>CM060948.1:266619252-267076915 GCA_030765055.1 Mantis religiosa
TTACCACTCTTGTTCCAATAACAAGTATAACTTTGTTTATTACTCTGCGTACTTTCTCTGCTATGTGTACATAATGTCTTCCACCCAAACATTTTGTGTATGTTTTGGTATCCTTTAAATAAAAAGGCATTTTAGAAAAAGGTTCGTTCGTGTGTGTATGTGTGTGCGAGAGAGAGAGCATAACTAAAATACGAGAAAGTTAAATACTAAACTTGGTATTTAAGTTCACGTTTTACAAGTATACGACACGAAGAATAAAGAAGTAAAGCTTCCATCTAAACGTGTTGCACTTTTCGGAAGTTTTCAACGAAACGCCTTGGTTTGTTACAGCAGAAGTCAGATGTGAAAGAGTACGCAATAAAAACAAAAGGATATTAGAAAACATGTGCAAGTACCTGTCATTTACCTTTAGAAACGAAGTACGTAATGAAAGACGCAGAAAAGGGGTACACTGATAAAATCAAGAAAAGAAAGGTGTTAATTCCAGATCTTAATTAACTGGGCACAGATCGATACAGCAAGTCGCTTCCATTCTATAACGAGGCAGATATACAAAAGGGTTCGTAGCCTTTGACCTGAGGAAAGTCCAAGCTAAAAATAACATCCAGAGATGTTAAATGTATCACGCACTCCCAGGTGACTCCAAAGGATGAAAACTACGTATGATGCACAGGAAGTTTATGAATATGAACTTTCAGTTTAAAAATATAGTTCCACAATAGGCTAATATTTGGAAATTCACAAACAGCCTGGGGCTGACACCAGAAATACCTTTTGGCATCTTCCTCCTGCTGAGAGATGTGATACGAACCCACATTCTCCTAAATGTAGACAGACAAAATATGAAATTTGATATTCTACCATGCTTCCTATCGTTAAAAGAACAATTAAGAACACGCTATGCTGTGTGTCGAATTAAATACCTGTGTCATAATACTTTGATAAAATGCAATGAACCGTTGCTTTCCAAGCATTCTATTCGGGAAGTTTTCGGTAAAAAATATTTAGAAAATCGCAGCCTCTGTTTCCAAGAAAGACATCCATCACCTTTTGTGAGGTTAGGCAGAGAAAATTTACATTTCCTTCTAATTCCATATGAAAATTAAACATCTAGTTTGAAGAGTTTGTATTTTCGTAAAAATTTGCTTTTAGTATAGAAGTGTAGTTAATATTAGCCAACGTCAAAGCACTTGTAACTTTTTTATTCTAAATTTAAGTGTTAATCAAATACTAAAACAGATATACCTTATTTTATATTTTAGCATTCAATAAGGATAAAATTTACAACGTGCATTTTCTAAACTATTGTAGTGAACAATGTTCAAACCCCACTGCACAAGATTTAAAATACAGACAATTTAATGTATAATTTGGAACATGTCACAAAATAATATTTCCATATAGTATATACCACATATTTTGGAAATGTTTCCTCAAATTTTCATATCTTAAGTAGCCTTTCTTCATATTTTGCCTGTTTGTACTCATTACCCTCTTGGAGACCAATTCAACAATTGCCGGAAATGAAGTGGCGGTTCAGGGTCTAGGGCACTGCGATTAAACGGTCCGCGGGACTCGTATACAACCCACAACACTGTCCTCTGTGCTCTATGGACAAGAACACAGAACTACAGTTGTTGTACGGTAGAACTTGATGTACATATTCCTCTTGGTCAGGGGAACGAACAAGAGAATTTTCACACTTTCATAAATCGGAAAATTTGCAAACGTACTCACCAAACTTCATCAAAGGTGAAAACAGAAATGGGGAGACTTACCTGAAAAAAAACAAAATATACTATATAGTTCGTGCAATGCTTAGGAAAAGAATATGTTACATTTATACATATAACAATCGTACTACTTTTTCTACCAGCCACTATTTACCAAGTATTTATCCGTAGATTTATTATTATAATGATAAATAGGTATTCCTATGATAATGTAGTGTAAAAATATACCAAATTACATACAAGCTTTGATAATGTGGATAGACAGATGTGAACCAAAACAACGGACATGGTATTTTAAAAACTTGTCGTAAAACACTGGGAAAGGTTAAAAAAAATTAGTCTGTAAGAAAACGATTGATCCAAACTGCATGGTTTTATACCGGTTTACAAATTGTTTCTTTCTTCTATAGATTCTCGGCATTATCAACCTAAAGAAAAAGACTTCAAATGTCATTTACTTTTTATTTCTTTACGCCAATATCTGAACTAAAAGTTATAAGTGCAATTTATGACTTTTTCATGAAAGGTGCGTTTGAAATACGTAAAGCTTTTGTTGAAAATGTTCTCCTTACGAACGTAGATAACTCAAATATGCAATAGTATTCATCCAGATTTTAATTCTTCAATTATCTTTATCTCTCGCCTTTTTTATTTTTTTTTAAAAAAAGGAAGTCCCACTTGTTTGTCTTGTATACCTAACTTTATGACCTCTCAAATTCACAAACACTCTAGCTGATAACATCCTTTTTACTCTCCTTACCATAGACTGCATATGAAGTACTGTGTAACTAAAATTGCTATCGACATTTCACTGGAAATAAATACTTTAGCAATAAAGCACACTTTTAGAAAAAGTCTGTATGTTGCTATCTAAGCACAGAACGAGTAAACCAAATTCGGATAAACATGCTATTTAAGTTCAGATTTCCAGGGATACAAACACGAAATTTTTCAGGAAAATCCTCCCACCCCAAGCTACTCTGTACATGGAATATTTGTTTTTCCCTTTTTACCACCTCTACCATTTATATAAGTATGTAGGGGAGGAATTGCATTCCACAAAAATAAATCATATAGATATTCTTCTGAATCTCTCTGGATCCAAAAAGGGCACCTTAAGAGAAAGTTCCTGGTGAGAGTGATGGAATATACCTATGAATTTTGTGAGAACAGCAATGTGGAATAAATCCCAAACATGGGATATAAGTTCAGTATATACGAAGATGCGATACAGAGTTACCAAATAAAATCGCACCCACTCTAAAGTACACTTTACAAATAAAATTGCTCGTTACTTTTTAGTTTCTGAAAAACCCTTCCAATGATTTTGACTGAAGTATATGAAATATTTACATGGACAAATCTATGTATCTTGAATTTTGTAGGAATAATACATAATGTCCTTTTAATTCGATAGGAAATTCGTACACTTTTGGTATAACGGTAAACCATAAGAAATCGATAAAAGCATACTACACAAACAATTTAGCTCTCTTCAAAACACGCAATGTATTTTAAATCAATGTGAGTGAAATCAGCAATTTATGAGGTATTTGTTATTATTGGTTCGACTTTTTCAACTTTTTGTTCATCTTATGAAGTGCTGTCACTCATTTGTTCCTTACAATGTCATAGAGAGTAAGCCTATGGTAGATCTGATTAGCGCTTGGTTTTCTGTGTTTATCTTATACGTACAACGAAATGCGTAATGATACTAATTCCGCACAATTTATCTCGATTAGCATTAAGCATATAGAAAAACAAGATTTTTTAATGAGGTTTATTAGAATTAACGATAGTGGATGTCATGTGGGTGTAAAACATAAGATTTTTTCCTATTGTCTAAAAAACAGTCCGTACTCGCCTCTATAAGCACAGATATATTTTCCTCCACCAACCAGCAGCCTAAGAGTATACCTTTAAAGTATTTCTCTCTCACGCTACACTCCCTTGTGTTTATAATAGGAACAGATTATATAGCCAATGATGAAAATATGCCTCTCTTTTGTGTATATAGCTTGCCTTTAACCTGCTTCAGATTTCGTATTAAAACACAAGTAAGACAATGGTCATTTACAAACCAGTAACTGCACTAAAAAAAATGTGTGGTCGCTTTAGCTCCACAAGTGTAAACTCCATACCATCATCAAAATGCCTCAAGCCAGGCTGTGTAACAGCTTTTTCCACTTGCGCAGAACACCGAGAGTAAAACGAAACTCAGGTTGCAATAATATAATTAAATCGCTCGGATGGCCTGAGTACAAAGCACACCTGCCACAGCAGTTTCGCACCTCTACGTGGAGGAGATGGGACTACCGCAGGAACTGTTAAATAATTATAAAATCAGTGCTCGCTAATTTGCAGTTGAATTGAGAGGCTTTAATAAACTCCTGGTCCACCCAATGAGGGTGGGGTGCGATTTTTCTGAGGTGTTCGTTACAAGCGTAGTACCGTAGGGACAGGGTCTGTTGTCGCTCAAACAATTAGTAAATGCAGTTCAAACACGACTGATGGATGCACTCTTTTTTCTCTCGCTTTGGAAACAGGTTCAACAAATAAATCGCGATTTTTATTGGATTAATCCGCCAGTTTCGTGTGTATTCGCTACCAATTACTTTGACTCATACCTTTCTGTAAGAGAAAGCTTCAGCCCAAAAACACCCTTCATAAAAACAGCTAGACTTCCAGCTTCAGCCAATTTACGACGTTTTTGTCTGCTAATTTTAACCAAAATTACAGAAAAAGCATTTTGGTTTATTTAAGAAAATTGGGAAAATTTCTTCGAAATTAACAATTACCAAAGAATAGAAAGATAAGTAAGCCCCCCAAACAACCATGCGCATTTTCTATATACCAATATGTCCTCACGAGGTTTTAGGGTCTTTTGTCAAAATTCATAAAACTATTTTAAACAATACTCTATTAAACATATAATAATCCTTTATTAACATTACACTCCAATATATTTTTGACTTTTACTACCGAATCAAAGCCAACCCACAAGTGCAACAGTAAAAATGGCTTTAACAAAACGTACAACCGTTACTTTTGAATGACGGCTACCAGTAATTTTCATACTCCAATTCATGAATTATTTTCATAGGCACCTCAGTGGAAGCGATTCTAATAGAGACTAAATTCAATTATTTCTGTGGAAGCGAAGGATAGGATCTCAACTTTCTTACAGATTACTGAAATGATGACACGGAGTAACTTTAATAATTTGGTATAGCCTCCATGTTGTCCATGTGTCTTATACAACAGGACCAACTTTTTCCTGTCTTAAATAAGTTATACTAAATTTGTTCTAAATCACATATTTCATTTGCGCTTTACTCCTACAGGTGCCTCTAGACTTTACTTCGTTTTAGACTGAGAGGAAAAATCTCAAAGGGGGTACGAACAGATCCACCAAAATGGTTTGCCTTGTATGCTTCAGCCCTGATTAAGTTAGTAACCGTAACTTTGACTAAGAGCAGTGTCGGTTGACAAAATTCTGTGACGCCAGCGAGCAAGATTCTTCTTACTACTTAGAAATGTAATGAAATACTTTTATTTAAGCAATTAATAATCAGAACAAACGCACTTTCTATTTAAACAGGCAATAAAGATAAATCAAAACAATAACGATGCTTTTAGTGAACAGGGAAATGACAACACGAGAGTGTAGTCATGTGTGAGGTCAGCTATTCAGCCAATGTAGAGCCGTGTTACTCTAGCTAAAATCCACTTTATTTTCCTTAATTAAGGTAACAAAAAAGGTATATCAGTTGCTGATCCATAAAACATTTCAATAAGACTAATTGTTTCGTATACTAATATTACAGTAACATACTGTAATATGGCTGAACTACTTGACAGTTCAGTGGCTCGCGCCAAACACTGCTGGGCAGTCCAATAACTCTACTCACTGAGTTCATCAAGTACGCTGGTATAACCCGTCTTTGGCATATTCCACCAGGAGATGTCATCGAGTTACTACTTCAAACACCTCATTGTACCCCTGGAAAAATCCAAATCCTGCTCCCAATTAAAAACTTTATACCGCACACAGGAACATTAAGGTATAGCAGGCACTATATTAGGCTTTCCTTTTAACCTACTGAAATATGCGTTCGCGAACTAAAATTACAATATAGTTTTTCAATTACTATCCGTCCTCACTCTGTCTATTAATAATGATGCCCATTTCCAAATAAAAATATACCGCAACGAAGCAGTTAGTGTGGAGCAACACCTTGGGCTTGTTGACATCCATTTTCCTCGTGTTTTTATTAAAGGGACCAACGGAAAATTCCAAATGCTGTTTTTAAGATAATAAGTATGCTATTTCACCCAAAATTTCGATACCAAGTTGCGGGTGGTGCATGCGTGAACATAACTGCAAAACGAAATATCGGTTATATATAAAACATATATAATATATAAAATATATATAATATATGACACATATTTCGTTTTGCAGTTTTCCTCTTCACCAACGCGCCATATATGTGTATGTATATCTATGGAATTTATGTTCAGGATCTTAACTGCAACATTACAATTTTCAAACCCCCTCACATGGAAAAAAGTTTTTGAAAATTTGATTTTCTCTATTTAGGCTATCATTACTTTAATTAAATTACGACATGTTTAGGACAATTTTCATGGAAAATGTAGTGTATTTCTTAATTTTAAGGGAACAGCATCTGAAGTCATTTTCATTATGATTAACTTTTGTGTAATTAATAAACAGTACAAGATAGACAAACTCTTACTGCACTAAAATATGTATCTACTTAAAGCACAGATCTCTTATCGTGTGAAACTTTTTGTGAAATTATTCCTTGTTATTTGTTGGAATGTTCAAATATTTGTGTTTTCCAAACTGGAAGGACGGTCTTTCCCCTCCCCCTCGAGGCCACGCAAATACCATGAAATTTCAAAACCATCACATAGCAACAAATTTCTCTTTTGTTAATCTATCGCTTTATTTTTTGCAAGTATTCTACAAGGTTGTGTCTAAATGTGAATTGGCTGTTTATTTGAACTAACAAGAAGTACGCAGAATATTATTTCTAGGAATTCTTCATAGAAGAGTCAGTAGAAATTCATATGAACACCAGACATCAGATTTTTTTTATAACGTACTACCACCATTATACGTAATTAATACCTATATACCTCAATGTTTTAGACATATGCTTGAAACGGTTTTTTAGAAAAAAAGAATGTACTATTTTTTCTAAATGTACTACAAAAAGCTCCCAATAGTTCAGCTTTAAAATATTATAATAGAACTTCAGATTAACCACCTTAAAACGGTTATAAGATCGTTTTTAATTTCCGTAAGTACGAGGTATGTTTTTTAAGTCAGTACCGTTTTACGACTCCGCCGCCGCAGCGCTACGGTCGGCGTTCCGCACATGCGCGCTGGTTACCTACATCTCTTGTCTACGCACTGACACCATTACAGTCTGATTCTTCATTGTTTACGTTTGTTACTGAGTGTTTAAGATGCCTCCGACAATCGTGAGTCCCGCCGATTGTGAAATACGAGCTGTTATACGATTTCTTAGTGCTAAAGGCGTAAAACCGATCGATATTCATCGTGAGATCTGTGAAGTTCACGGTCAAAACATTATCAGTGATGGGATGGTAAGGAAATGGGTGAGAGCATTTAAAGATGGCCGCACAAATGAGCATGATGAAGAACGGAGTAGTCGTCCTTCGGTCGTTACTGAAGATTTGGTGCAGAAAGTGGACGAAAAGGTGAGAGAAGACAGACGCTCTACAATTTCATCATTGTGCGACTATTTTCCTCAATATTCTCGTAGTGTTTTCTATCGCATTGTTACCGAGAACTTGAAGTACCGGGAATTGTGTTCACGTTGGGTTCCGAAAATGTTGACGGATTTGCACAAAACCCAACGTTTAGGCAGTGCATTGACTTTCCTTGAGCGGTACCACAATGAAGGTGAATATTTTTTACACTAAATTGCTACTGGTGACGAAACATGGGTGGCCTGCGTCACACCAGAATCGAAACAACAATCCATGGAATGGCAACATTCATCATCACCCACAAAAGTGAAGTTTAAGCAAACAATTTCTGCCCGGAAAATCATGTGCACTTTCTTTTTGGGACAGAAAAGGAGTATTGCTAGTGGAGTTTCTGCCTCGCAATGAGACCATCAATGCAGCGTCGTATTGTGAGACATTGAGCAATCTGCGCCATGCAACCAGAACAAAAGACGTGGCAAGTTGAGTAAGGGTATCGTTTTGCTGCATGACAATGCCTGTCCACATGTGGCTAATCGGACCAAAGATCTCATCAAATTTTTTCAATGGGAAACTCTAGATCATCCTCCATACAGCCCTGATATGGCGCCCAGTGACTACCATTTGTTCCTGCATTTGAAGAAACATCTGGGCGGTCAGCGTCTTCAAGACGATAAAGAAGTAAAAACAGTTGTAATACAGTGGTTAACACGTCAGGCGGCAGAATATTATGAGGAGGGTATTCAAAAACTGGTACCTCGTTATGACAAGTACCTCAATATTCACGGAAATTATGTAGAAAAATAGATTAAGGTACAGGCTTTCATGTAAAAATAAAATTATTGCGATATCTATGCACGTCCTTTTTAATTCCAAAATGCTACTGACTTAAAAAACATGCCTCGTATTAATGATAAATTATTTAGCCACCCCTTTTTGTAAGCCAATGTGATTTTTTTAATATCTGTATAATCGATTTTACTTACTTAAAAGTTTCGCAGATAGTTTCATAATAAAAAGTTAAAGCTCTCTGGGAAAAATTAACTGATTGGTTGAAACTTGCACCGCAAGGAGCATTTGAACATACACATGCGTTTGAAAAAAAAAAACTTTATAAAAACGATTTTGAAATGTTTGAAGCAACACTGGCATTCAAATGGCCACATGACAGGCGTTTAAAGCGCAAAAGCTGGACCTTACTCAGGCACATTATTCTAAAGGAACCGAAGTTCATTAACATGAAAAAAATAAAACAAAAAATAACCGAAAAATCTGTATTTTCAAGAATGTTCAATGATTTTTACAGGTTTGTTCACGTTTAATGCTTAAAACGTGGATCGCACAAAGAGAATTCGAATTTTGAAGTAAAATGTAAGCACGCTTTGTTTTAAGTGAGTGCCCCATAAGCCTAGCATGAACATATTTAACCTCATCTAACCTGAAATTTTCTGGCACCTACCGCTTTACAACAAAACAGGTGTGTAAAGATGCTAAACACTCCGTGACACGCGTGTGGATATATGGAAACAAATGAATGCAAGGATATATGGACACAAATGAATGCAAGGAGGTCAATAGGACAAGAAAACAAGAGCTATGGGAATATGGAATACACCAAAACAACTGCTACAACATAACAAAAGCCATTACACTGTTATATTCGTAATCCGAAAGATAGAAACACAAGCACGGTATTTGAACAAGGGTAAGGAAGTGTGACGGATAATTACGAGTATCACGGAACGAAAGCGCAAAACAGTCGAGATAATATTACTACAGAGATTATTTTTACAGCACCTTGATGATAAGCGACTCATAAATTAAATTTTCTGAGAATTATTTATTATCAATTGCTCACGTTTTGCTACTGCATATTATTAATTTAAAATTATCCAAAAATGTCATCGATTTACTAAAGCATATTAGTATGAAATTGTAAATAACTGCTTTGTCTGTCATTTCATATTTTTCTCGTTATTCTATAATCCACTTCTACAAAACACCAACATATGTCTACTACCTTATGATTCAAGTTTCCTAGCTTCCTACTTCCTTTAACATCAGTTATGTAGGTACACCATTCAATCAGAAATTTGTAAAAGGGCATTTTAACAACGGGTGAGAAGGGCATCTTTCAAAGACATAGTGAACAGTACCTATGGCTCAAATATTTGCAACTTAGTTTTCCAAATAAATACAAAATTTCACTTTTAATCAAGAAAAACGTTACCGGAGTCAGTAATAGGCTTTTGGATGTTGGTCTGTATGTAATAAAGCTCAAAATGGAAGCTGCACTAGTTCAAAATTTCACATGCATCTGAGGTTCCTTTCTGGATACAAGATGAAGATTTTCGAAGTATTTTATTTACTCTAAACGACCCCAAGATGTTCATTTAAATGTTGTACTGTTATTTTTAAATGGCAATAAGGAATGAAGTGCATATTAGGGAATATTCTCTAAATAACCTGTGAAGTTCCCTTCATTTAAGGTGAAATTTCCATAATTTGAAAACATGTATTGACCAAATATTACTTTAGCAAAAGGTGGAAATGTATATTTGGTATAAAACTATAACATTAAGAGCTTGCGGGATTTTCCGGTTTACATATTAGATTTACTTCATTGAGCAAAGAAAACATCTTCGAAAACGCACAGATATGTATTATTTGAAACATCCACACGTCTTTTTCTATCAACAACAAATTCACACAATCTGTTATATATTACTATATCCTTACAGTTATTTTGTTATCATCTGCATTACATTAATCAGGATATATTTCTATCTGGAGATGATTTCAAATTTAGCAAGAAGTGCCTAGCTATAATATGCAAAACCAGCTTTCATATATTCATTTGTGGTAAGAACTTATTGACTTAGAAAGGAGGTAAAATCCATTAAACATTTAAACTTGTCTTTTAGAGGACACGCTTGAGAAATGTATAAATATGGAACACGGAATATTTCGAAAAGTTAAACCTGTTTCTAAAAGGAAATAATTTGACACAAAGTATGTAGTTTTGTCACGTCTGTATGCACTATTAATGTTTTATCTGTCTCTTAGGGTTTCTTTACTATACAAAATTCTATAAAATGACTTCGTACCAGTTAAAGAAAATTCAAGATATACATGGCTATGACACAATATTTTTAATCAAAACCGTTAAGAGTCGTGTTTGACCGCCCCCCCCCCACAAAAAATCCATATGAATGAGGAGAGGAAAATCTCTTGAAAATCTTTCTTTCGCATTCATAGAAGACTCATTTAAGATTCTTGATGCAATATTGTTGATAAGTTGAAACTGTAACACATCCATTCCTGTAAAATGTTATGCAAGAAACCGCTACCACTTTTACCTCTCTACATCTCTACTTCTACTAGGTACTACCTCATAAAATTTGCATCGAGATTTTACAGAAAATGCACTTTTGAAGCCTCTTTAACACCCCCCAAAAAATCATGTTAGGAAATGGTCCGCGCGCGCGCATGTGCAAGAGAGAGAGAGAGGAGAGAGAGAGAGAGAGAGAGAGATTGAACAATCTACTTCAAAAACGAAAAATCTGTAAGTTCAGAATGATACTTATAATCAGCATCTTTCAAGCATCAGTCACGAACATTTGTAAGAATTCAGTCACTTCAATCACTCTTTACATGGAAGATGTTTCATTATCTTTTATTTTCTCAGATATACCTCGAATAATTTTGGTGAAGGTAACATAGGCATATTTAAGATATTTGCATTATAAATAAAATGTAAAATTAGAATTTTCTGGGAATAGCCCATGAAGTCCTTTATATTCTGTATGGCTCTTGTGTAATTGGTATTCCAAAAGACATGGAAAAAGTCTTAGTACAAATAAATTTAGATCTCGCTAAACCACACATTACATGAAATAAAATTGTTTGTCACAAACCTTTCTGAGATATTGGTCGTTATCGGTTTGAATTTTCGAACACTTACATTTTTCTCAAGGGCAAAGCGGTAGTTTTTGTACTTGAAATACAAAGAACATGGAGTTTCCAAGTCATTACATAGTAAAACGGTTTGTAAAAACCTTGCTATCCATTTACTCACAACGGACGTCTGAATGTGTAATGAAAGTTTATCTCTATCAACAAGAAGATAGAGAAAAAAAGCTTTTGTAAGAATAATTTGTAGAAAAGTAACTAGAAAAATATTGTGAATGCAACAAAACATATCCTTTTGAGCACTGTGCATGCCCGTTCACCAAATGCAGGGGACACTGATTTTACTTGAAATGATAATGCTGAGGAAATTCTGAGTCTGACTTTTCAGATCTTAGAGCAATCATCCTTCCCAGCATTTTCCAATCATGAGGACTAAGACAAGCCTGCAAAAATCTTATTCAAGCAGGACTGTCATGTGGAGGTTGAAACGGGGACCTCCCGTTCACGAGTCCATGGCTCAATGACCAGAGCTACTTGTGACTCATATAGCCAAACGCTGATTACCGTTTCCAATCCTGTATATAACAAAGTTGATATTATCTAGACAAATCCTTAAAGTGACTGAGAAAAAACAAAACAAATCTTACTTCGCGTATGGTTAGTGCAAGGGATAGTAGGTTCAAAGCCACACAAGAGTATGATGCATTAGCCCAAGTTACTGAGCAGTTACGCTTCAAATCTTGTTGCGAAAGAAACACTGGAATGACAGTTTAAAGAGGCAATGAAGCAGAACACAAAAGACAGGCTGTGGTGCACTAGAACACGTGTAATGCCGAGTCGAGAGGGAAGATTGGCTTAACCCCAAGTTGCGATAGAGCACACAAATGTGTCAGCATCAATCAGGACCTCCTTCCCTTTTCTACTTGTCGATGGGTAATTGTGAGCAGCGGCGTTGCTATGACGACAGCGGCTAATACCTTTATCCAGGATGTCAAGACAATACACGCCGCTATCTTCCAACGTCAGGCATCATCTACTAGCGATATTTAGATTTGTGCACGATGCTCACAGCAGTGCAGCGATTTTGTCATGCGCAATGGTGCACTAGCTGACAGGTGTGCAAGAAGAAGGAACTTTCGATATAGTCACCAAATATATTTTACATTTTCTAATGCTTAATACTATTATCTGTGGTGAATTAAGTATCCCATTTCTACCGAAAAATTTGGATATCGAGATTTCAGCGGAAATAGGCATTCTCAAGTAAATCCAAAAAGTTACAAAACATTGAATTTAAGTTAGGTTCCCTCCAAGAATGCGAAACGAATATTTTCAAGAACTACTCCCCCTCCACAAACTATGCTTTACATGGAAAATGTTTCGTTGCCTTTTATTTTGTCAAAACTGGTTCTAAATCTTTTGCTTATTATATCACATTTTTCAGATATTTGAGTACATATGTAAAAGATATAACCTGCAAAAAATAAACTTACTTAACTAATATGAAAGGTAATAGCTGGAGGGTACTGAAATTTAAGTAATAAAGAAATATGACTACATGGGGATAAGGCTAAACAGCGAAGAAAGATGGACAAGCCGATCAAAACACACGGAAATAGAATACTAGTTACAAGTAGCTTAAGAATATGTCTGAAGGAAATTTCAAACACAAAAGTCAACTAACCTGAGAGAGTATGTAGCCACAATGGAATAAAAAGTGTATGCGGTGGACACTGAGTACAAAGAAAGGTTGAGGAAATACTAATTAGATTTACAGATCATTCTACAAATGTATATTAGGATTGCGCAGAACTTCCACTAACGAAGCTAATTGGCAAGGGTTGGGAGAAAATACTTAGTGGTAAAACACGTACTACCACATATGCGATCGCGGGTCAGCCGTTTAAGTGTTGAACCGCAGTAGGGGAATTGCTCAGCCATTGTAGTTTACTGGCTGGAGGAGTCGGCCACTAGCTGACCTCACGAAGACGTCACGGAGACAGAAGTGAGTCGTATTATTACTGTGCAAATACGGTTTGAGACCGTTCCAATAAGTAATTCCAGAACATTCAACTGATGGAACGATCATTCGTACCTGGCACATATATACGGCTGATGCGAAGCCTAGCAGTCAGTAGTAGTGTTAAGAGTTTGTCAATGAGTTTCGTGCTTCGAGTACGAGTCGACGAGTGCGGCTCGTATCGAGGAGTTGGCGCAGTGAAGCAGTTCACAAGACAGTCGAGTTGTCCGTGTCGACAGAGCAGTGGCGAGACAGTGCAGTACGTTCCAAGCTCCGCGGTGACGTTTCGGCAGGCAGTGGGACCGTGCTGGGAGGTGGTTCAAGAGTACAGTGAGTCTAACTTCCGTGGTGAGGAGTCGGCGGCCATTACGAACTGACAGTGAAGCAGTTCGCGAGCGAATTTCGGAGTCGTGCGTGCAGCTCTCTGTGAGAGGTAAACCGTTGTCTATGTCATAGAAATTACTAGCAGCGTAAGTAGATGCGTACTGAAGAGACAACAACATTAAAAGGATGTGTTCAAGCTGTATATGTGTGTAAAAGAGGGGGTGATTGTACGTCAGCATTGCTCAAAAGATTTTGGCGGCAAATAAGGGAGTTTAAGATCGACTTCGTGTTGTCTTTCGTGTTTTGTCACGATATTAAAATAATCAGTTATAATTATGATCAAAGTTTGTCTGAAAGCGGAATGCAAAACAGAAAGTTAGATGCTGGTTTAAACTAAAAATCTAACACGAGAAATTGGGATTGGCCACATACATCAGCCGCCGATAATTGGAAAAGGAAAAGAGAATAATGACAATAAGGGTTGTGGTCACAGTAAAATACTAATAATAATTTTAAAAAAAGGAATGGGGGAGAGAAAATTATGTCCGTATCTTTAATAAATCTGCAAGCGTAGGATTAGCATAGCCAATAACATGGGCCACTGGGCCAAGTGGGTAAAACGTAAACAAGTACTTTACCCCATTGTGCGGAAACGAAGACAGTAATTAACATTATATAATGAAATGCCATCAAACTGGCAGAATTGACAGCAAACAGGGAAGAATTACGAAATAAGAGGTGGAATAACTTAGGCCTATAATTTAGTTTTAAAAATCTTTGAAAACAGGGAAGTTTTTCTGAAAAAGCCAACTATGTATGGAAGATGACAGAGAAATTTTGGAGGAAATTTACTAACACAAAGGAGGAGTTTAATGATGTACAAATGTATGAGAATGGAGGGCGGAAAGGAAAGAAGGTTAGAATTACATACAAACAATACCGATATTAGAAGGACAAAGGTCCACTGTTGTTACATGTATCATGTATTTAAATCTATGTCTGTCGCAATAAGACCTCTGTGGTCAAGTGACTTAAAATAAAGCATTACAAAGAAAAGAGAAAAAGGATTCACTATAAACAACAACAACAACGGTGTAAGACATCCAACTCCACAATTCCATGTAGACAAACAAAATCATTAATGATCATTCGTTTCCACAAACTACAACTAGAAGTGCAGCGTATTATGTCATAATACTGTCAGAAGAACAATGTTATTGTTCTCTAACATTCTATTATTACTCATCTATAAAGCATTGTACTGCTGATCGATCAATAAATATTAATGTAAAAAATGTTCCTGATCTATAGATTAAGTTAGGTACAGTAAGGCAATATCATGTTTGATTTTTGGAACCACCGAGCTATGGTGCGCAAATGACTTATTTTGTGTGTTTACTATCACAGATAACCAAATACACACCGCCAGTGGTGTTGGTGGACAAACAAGTCTCTCCATGATGGATGGCTAGTAATGATCAGCTGGACATGGACTGCGCTGCCGACCTAATTTATTGATATACAATTACACAGTTATCCACTTGGTTAAGAATTATGTACAGCAACCGTATACAAAACGTAGCACTAATTTAACAACGTAAATAAAGTAACAGGTTTCAAAATATGTTTAAAACTTTAAAATGGTAGCAAAGAAACAAAGGCCTGATTCTGTAGGTCAAACAGTGGGATATACCATCAAAATGTGTTGAGATTATTTCGGAGTTGATTTCTTTCACAGTGCACGGTTCGCAAAGTAAGTTTCCAATTTCCTTCCTGAAGAAGGTTTCGTTACCCTAGGATTGCCTTATAAACCACCAACATCCTTTACAAGGAAAGCCGGATGGATTGAGAGGGGCCAGATTGATGGACTATGCCTCCTGTTGACTTGATAGTGAACGGTTTTGCGTGGCTGCAGTTTATAAATACATATAGAACACTCCGTTAAAACATTCTATGTTATACATTTGTTCCGCAATGAAAAAGGAGTCTTCAGTTTATAACTGCCGAGAACAAGATGAATCTGAAACAAACTTAAGAGTTGCAAAGAAATTTGAACTATCGTTTTAATTTTGTTAAACCTTTATTTATTTATATTTCTGGGAAACATCGAATATATTACTCTAAATTTAAGATTTAAATTCACTTAGTTTTTTTCAAAGAATATGCCTTTAAATGTACACATACCTCAATTTCTATTTTTTTAAGTACTTATTTATTTTACGTTTCTCTTCCTGACTACTTCGTTATTTAATATGCTACACAAAATCCCTGTTAGGCTTTGCGGAGCTCTATAATTAAAAGAAAAGAAAAAGAAAAGTTTACATTTTTACTTTGTGGTTTTAATGGAATAATTTTATACTCCAAATACGATACCATATTCTACTCCCATGTTAATGTGGTAGTTCCTTCTGTAAGGGAAAAATGACCAGCTTTTTATGCACTGAACAATTGATATTCCTTAGGCTCGCTTAAAGAAAAAAGGTCACTAAAACTAAAAGTCCGATTAACGGGTGTCCCTATGCAAGGACGGTTCAGTTGCAAAACTATCGCTTCAATCTTAACCTCGATTGTGTTTTAACTTTTCTTTGCAGTGTGTGACGAATTCCAAAACAACCAAAGGATTTGAGGGTAGTTCATTTAAATTACCACATGGCGAACTTAATTATGATGGAAGAATATTTATTCTTAAAGTGTCTTCAAAACCAATGAGGGATTATTATTGTTATTGTTATTATTGTCATCATTATTATTATTATTATTATTATTATTATTATTATTATTATTATTATTATTATTATTATTATTATTATTATTATTATTATTATTATTATTATTATTATTATTATTAGTAGTAGTAGTAGTATTATCATTATTATCATTATCATTATTATTATTATCATTATTATTATCATTATTATTATCATTATTATCATTATTATTATTATTATCATTATTATCATTATTATTATTATTATCATTATTATTATCATTATTATTATCATTATTATCATCATCATCATCATCATCATCATCATCATCATCATCATCATCATCATCATCATCATCATCATCATCATCATTATTATTATTATTATTATTATTATTATTATTATTATTATTATTATTATTATTATTATTATTATTATTATTATTATTATTATTATTATTATTATTATTATTATATTATTATTATTATTACTAAAATGAGCGTTGCTTGGCCTTCTATTTAGTTATAAAGGAGCAAAAATTTAGTTATAAAGGACATAATACCACTCAAGTTTGATTCTAGCTTTCACAAAACCAAGGGTCCGGGAATTTGGATCTTGCTCTCAGAAACGATTGAATTTCCGATCTATTTACTTATTTAGTTATTTATTGTTTATTTATTGTTTATTTGTTTATTTATTACTTATTTTTGTTTATTTATTTATACATACTTGCCGTACCTAGACGAATAAATCCTTGCACCACATCAACACACTTTAATGTATAATATAACAACAACCTTAAACTACCAAAAATGATGAAAGATAACTGCAATCAAGAGAAATATACAAGGGAAATGCTTTCTTGCATAAATACAATAAGCAAAGTAACTAATACCTTTTAATATATAACGGTTGTGTGATTAGTTGACTTTGGATGTTTAGTTCATATAAAGAAGAGAGGGGGAGGGGGAGGGAGAGACGAAACCAAAATGTCATGCTCAAATAGTCATTCCTCCCAGGCAATATGTTGCATTTTAACCTTCCGTTAAATTGTGATACAGTCGAATACGAAGGGAGTCAATTGCAAATGGGCTGATACACCCAATAATAAAAAATATAGCTGTATTTGCTGAGAGCAATAGATGAGTAGGTGTAGGTACATTTACCAGATTCGCGGTAAACAAATCGGGAAGAGAGGTAGAGGATCCAAGTGTATCGGATTTTATACGTATATATTAAGTAAACAATAAAATTCCCTGTTTATTCAATGGAAGCTAAAGAGCTAATGGAAGCCGATAGCGTCGCGAGTAAAACGTTTTAGTTAATTTGGCCAAATTTTATTGCTGTATTGTCTGAACTGTGCTGCAAACTGACTTTTACTTTCTCTGCTACGTACTTATAATAAGCAGAGGAGAAGTTATATTTCATCCTAAAGATCAATACCAAAATTTCACCGGAAATGCCTCATTTGAGGCCTACTAAGAAAAAAAAATGAAAAGATCCTTTGTTGTTTGCCCGTCCGTCCGTCCGTCCATCTTTCTGCCTCCTTGCGCATAGCACAACTCAAAAACGAAAATCCGGTTAAACACGAACATGTACTTAGGTCCAGAATGTTGGAAGGATGCACAAAGATTTTGAAAAAAAAACTCTCCGGCACAAATTATTCATCACATGCCAAACATTTACCTATTTTTGATTTTTACAAAATGACTGAAGAGTGCTCATTAAATTGGCATATGATTAAGCTATTTAGAAAAATCATATCTTTAATTTTTTGAGAAGGGCCTGTGAAGTCTTCTTCATTCTGAATGACTTACGTAATGGGTAAGCTATAAGAGAGAGAGAGAATCTTAATACCTAAGAAATACGATTTCTTGTGGCGTTAAACATTTCCGATATATTCTTTGGTGTTGGTTTGAAGTTTCAAATACTTTATACTTTGTTCAAATGCAACCATCTATTTTTTTGTTTTCTTTCCTTATTTTTTGTGTTCATGGAAAGAAGACGTAATTTCAGAATCATCACATAGTGAACGGCTTGGGAAAGATTATATTAATACCTTGGTGTAATGCATAGCCTTTATGTCTTAAATATCAAAATATGTTACTGGACAACGGGGGTTTATCGTTATTAAAAAAAGTTCTGACGGTTGGGCGCACATAACTTTCTCTACCCCTTCTTGTACAAAATACTCTTACATTTTTTTAATTAACGTCCTCCAATATTAAGTCATATCGGACGATGAATGAAATAGATAAAATGACACTCAAATGAATCCAAGGTTCATGGAGCTTAGAGTTACCTGCATTCATATTTCAGGATAAGGGAAAACCCCGGGGATTGAGATTCGAACTCGCAACCTGTTGAACGTAAGGCAGGTTTGCAATCGACAAAATCGGCACATCTTATGGCATATTTCCTCATAAGCAGAATGCCGATCTAGGATGGTCAGTTGGTTAGGGGCTCAATTGATCCCAATGTCACGGATTCTAACGCGGCCCTTTCCCGATGCCTTTTAAGTGTGCTTAATAAGCGACAATACAACGTTTCCGGCACACTGGCAGTACGGATATAAACAATATATACAGCGTCGTTAACAATGATTTCTCCTGTAAATACAAGAGCAATAGGAAAATATAACTGGGTTAAATGTTAGTCAAAATTTTTAAGATTTGAACGCTGTACCATGACTGATCAAGACATTCAAAAAAGAATAATGCCTTTCTGTTTGAGAAAATTAAGTATTTTAAAATGCAAAGATACAAAAACTAATATTTCGGAAATGGTCAGCTCCAGCTGCTCAAAAAGGATTTCACATTCTGTGCTTTAATAAGATCTTAATGTTTACCAGCTGTACAAAAGTAATTCAGAATGAAGACCACTTCAGAAGCTGTTTGTAAAGAATTTAAGGTATACATTTCCACTGCCATGAACATTTCATAAAAATTTGGCGCTTTTAATTAAACTTGTTTGACACATTTCTGAGAAAAATAAAGATTTAAAAAAATCATAAGGGATAGTTTGATTCGGGGTATTATCCTGAAAACTGAAACAAAATAATGTGTTGATTTTGTAGAATAATCTTTTATTGGATTTGAAGTTTCCGGTTGCGATGAGAATTAGTTTGGGTTCGTGATGTAGTCATACTTTAACCTCAGGTCGTGGTCTCGAGATCGCAAAAATTTGTGTTGACAAATAATCAAAATTTAAATTATTTTCATGTACTTTATATTTACCACATAAATATAAAAAATTATAATGTTAACACTTGTAAATTAACATAGACGGATACTTTTTTAAAAACTTATAACAGAAAAGCTTTACTAGCCTGTAATAACTCGTCTTAACATCTCGCGTCTACACGTCCGTTTTCTACCGCTTCTCGGCACTATTTTAATTTCTACCTTTTGTCACATCTCAATACATAAAACTTTCGAAGACGTGTAAGAACACGCCTTACACCTCCCGTGTTCCGTCACTTAGTAACGCTTCCTTCTCCCAAAACCACGACTTCATTTTAACGTCGCTATGGCAAATAAACATTTTATTATTGGCCACGTCATTGACGGCCAATACAATCATACCATATTTGGTTATTTTTATAATTTTTTAAAACTTACTTTAAATCATACGGTATTCAGTTATAAATTTAAATAATTTTCAACTTGTAACAGCATCGTTAAAACGAATTAACATGATTGTTTTTCTCCTCTTCATGAATCACTATATCACACATTTTACTTTTTCACACTCAATCTCGTTTACTTTCACAAACAATTACAATTAGATATTTCTAAAATAAATTTCAAATAATATATAAAATTATTAACAATATTCTTGGGTTAGAAATTAAAACAACTGTCTCAAAATCTTTGTATAGCGTCCATGTTTGGTATTTGATCAGCTTTTCGTTTTTGATCTAGGCTGTTCACTGCCACACGGATACGGACCTTTTTCTAAAAATTCTTTTATCGGATTCAGGGGATCTCAAAACGCATATTTAGATTAGGATCTCTGTATCGATTTTTTGATGAACTTCTATACCTCCTACACCTACTATGTAAGTAGCAGAGAAGGTAATTAGGACGTATGACTGGATTGTAGGTTATAATGTTAAGCCAAATGGATACTTTTATGTATTTATTTAGATCGAATGAAGAATTAGACACGAGCAACCATATGAAATACATTACACTGTCTCTCTGTACACAGTATTGGAAGTCACATATGAACTATAATATTTTAAGTACGTACCATCCAGAACCAAAAAAGTGGTTTAAAATACAAGAAAAATGACTGACCATAGTATACGATGATTGTTAAGTATAGCATTAAATTTCGGCAATTTTAAAGAGCAATGCTTTTGCTAGCAATGGTATAACATAAAATATAAAACATATCTTAACCTTAAAAGACATTATAATGCAATTCAACAGAGTTTTCTTAACCTGTGGATCGCAACCCCCTTGGGGCTCGCGAAGTCTCTGTATGAGGCTCATAGAGCTCCAGAGAACTCAATAAAAAATCAACAAATTTTAAAAAGGTAGATAGATATATTAAGAAAAAGTTAAAAAAATGATACCCGCTATGTTATTTATACACACTAACAAAAAATAAAATCTGCGAGTACTCGTTCATTTTAATGTGAAAGTTGCGCTTGAGATTGTTCTGTCAAATTCTCCCATCGTGGATCCATTTTTGCAATAGTAAGTATTAAATCGTTTTCTAAATTTAAGCGATTACTTAGTTTACTTTTTATTTGGGCCATGGATGAAAATGCCAACTCACACAAGTACGAGATAGAAAATGGAATCAAATACTTTAAAACTTCGGTTGTTAATTCCGGGTATTCTGTTTTCTTTTTTAACCAAAAGGTATCCAAATTTTCAGACTTGAATTCCAAGTGTAACATCCCATCGGCAGATAATTCCAGCAGATTCTCTTTTAGTTTGGTTGTTAAATTTGCCTCATTTATAGCCGCATTTAAAAACGGATTTAAGATCCATCTTTGCCCAGTGCTACTGAGAAGTAATGACACAATTCTTTCTTCAAATTATCTAACATCATTTTCTTACCAGATATATATGAGTTGATGTTTATCCCGCTACGACTTCTTCAATGAAAGACTGTGTCGACGAAAATGAATCAAAGTTGTTTTGATTTATAGGTGATGACCACAATTCAATTTTTTTTATAAAGCAATGAAGTTTGTATTTTGCTGTAATGACATTTTCATCCCGCCCTTGAAGACTTTTATTCAAGATATTTAAATGCTCAAATAAGTCAGAAAGAAAATACAATTTCAAAAGGTACTCCGGGTCCGAAATGAATTCAGAGTAATGTGACTTGGCTTGCTGTAAATATACTAATAGTTCAGCGCGAAGTTCCATAACTCTGGTCAGTACCTTGCCTTTTGATAACCACCCAAACTCTGTATGGTAAAGCAAATTGCGGTGTAGTGTCCCGTATCTTCAAAAATGATTCGAAACAATCGGGCCTGCAACGCTTTTCCTCTAATAGAATTTACAATGTTAATAATAATATTTGGAACCTGACTGTATTCTTGTGGCAAGGTTTTGGCTGCAAAAGATTGCCGAAGGAAGAAGCAATGCATCCAACAAGCTTTTGGCATCTGCTCTTTCAGTCCAACAATAAATCCACTCTTCGCACTAGTCATGGCTTTTGCTCCGTCACTACAAGTAGCTATATATTTTTGTGCCCAATCGATATTCATATCTTGTGTAACTTCAAGGAATATGTCATGCAAGTACTGACCAGTAGTATTCATAGGAAGTACCTTGCATAATAGTATTTCTTCCATTAATATTTCACTGGATTCAAAACGCAAAAAAAAAAAAAGGCTACAAACTGCGCACAACCCACAATATTCGTTGATTCATCAAATTGGAAGAACACAATAGAACTTTTCTTTACTTTTTCTATGACTTGATCACGAATGTCAGTCGCCATATTGCTTATCCTGCGTTAGATGGTATTGTCAGAGAGAGAGGTATACTTTCGACCTCTTGCTTGCCAAACATAATCTCTGCTATATCTAATGCCGCTGGTAAAATCAAATTTTAGGCAATACTGGCAGGTTTTCCTGCTTTAGCCACACGAAAAGCTACTCGATAGCTAGGTTGGACATTTGCCTATAGCAGTTTTTTTTATGTTCAAGAGCTTTTAATTTTCGCTCAAAAACTCCACGGTTTTTCATTAGGATGTTTTGCGTTTAGGTGGTGTACCAACTTCGATGGCGTCATGCTCTCTCTTGACAAAATTTCCAAGCGAATTACACACTGCGGTTTATTCTAAATCACAGTAAACCCAAAGTTCAAATAATTGTCGTCATAAAGACGTTTTTTTCTTTATTCCACCACTCCCGCTAGATGTTGATTAATGTGATGATCTTTTCAGGAACTTATCCATTTTCAATTATAACAAACAACTCAAATGAATGCGTAAAACTTAAAAAAGTGATCCGCACCTATCAAATAACTAAATAGCAGAGGACAAACCACTTTACAATTACACCAACTCCAAGGCACCTTACACACAGTCCGTATAATACCGTAGTTTCACTTCCGAATCTTTTCCACTTATCGCGGTCTTGCTTCCGATTCCACTTGCATTGCTGCCGCGGCCGCGGTCCACCGTCCTATTTATAGACCAACGCATTCTAGAGAGAATCATCTCGAAGGGTAACAAACGCCTCAAAATTTGTGGACCTTTTGCGGAACATGTACTAGTTCCGGGTGTTACCAACAGATGACGCTGGGAGTCTCGGCCCTAACAATATGTTTGTATTCGTTTGTTAGTTATTAACTGGCCACGAAGTCGATTTAAAATTATTCGTTTTCGTACTCAATTATATATGTATATTCAAATCCTAGTAACGCAAAAACCTAAAATTGTTGTATGGATGATATATTTAACATATATATAAAAGAGTCGGTGTGTCGCGAAATATTTTTTGATTCTAGGGTGGTCGTGTTATGAAAAAAGTTGAAACTACAACATAAAAAGGAGAGGACAGAATTCCACGCCGGCATTACTAGTTTAATGTCATGTGTGCCTGAATAGTGTGGAAACATCTGTAAGGTCATTGAGGACTTCATTTGGCCTAGAGGAAGTTTGAATTTCGGTTCTAAGGTTTTAAACCTTTACATTCAAATATATTTTTATTGTAAAGGCCACTTTTCCATATTTACATAGAATGGCTTGATTTTAGTTATGTCAATTTAGAATGACCAATTTGCAAATGGGTGTTACCTGGCCCTTTCTCTCTTTTAAGTGGATTGATTGTTGCTGAACAATGAGTTCCTAATTTATAGCTTTATTGGGGCAGTCATCGATTCAGCATCCCACAATTTCTTGATGAAACTACTGAGGCGCATTTTGTGATCTGTATGATTTTTCATCGTCACGCATAAGCGCTGTTTCTTCCTTGGCTATCTTATATGCTTCTTCTTCGCCATTAATTCCAATATGGTATCAACGTAATATTTTTTGTAATGAATTTCGTTATAAAACTGCTTGATTCATCCATTTATTTATTTGCTTTTATGCCATTGGATGCTTTCAACAAATACATAAATTAGTTTTTCACCGATACATTACTTACTGCCGGCCGGTCTTCTATAAACAACAAGTATTTGTGAGGGGTTCTAACAAATACTTTAGTAAAACAGATAGGTTATTATTCTCTTGTTTATTGCTGACGGAATTAGATAAGCTTGAGAAATGTAAGACTTGATAATACAAGCCCCACCCACCATTTGATCGTATATAGTGAGAAGAATTCAGTCATTTCAGCAGATCCTGAAGAAGGCCATGGAGATTGCAATGCTCGAAAGCTCGACCTTTATTAACTTGACACGGCCGATCACCCGCGAAGCCTTGATAAGTTGGAGAAAGTACCGGTGGACAGCAAAAACGCGAATGTTCCGCTTTTCCACTGAGACTATCGTATTCCGTTGTTAAATACTGACTCCCATACTTAGCGTTTTCCTCTTTCCGGTAACGAGATGTTTTTGCCCACAGTTTTAGGATACACAAAATACGGTGTTAAGTTTAACACTGAACTGATCTGTGTTTCAGAGATAAAACTTTCCATTTTGTGTATTCCGGCTTATATAAAAATACGGGTAAAGGATCGAGCGCTTGTTTTATACTCTGTTTTGTGAGGAGGCGAAGAACGTTTTATGGACGTTTTTAAGAGTTGAAGTGAGAAAAAGTTTGAAGAGATGCTTTTATTCGGCCTCTGTTTGGACTGCACTCTTTACACACCTGTCGAAAAGGTTGCAGCCCCAGAACGGCGTCTACTCTTGTTTCAACCAAGGTCGATTCTTTGTACTTTCAATAGGAAAATTGCAAGTAATGAGCATTTGTAATGCTTTTAGATGTATATTTACCAATATCTGTGTACTTTAATAACAGAGTATATTTACAGACTATCTTAAGTTATCAATGTACATATGTGAGCCTTATGCAAATTATCTTACTATAATGCTGAAATAACTTTCTGAACTTTCATGCACGATCCATTAGATATCTATTTCGGAAAACGCAACATAAAGGAAAACAATCCAGTTTAGTTTATAGTTTCCCGTCTTGTAGGTCGTGGTACAGTCAATGATGTCAGCTGAAGTTTCGCCCGTGGCCCCGTCGGTCATCTTCAGAGGCCATGCTAGTTTAAGAACCACGCTCTACCATCCCAGAAACTAAATTCTAAGGAGTAACACCAGCCTGAAAGCCATGCACTTACATAAAAAAGAACAGCTAACTCTATGCTCCCCCCTAAAAGACACAAAGTGCGTATTTTACAAAGCACTGCCTTTTTCCTGTAGCAAGTCTTTGCAAACTTGTATGATTTTGCAGTTATGCAAAACTGTACAACATTAAAACAGTACGGACAGGATTTCACAGGTTATTCACAGAAAATGTAATACATTTTAGCTCACGGCATTGTGTTTTAAACAGTTGCATATTTCAGACAAATGTGAAAATACAGTAAAAAGGGTACTGACTAGTTAAAAATTCCCCTAATAGTTGCTGATCGTGATTTAAGAAAGAAAAAAAAACAATATTCCATTTGGTAAACTCGCATTAATTACAATTTGGCAGGTAAAGTGCATACAAAAATGTGAATTATTTAATCAAATTTGTCGCTGCCTACAAATTGGTTAAAAATTAGAAACGAGTAATTATTAACATTCAACATACACACAAAACTTATAAATAATAATGATATTCAGTCAAACAATAAGGTTCTTACATTAGAAAAAGGATTTAGAAGCAATGGAATCCTTGCAAAAAAATGGAAGAATCGTAATATTTCAAACCTAGACCGTTATACTGCGCATTTAGGAATACTAGAACCTATAACATGAAATATTTCGGAAACGGGCTCAAATTGTGGGCAAAATGATTGTAAATAATTTGCATGTACATCTTAAAGGACATAACTATCTCTTATGATTTCACCACATAGACAAAGTTGTGCAAATTTCAATCAGAATGAAGAGGATTGCAAAGGTAATTCGAGGAAAATAAAATACAAACGTTTTACTTTTCGCATTATTGTTTAAAACATATAGATTAGTGGAATTTATATACAAAAATAACTAATAAATACGTAAAATATGAAGCTATTAACTGTGAAGCAAACAAATATATATATATACATATAACAATCTGTAACTTAAAACTTCACTTATCTTATAAGAAATGAGGATAATTTTCTTATAAATTGTCCAGGACGGCGATTTCATGAAAAACTTTTACACATCCTCAGCCGGAAACAACAAAGCTGTCGTCATCGTTACTTACGCTAGGTGTTAATATGTTCTTGTTAGTACTAAAACATCTAAAAATACAACAAGTTGAAAAATACAATCGACTGCCGGTACTTTAAAACTTATTAAGCGATGTTTGTCTTTTTAAAATAAGTATATTTTCCCAAACCATTAAATCTATCCGAACATTTAATTGTTTTAATAATTTAACCTCTGGATTTATTTCATGGTTAAATGACCAAAAATGATCTGCTACGGCCGATTTATCAGTCTGTTTATACTTAATCTTACAAAAATGTTCTTTCTTTCTAGTTTCAAACACTTTTTAAAGAGTTTGGTATAACTTTAGTTCCTCGAAATAAATATAGTATTAAACATTTATTGCATTTCTCTAAAAATGATAAAATTCCTAATAATAAAAAATCTGGTATCTATCAATTTAATTGTTTCGATTGTGATAAACTCTATCTTGGAAAGGCAAAACGTAATTTAAAAACCAGAAAGAAGGAACATTTTCATAACATTAAGTTTAAACAAACTGATAAATCGGCCGTAGCAGATGATTTTTGGTCATTTAACCATGAAATAAATCTAGAAGTTAAATTATTAAAACAATTAAATGCTCCGATAGATTTAATGGTTTGGAAAAATATATTTATTTTAAAAAATCGCGTAATGAATTTTGAAATACCGGCGGTCAATCCTGTTTTTAAATTTGTTTTATTTTCAGATTTTGGTAGTACTAATAAGAACATATTAACATCTAGCGTTCGTAACGATGAAGACCGCTTTGTTGTTTCCGGCTGAGGATGTGTAATATTCCACTAGAACAGGTCGATTTTAAATACATTTGGTGATCATCGTATCGTGTTTGATTTAGGTGTGATATACCTTTATACGTGCATAAGGGCGAGCATGAGCGCGTGCAAACCCACTCAGACACACAACTTTTATGATAAACATGCTTTTGAATTTAGGGACACATGAGGGTGTATTTGTAGTGAAAACACTATATTTAGTATGCGCAGTGTGCATAACTATAGGAAAAATTTATACAAACATATTAAATTAATTATAATCTAGCAGGAAATTGTATAATTATTTTATTTTCCAAATTTTAATGGGTAGTGAAATCTACATAATTCAAATGAATAAAATTCTATGGAAGTCTATAATAAGCAGCTCTCTTACAGGCTTTAGGGAATACGTGGAGTTAACACAGATTTTTGAGACACGTGGAATAAATACACGTGACACATTTGAAGCTGCAGGGTATAACTAGAAAAGTACATGGAATGTCTTTGTCTTTTTTTCCCTTCTTTATTTTCCGTGGCAGTTCTCTAAAATGAAAGAGCAGTAATTCCTCGAGATGTCAAGAAAACATCAATGCCTTTTTTGTTTTCTGAAGGTTTGAGAAAAATACTGCTAGTACTTCAATTTGCGCTTTGTAAGCCTCACGCAGAGGCGCGGAGGCAAACCTCGGAGTTGCGCTGTTCATTAAAAATATAAAGTACGGCAAGAGGGCAGTAATGGCATAAAAGTCAAAGATCACGGGTGCCGATGTTTGAGAAAGCACCCATATGTATTTCAACACAATCTCCCGAGCTCAAATGTATTAATGTGAAAGTCCACAGCTCAATACCACAGTAGCTCTTCCGTTGAGCTCTGGCTTCTAAAATAAAAGCACAAGGATTCAAATATCGAAAGATGTTCCTCCTCTCCCCCTTTGTTGCCTTGCGGGTTTTATATAAAATGAAGAAACTTGTTCCAGAACTTCAAATGCCACAAACTTTGAAAAGCACACGATAGAATTGTTTAGTTTAACTAAAACTCTTCGATTTTACATACTTGAATTCAATATTCATTTGTGATTAAATAGGTGGCTATAACCAAATATAAGCAGAACCTTGCTACTACGTGTGTCATATGCTTCATATATTTTCCACTGATGCAAGCTCAGGAACTAAAATATGCTGTTATTAACCTTTTAGGGTGCTACTAAACATTGGAGTACTATACTCTTAAAGCTACTTCTATTCCCATCAGTTTTATAAGGTTTGTTCCTGACGGTAATTTGTCAAGACGGGAAACTAAATACGACCATTATGTAATTTAGTTTATATGTATTGAAACCAATTTAGTAGTAATAATTGTTTTAAAAAGAGACAATTCTTTACCTTAATTAAATTAGCAGACGTATGGTCTGATATTTCTCAACTGTATATTTGCTAAAAGTGCACAGTTCCATCTGTTATCCTCCTTTATATGCAACGCAGATTACCTATAGAAAAACATGGTTTCTTATATTGTTTCTTCACTACAGATTACCGTCCCCTATAAGTATGATGCTAAAACAGCAATGTAGAATGTGGACATCAAACTGGTCGGTCGTTTGCAGCTTTGGTGGGAAAGCGCCCAGACCCCCCACAATCATTTACCCTTCCCCTCAATGCTAGGGATGAGCAAACAACGCGTGTGCGACTTATTCTGCCAAATTGTGTCCCCAGATTCTTTTAAGAGAGATTATACCTATAGGCATAGTTCGCTTTCTCTACAGCGACCTGACAGAGTACCGGTGGGAGAATGATCTGCTCAAGGCTACATTTATCAGCAGCATTATAAGATCAGTTGCTGCCTTCAGGTCAAAGTTTTGTGTTGGTTTACTTAATATATCTGTATTGTGGGTAAATTGCATCAGATTACTCCTATTAGTTCACTGAAATTCCTAATAAAAGTACGTCTTCCAACGTTAAGTCATATCGGACAATGAATGGAATGGGTGAAATGATGCTCAAATGCGCCCATGGTCCATAGAGCTTAGAGTTCCCAACATTCGTATTTCAGAATAAGGGAAAACCCCGGAAAGAACCTTATCCAGGTAACTCACCCTGACCGAGATTCGAACTCGAGACCTCTTGAAAGTGAGGCAGACACTCTACCACCACGCTACCGAGGCGGGCATGTAGACAGATGCACAGATAATACTTAGTAGAGGAGATCAAAGAAGACCGAAAACTGATGTAGTAATTATGAATTCACAATGTAATAAGCCTTCGTTTTCTAACTCGTGCGATATTTAAGCCTATCTTCACTTTACTTAAGTACGTTTTTCGACGAATGAAAAACCGTACATACAACTGCCTGTAAAATATTCGATGACAGCAGGACGATTCTAATTTTATCACAATCAGTTGGTGGGACAGCAGCGGCAGCGGCAGCAGCAGTATAATATTTGGACTAGCGGAGAAATTAAATTATAGTAGTGCGGACTCAATTATTTGTAAAGCTGACAGGTCATTCGCGGACGAAAAGAAATGCCACTTTTGCAAAAATGTCACAAACTCCAATGAACAACCGGGGTAAGAACGTAGGTACAGTCTACCCACCACAAGAAGGCAAGACAGGAATGAAGGAGAGAGGGATTTCACTGTTTATCCGCTGTCAGTGGATCTGTTTACTAGGAAATGAATGTATGAGTGCATATGAGTCACCCATGTTGCCAGATCTAATGTTTGTTGCAGTAACTGCAGTGATAGGTATTATGTATGGATGAGTTATGTGACAACACTTGCGTATTTTAAACGAAACTAGCATCCTTGTCATACTCGGAAGGTTAGCTTAAACACCGTGTGGTGAGAAAAAGTGGTTACGTTACACATTCCTCTATCTTGCCTTCTTGTGCTGGGCAGACAGTATCAGTAATGTTGTTGAAACTGAAAACAAACTAGGTGTGCCAAGTGTCATTGCTGTGACACATATACGATAGGCGGATAAATACGTTAGTTCTCTGTATAAATTGCACTAAAACTTCAACATCGGTTTAACAGACCAAACATTAGTTTTTTTATGAAAAAGGCTTGTTTTATACGTCAATACTAATTACAATTGCTGCAATTTTAATAGACTATCCCTTTTAGTAGTAACTGTATAATGAACTACAATGCAAAGGGATAGCATAAACAATACTGACAAGGCTAATTTTTAAGCAAAGTATACGTCTTAAGAAGCAATGAAAATCGCAACAAACAACAAAGCTTGAGACACGCGCTTTCAAGATGTGCATAGAAAAAGAAGATTAAAACCTGAGAAGATGCTGTTTTCATTCTATAGCAGTTACTGATAAATTGTTTTAATGTAAGTAATCAAGATTACACACAACCGGATGGATATAAATAAACATTTCTTAATGCAGGCACTTCATCGAGCAAGATTTTACACCTTCCTTATTTCCACTCAGTAGTAGTTTATTCGATTGTTGAATGCTGGGAGTAAGGAATTTTACACTTTCGCAACTACAGTAATTCTTGTGTCGAATAAAACTGCTCAAAAATATGGAATTCCAAAATTCATCTGGAGTTTTGTCTAAATTCGAACCAATACTCTAATCAAGGAGCTAGATACAGGCAAGGCGTATTTTTGTACTTGTCGCACTAAACTGTATATTGGTTGACGATAAAAAGCATATAATTATCTCACGGTCCGAAATAGGTAGATCGATGAACGTCATCAGGTTCCTTGGATAGAAAGGGGAGGAGGAAGGCGGTGTCAGTCTGTAAAATTGGAGAGGCCCTGAGGGACTCTGGGTACGGGGTTTCGGCATCTCAAACGCTTTACCTTAAGACGCTGGGTTCCCTGTAGGCCATCCCGCCGGTCCATAATGACTACAGCCTGACTCCAACAGTAGCCAATTACTAGAATCCCCCTTTCTAAGGAAAGGGCTTTTTCTTGAGCTATAAACTCCCATTTCCACGTAAAGAAAGGCTACGTCCTCAAGATATCTGCAGATAAGCTTCTTCCTGTGTGGTGCGTTTATTCATAATGCAAGATTCCTAAGCTTCAGAGAAACTTAGAAGCTTTTTCGATTTCCTGCCACAAAACTTAAAGGCAAAACAAAAATGATATTTTCAATGTTTACACTGTTTCTTTGTAGTAAAAGTCCAGCGGCTCTTAAAACCGCTGGAAAGAATGCATAGAAACCCGGCTCTCCACATTGCACAATGGGAGTAACCACATAAATTTCGTTCGCCATAACTTACAAGAATTTAGAACTTACTTATAAGGAAACGGCACACTAGTTTCAGAGGTTGTAATAATACTAATCGATAACCCATTTTGCCAGAGCTGTAATATGCAAATTTGTTTATTTCATTCTAAACTACGTATAGAAGCACTGCTTTATCAACATGGATTTTAAGAAAACTACGTGGCCACAATGCTTACTAGAACATAACATGTTTGAAATGTCTACTAATAGGTATATCCTGTATATAAAGAACTTCAGCAAGTAATTCAATTTATCCATACTTTCGTCTATTTCCTGGATACTATGAAAACACAAATCAGATGCACCTGTTACCCTCAAATGTCTTCCTCTAGCCATAGTCTTATTTTTTATATTTTCAGCTAACAATGACCGTAAAAGCTTGCTTCACTATTTGCTTTAATTCAATCTAAGTAAACGTTCACAGAGCTCGCCTCAGTAGCGTGGATGGTAGCGTGTCTGCCTCACGTTCAAGTGGTCCCGAGTGAATCTCGGTCAGGGTGAGTTACCTGGATAAGGTTTTTTTCCAGGTTTCCCTTATCCTGAAAGATGAATGTCGGATGGCTCTAAGCTCCATGGGCCCCGGATTGGTTTGAGCATCATTTCACCCATTTCATTCACCGTCCGATATGACTTAACGTTGGGAGGACGTAAATAAATACATAAATAAACGTTCACAGAAATGTTTTCCATACATATTTTGTTACAGGTACCCACAAAGGCAATGCACAGGGCCAGAGCTGTAGTCAAATGGAAAGGTAAAGTTAGACTGAAAAATTCAATGCCATAGCAGGGATTTGAACCACGGATCTTCCGGCCTCCATCCAGCTGCTCTTAACCATTGAGGTACCATTACCAACGTGCCAACATGACATTAAATTCTCCAACTGACTCGTGTTTTTCACGGTAAACTACCAGGAGTTCTCATAAACAAATACTACTGCTCCTACTGTCTATGGTAATGACAGTAACAACTAAATGGTAACACCCCTACAAAACTGCCACTACTGGGAAATTCGAACGAATTGACAACGCATATCTCGAAAATGGTTAACGCCATAAATTTTTTGTATAAAAATTTGTAATATACTCAAGATATAACATTTTGTGCAAACAATTTAATTGTGTGTAAACAATTCAAAACGGAAGAGTCCGATAAATACCAAACTTCTAAATATCAAACTTCTAATCAAGTTTAGCATCTTCTAAGAATGTGATATGAGGGTTTTAGGTTTCCAGAAAGTCAAATTCTATGACGGCTGTTATTCCAAAATATTTAGAAGTTATTATTACTCATGTTGTATAGGAGATATGGTTCAACAATTAGAATATAGGTTACCTTGTCGATTCATTATTCTTTCTTTTTCTCATTATTTTTCTTTTCTTAGAAAGGCTTATATATATTCCACATTAATCCAGATAAATATTAGCATTTATTTATTGCTGTGAGCACAAGGTGGGTAAAGGAAACCAACATAGATAGTAATAATGTTTTAAGGGAAGTTTCTATAAGCTGGACTTTTTTTCTGTACTTTTACGTCCTCCAACGTTAAGTCATATCGAACGATGAATGGAATGGGTGAAATGATGCTCAAATGACTCCGGGGTCCATGGAGCTTAGAGTTACCCGACATTCGTCTTTCAGGATAAGGGAAAACCCCGGAAAAACCTTAACCAGGTAACTCACCTTGACCGATATTTGAACTCGGGACCTCTTGAACGTGTGGCAGACATGCTACCATCTACACTACCGAGGCGGGCTATAAGCTAGACTTGAAATACATGCTCCTTTCATTATATCAGGAGAAACACCTGAATCGCGACATCACTTCAAGAAATATTACATACTACTGTAAAAGGTCAAATAATAATATCAGATATCTCGAAATGACTGATACTACACAAACCCATCTGAAATAAATTGCATGTTTTAAAATGAAGGATATTCCCAAATAAATTTAACATTTACATTGTGTCAGGTAAATGTCTTAAATATGCTGTATTTTAATGAAAGTCGTTGGAGTATTGTTGAGAAAATAAAATGTCGCATTTTGGAACAACCTGAACTTAGATAGTAAAGTTTGGTAATTAAACGGTTCTTTTTTACTAAATACCTACCGAACATTTTAAAAATAAGTTTTATTACTCACAAGATCTTAAAATTATTTTCATTGCAATGTGATATCGAATTTTTCACTGGAATACAAAACCTTATCCACCTAGTAGGTATGTGATAAAGAACTTGAACAGGTGTTCATTTGGACAAAATAAATCTTGCACTGCTGAAAAGTTGTTTGTTTCGCATTGGTTTATGTAGAGATACCGGTGTTCTAAAAGTTATGTATCTTAAGTCAGGGTGTACAAATATTACAATCTTAAATTTCGTTTGTGGAAGTATACTCCAATTTCAGCTGTAGTAATCCCAAAGTTTGGTCTCTCTTGACAAATATGACGACAGAGTGAGATGAAGTTTAGCCAACTGCCTGTAGCATCATCTTAAGATTTTATTTCATTAATTTGGTCTTATAGTTTGACTTGTCTGTGTGTTCACATCATATTCCCTGCCGGCGGTTTCAAGTTGTTGATATACATCTGTTTGAGCTGCACCGCTACAGTAATTATTTGAGTTTGCAAACCGTATTCGCGACAAACTTGTTCCATCGATTAACTCTCCGACCTACTTGCTGCAACTCGCAATATTTGTTTAAAGATATATCTTCCCTATCGTTATTTACTGCATTTGCCACTTCATTACTTCACGAAAACTACGCCAAAATGAATATTTAAACTATCCATTTGAAATATCGCTTTAACAAATCATTTATAAGCACAACATTAATTAGCATTTTAGAGAAAAAATTGAAACTAAAACTCATCGTACTAAGCACAGACCTTTCATTAAAATCTATTCCGCACGCGTGGAGTTTAATTCTCGGCAGCTGCGAGTGGCACTTTCCCACTCTTTCACTTCAAGTCATGCAAGGACGATTAATAAAACTGTTAGTAGCAAAAGTGGTATTTGTGGTAAAACTACTATTAGTAAAACTAATACTAGTAGTAAAATCATGGGTTCGAGGTTTTACTGCAAAGCAGTAGATGCAGAAGGGTAGTAAAACGAAATTTTGATATTACTTTATAAGGAGTATGCAAGAGAAGAGAAATCATATGGGTGGTTTCAATAGGATTCTGCAACTGCTCACACAGCAGAGGTGCCCACGAATAAATTAAAGAACATTTCTGAAGCTAGAGTGATAAGCGCTGGTGTTCGTCCTTGTTGCCCACCACAGTAAAAGAATATATATCCCTCACAATTTGAAGATGTTAAAGGAAAGTATTACAAATTAAATGAGAAACATTACAGTGGCCGAATTTAAATAAGTTATTCTAAATGGGTTTAGCCCAAAGGGGACAACCTATCATGCATCTCTTTTGAAATAATATTCTGTACACATTATTAGGCACGATAAGCCCAACTGTCCTGAATAAAAGAAACATGTGCGGAATACTTTTAGCCTGAAAGCTCTCTGGAAGATGGCGTGTTCTCATTTCTAAATCGGGTCCCTGAACATTTGCACTTTCTACCCGATAGAACCCCTCGATCATACTATAAAGCAACGTTCTCTATATAAAAATAGAACAATGATTTATCTTGCGAATGCTGCCAATCCAGCTTGCTCGTTGGCTAAGTTGTTCACTTGATATCTGCGCGCCATCTTGGGCTGAATGGCCCTATACAAACATAAGAAAACAGCTATGTCGAAGTCAATTTATGAGTGAGAATGCCATTTGCTGTGATTTCGAATACACCACTAGGGCAGAAAAGGGTAATACATTATATAGGTTACCTCGAAATCTGCCAAGTTGGAAGAAGGATTTGGTGGGCAAAAATCAGTACAAAGCACTGGACTTCTGACGAAAGTACCAGGCTTTGTGAAATAAGTACCTATTCCATATTTAACAATATTTATTTAATACTGAATTTATGACTGATTAAATCTTTATATTGCACAGTTCCAATCGCTTTGTTCTTTTTGAATGGAACTTTTGAACGACATCTGTGTACTATAAACAGCAACGTATAATCTTATAATCCCCCTTTATAAACCGATTCTAATAACAATCCCTCTCACTTCTAAAATTTTTGTTCAGCTGAACATGTAACCGGTGGAGCAGGTTACTCTTGTGCAGTTTATCAGTGCTAGCATTGACTGTACACAATTACACTCCAGTGACAAGTTGAAAAGTATAAATGTTTTAATTTTCACATATATGGTACTAATTTATGTGTTGCGCTCTACTTATTATACACGTTTTTGTATTTGTAGCCAAAAGTTGTATGAGGTCAAATACTGAAAATGTAAAACATTATCTGTGCTTCTATGTAATGTTAAAGATATATAACATCAGTTTTTCAGGGAAACAGAAAGTAACTAGCATCAGGGGTGAACTATTAGATGTCAGATACAAGGCTTTTTCGATGTTCACACCACTACCTCTATCAACAAAGGTCAAACTGTAAACACTGCAATCCTCAAGAAGAAAAATATACTCATACTGTAAACTCTATAAGTAAATAAACATGTCAGATTAGTTATTGTAGGAGATTTGGTTACATTTAGAAATTAAATATGTTCAACTAGAAGATTTTATAAACGCATTCTGCATGCTTTTAGATCGTAATGTATCAAACTGTGTTTATCTTAAATATTATTGTACATATTTTGAAACATTATTTTATAACTACTACTATTTTCTTGAACTGTGCCCAATAAGCATATAATTTAAAAAAAAAACCTACGCAAGCATATAGTATTGGAATATCAACATTGTTTCATTTTACATATTTCATAAAACACACTAGATCCGGGTAAGAGAGAGAGAGGGGGGGATGTCCTTCTTGGAAGCCCGGGATACCCTTGCGTATTCGTCAGCCTTCTGTCCCTAGGGCCGTTACAGTGGAGTTGCTGCTAAGCTGCTACCTAGACGTGAAATCGCAACACAAACTAGCGACATAAACGGGGCAATAATAACCGAAAGAACAATTACACCAAGATCACATCCAAAGCAACAGACCTCACAATAGCGAGCGCGCCGACCAAGTCCAGTCCTAAGAAGAAGAATTCAGCCATGTCACCGCCGAAAGCATCTACTTCAAGAACACGTGAATCAGTAATATATAATGTATCGCCAAGGAAATTTAAGACCTCATATGACAGAACTAACTTCCTTAAAGAAAATAGTAAGACCAGTGAAAAGAAAGCTAGCCAGTATAAAAGTCCGCGACCATCTGCTCCGTCAACATCATCTGAGGTATCATCTGGAGAGGACGCCGATTGGCGACCTTCATCTTCGTCGATCGCAGTTTCCGATCGTTTCGAGAGATTCGAATTGAAGTTACCAGTACGAAAGCCGTCCTCTTCCATTAAAGATGTGGAGCGGGTAGATCCTGTGCTCATTGCCTAAGCGACAGTGAGAAAAAAAACACAGGAAAAACCTGCTGAAAGTGCTAGCCCAGCCCCTAAGAAAAGCTACATATTGATTCGACCACCATTGGGCAGGTAGTTTGTCATGGCAAGTTGATATTGAAAGTGGTAATTTTTTATGCCTTTTGGTATTTTATTTCGAATTACAGCTTCTTGTTTTTTTACCCATTTGGGGTTATTTATTTTATTGTAATTTTGTTTTGATACTTTTTTAAAATTTAATTTTGAGTACTTTATCTCTGGTTATTGCTATGAACTGGTTTTTGTAAGGGCGCTGATGACCTAGCATTTGAGCGCCCTTATATACAAATCATCGTCATCATCATCATCATCATCATCATCGTCGATCCAAGAGGTCCGGAAAGAGAGAAGGTGTCCTTGGAAGCCCGGAAACTCTTTCGGGTTCGTCAGTCTTCTGTCCCTAGGACCGTTAATTACAGTGCAGTTGCAGCTAAGCTGGTACCTAGACGTGTAATCGCAACATAAACTAGCGACATAAACGGGGCAATAATAACCAAAAGTACAATTACACCAAGATAACATCCAAAGCAACAGACACCGGCACGAACAATATTGAGCGCGCCGATCAAGTACAGTCCTAAGAAGGATTTAGCCATGTCACCGCCAAAAGCATCTACATCAAAAATATGTGCACCAGGAAGTTCAATGTCTCATATGAAAGAACTGACTTCCTCAGGGACAATAAGAAGGCTAGTACCAAGCAAAGGGAGCGTAAAAGTCCACGACCATCTCCTCCGAGAACATCCTCTGAGGAATCATCCGAAGAGATGATTCGGCGGCTCTCATCTTCGCCGATCGCAGTTTCCGATCGTTTCGAGCGACTCGAATAGAAATTATCAGAAGCAGTCCTGCTCCACTGAGGATTTGGAGCGGGAAAATCTTATCCTCACTGCCAAAACGACAGTGAGAAAAATGCAGGGTAAACTTACTGAGAATACTAACCCAGCCCCTAAGAAAAGGAATAAATTGATTCGACTACCACTGGACAGGTAGTTTGTTTTGACAATGCAAGTTAATATTGAACACAGTTTTTATGCTTTTTGGTATTTTATGGTTAATTATAGTATTTTTTTAACATTTGTACATATTTTGTTTTAATTTTTTCTCTTTTTTGGGTGATTTATCTCTGGCTATTGCCATGACTTAGTTTTTGTAAGGGCGCTGATGACCAAGCAGTTGAGCGCCCTTATATACGCATCTGCATCTTCATCTTCATCTTCATCATCATCATCACCATCATCATCATCATCATCATCACCACCACCATCATCATCATCTATTAATCTACATGAAATTCTAAACATGCTTGTAAGGGTAACAGCATATTAAGTGTACCCATTTAAGACTGAAGCTTTCACGGCGAGCATTACTAATCAAGGCTTCGCGGGTGATCAGCCGTGTCAAATGATCTGATCCTGAAGAAGGCCAAAATGGCCGAAAACTCGACGTTTATTAATTTGACACGGCTGATCACCCGCGAAGCCTTGATTTGTACCCATTTACATTTGTTGTGTTTTTGTTATTTGTATTGAAAAGGATTATAATGCTTGCTTCTTACTGAAAACGCTTAGGAAAATAAAAACTGTTAAATAGGTATGATTATCTTTCCCTTCGTTGATATGGCGAAAACAAATATTTAACATAGGTACAGGTCATTAATAGGTTAAAATTGGTGCAGAAGCATTAATTTTTAAAATTACAATGTGTGAGACATTTTGAAAATCGCCTGTAATTTAGACATAAACTGTTAATTCCTCAGAAACTATTCTAATTATTCCTTTCTTGATCTATCACAAAAATAAATTGTATAAATGTAAAACAAATCTAACAAACGCTTCAGATATTTCAATTTTCACCCCTCCCCCCAAACCCATGTTTTTTTACATAGTTTGTTACTTCACACCTTTCTGCATACTGTTTCTCACTAAGTGAAGTGGATGTATATGTGTTTTAATTATATGATAATATGTGTTATTTTAGCTTGCTATGGAGTCATTTTTGAAATTTGGAATAAATGTAGAAATATTTCGACTGGGGAGCCGCAAAAAGTATGTGTTTAGCGAATTTGTTGCAGCATATGCTGCGATGATTGTGTTTTTGTTAAAGTGCATTTATAATGCATTTTAAGAGCTATCTCACTAAAATTGGGTATTTCTAAGTGCTTACTTAGGAAATATTTAGTGCCTATTTAAGTGTCTATTTTGCCTATTTTAGTGTCTTTTTGTCTGGCTATTTCACCCATTTTTTGGTGCCTATAAATCCGCTCCCTAGCTATAACATAGGAGAGCACCTAATTTGGTAAACGACAAATAAAAGCAGTCCTTCCCATTGCTATCCTTGACTGCTTCAAATATCTGAAAAATCTTGAATCAGCGAGAAGATATGAGCGAAAAACTAATTTCACTTACACGTTAATTTCTATATCCATTACAACTTTCTGCACTGGTTTAATATTTTATAGCATTAACACAAAATCTCTTTATCTATTGAGATTACGTTGCTCATTATACATTTTAATTATAGAATGATTAACATTAATTAGTACGAATTACAATATATCCAACGGAGTAAATAAGACAACTATCTTGACAAAACTTAAAAATGTAATAAGGAAAGTTTCGAGAAAGGCTAATGATGCAGAGAATATAATTGTAACATAAACTTTATATTTAAATTTGTTTCGTATTTATTTTGTGGAGTAAGTTTTGTCTATCCCTTATGGATTACTAAATACATAAAAATCATTCACAGTGAAAAGGACTATACAGGCCATCACAAACGGTTCTATTTATTCTTTCTATTTATTATGGAAATATCTTAAATATATTTTAAACCGTTATTAGAGTCATATCTAAGAAAATAAAATGACAAAAACGTCTCAATGTAACATGTGGTTTGGAATAAAGGGAATTTTGTTGACAATCTTGTTTCATAAACTCAGAAGGAGCTGAATGTAAATACACAATATGTTAGTTGCGCAAAGTATTATTTTAGTCTCTCTCTCTTTCTCTCTCTCTCTCTCTCTCTCTCTCTCTCTCTCTCTCTCTCTCTCTCTCTCTCACACACACATACACAGAGACAGGCACACGTCACGTAAGTGCACACACACCACTTATTTATAAAAATTCCTCCTCCTTTGAGGATTTCGGGAACCTCAAAAACTATATTTATGGTGAATTCTCTTGATACCGAATTCTTGGGCGCAGTACAATACTTCTTCTACCTATTATAATTAGAAGACGGAGAAAGTAAACATGTAAGCATTGTTCTCAGCAGTATTTAATACGGTTTAGCTGTATGCTAAGCCTTCCTAAAATTGATTTGATTGGACGGTAAATTCTGAAATTGTGTTTGCGATCTCTGTTTCATATCTGATTGTAAACTGGTTAATGTTGGTATACGACAAAATATAAACCCAGATTTGGGACGTTTTACGTGTTAGACAGGAAAATTTATTCGCTAGCTTTATGTCGCAAGTTTATTGCGTCGATAGTACAAACTGTGAATTCGAAGCCCTCATAAAACTGAAACACGAGCTGTGATATAGTACTTCGTTTTGAAGGTTTAACCCCAACAGAAATAAAGAGATAGACATTAAAGGATTCCTCCCCTTCTTTAGAACGGTTAAAAATTGGGCTGCTGAATTTAAGCGTGGTCGTACATCCACTCAAGAAGATTAGCGCTCGGGCGTCTGTAATCCGCTATGATCGACGAGATCATCATAAACATTCACAATGCGTAAACGTTGATCGTCTCTTGAACGTAAACGAATTGACTGACATTGGAAGTACCTGTACAATAAACAGAAAGCATCTACTAATATTTTACACGAAGTTCTGGATATGACATGGCATTCCATTCAGTCTGTGATGCGTTTGTTATCGATACACTAAAACGCCCTCGAATAAATAGTTCTCAGAAAAATACAACTCCAATGAGTTTCCTCGACGTTCATAACAGTAGATTAAGCGTCATTATTAAATAGCAGAATGCACCAAAGAAAACAAAAACATCTCATCAAATGCAAAGTTTTGACTACGGTCATTTCGGGATTTTCATAGCGTCTGTTCAAACACTATCTCCAGAAGGGCAGAACTACCATTGGGAAGTATTAAGCCTCAGCAAGCACCATAGGTCTACACCTTTCGAGACAGGAAAGTTCACTTTCATCAACACATCTATGATTGCGCAAAATTACAGGACCCTCGCTTCCAAATGCTTCCACATCCGCCTTCAGACGATTACTTTTTATTGCCAAACCTAAAGAAATGGCTTGAGTGGATGAAGATTCGCATAAAATGACGGGGTTGAAACCGAGTGAGATCTCATTTTGCACACTTGGACATACACGATTTTTCCATTGGAAATTAAACATTGGGAAGTCGTTATAATAAACTATTGATTTAAAATTTATTTATATTTAAAATAAACAAATAATATGAGTTTTAATAGTGCTTTCTTAATCGGACCGAGAAACTTTAGGGCATCCCTCGCACTTTCGTAACAGCCGCTTATGTTAAAATCGTATTAATAAACTAAACCTCTCCTAACATTCTATGAAATGAGAGTAAAACATCAGCGAATCGACTATAGATGGGCTATAATTCTATAACGTCGCGTGAAACAACTAAGTAGCTGTCATTTAAAAACGACAAAGTATTGAAAAATAAGAAACAATATTAACAGATAACTAGGAAATAACTGATGTCCGTAAAATAGTAGATATAAATTGCAACTTTTAAAGGAAACCTATATCATGTTTGGTCCATGATTTCTGTTTTGTCTATTGCTTAACTTTACCAGTTGTATAAAATTCCTTCTCAATAAAGAACCTTTCGCAAAAAGTTCAATATATACATTTTATATGAATTTTATTCAAAACCGTTCGAGAAATTTTTGAGAAAACAAGGGTTAAAAGATAGCTAAATATCCCCTGTAAAGGATAGTTGGAATGGGGATATTTTCTTGAAAATTTTCGGAATGCATATCTGAAAACTGCTAAGCTTAAAATACCGAGTTCACACACCCCCACACCCATTTATCTAAATCCTACTTTTCTACACCGTGGGCCTCAAAAATATCATTTCTGGTTAAAAGTTGATAGAGAATATTTTGGTAGAACGGACTACCTTCTCTACCCGCTATATTTTACTCAGTCTCATGCGTGGCATAGCCATCCTTGCTTACCTGGAATATTCTACCGTGCTATGAGAAATTCGACCCTGTTAGAAGCTATTGCACATTACATCCTAGCCATATGCAAATAACACCTCAGTTCGTCAGTCACAGCTAAGGGCGGGTAAGACGTTATGTATACACTGACAGTGTTCTCAACGTGACATGTTTTCGGCTCCGTATGCATCACAGAACCAACGCCTCACAAAGACAAAACACGCTTCAAGGCAAGAAACGTTCCGCTGCATCTAAACAAACGTTTGAGAGGATTTACAAGCACTTCGTTAGACCTAACCTCATGGATAAGGAAAAATGACTAAAGGCTTGCATTACAACCTACAGTTAAAAACCTTTGATTTGCTAACCTATTGTTATTGCTAACTATTGGTTAAACGAATTAGGAACACACGATATAAGTAGGTTAGTTAACCTGGAATTCAGTGCACAATTCCGACATTTTATCCCTCAATTTCAATCGTCCGGGTGGAAATTATATCATTGGATCTTCAAAATAAACCTTCCCCTGTAATTTTCTTGGACTTTTCATATGATTTATGCGACTAACAATATCCAAAGTTCCTAGCAGATTATACCGCTCGCAAAAGTTAAAGGCATATGAACGCTGGCCAATGCTCAAGCGGAGCGCTGTCGCAAAGCGTAGTATGCGCACCTGCAAAGGTTCCGTGTACATAAGAGCAGTTTTACCCGCCAGCAAAGGTTTTGCCTACTCTTCCCGTAATTAAACAACACATTAAATATTTCTAAAACATTACAATCTTACATTGACACATATCACAGTAGTGGAACAGCAAGCACAGTTTCCAATACAGTAACTCACTTTCCAATTTCATGGATCTTTCCAGGAAATTGAAACACAGGTACGCTCCTTTTTCTAAGGATGAAGCTGCTTCACTACAAATTCGTGTCACTGTTTGCACACTACCTACACCACAAGGTTACAGAGTTAATTGCTGGGATTTTGAAAAATCTACGGTTGTCCTATATCCTGGATTGGAGAGCTTTCGTAAAAACTTGTTCACATTAAATATAATTTTTCTGCCCTGAGAATGAATCACTTCACGTTTGTTGATCAAAAAGTCACTTGTTCCAGCTTCGAGGGACATGTTTACGCACTCGGATCACAAACACTGGAAAAAGATATGTGCATAATAATAATTTAATGTAATATTAACAATATTTCAGCTCGATTTCAACACACGACTTAACGATGCCATTCACTTTAACAAAACGACAACTCTATTCTGAAAACGAACTGAAAATTAACTCTGTTTCAAACTGCGTGACTTGTGTTTTAATAGTAGGTGCACTATTTATTTATGATTGAGATAGATGTTATGAGGAAAGAATGGTGTTGTTTTTTAGGCTTATCTGTGTTGAATGGATGGGTGTTGGCTGTAACCATAACCATGTGAAGATAAAACGTGCATCGCTCGTGTTCTAAATATCGTAGAGTCTGGATTTTTGTACGGTCATGATCAGAAAATAGAATTCTTTCTTAATATGAGGTTGGCATCTGTCAGTTTTTAAACATTTATCCGAGCGTAATTAATTAATATAATGTTCTCAGTTCAGGCACGCTGCTAGGTGGAGCAAGCTTAGAATTGGCTGCAGTCTGCAGTACGGCCCACCTCCATAGGTCGTCAATGTTTGCGAAGATATAGTATGCGGGGCTTCAGTGGTTAATAGAGATCGTGTATAATTGCTCTATAATACTTTGGATGCATTCAGAAACTAATAACAGCAGCTTTTAATATTGTGATATGTATAGTTTAGGTTAATCAAAAGTAGTTTTTGCATATACAGGTTTGCAATAATGTATGTTGAGGTTTTGCGACCTAAGAGTACTTATGGAAAGTGCCGTTAATTCACATGTTTAATCAATTCACAGATGATACACATGTTTTTTTCTGCCATTGTTTTCATCGTCATAATAACCTCATCATTGCAAAGTTTGAGACACTTACAATACATGTCATTAACACATGAACACATTCTGAGTACAAATGATCTGTGTATTATCTTTCTCAAATTGTTCTATTCGTGTGAATAGATAAGAGTTAAATAATGAAGACTGGGACTCAAGTACTTACGACAGTAAGTCGCTACAAACGGTGTATCTCGAATGCGAGAGCCCCTAGTGGTTTACCGGGGAAATATACGAGTCAAATGAAGAATTTAGTGCCAGGATGGCACGTTGGCCATGGTAGCTCAATGGATTAGAGCGACTGGACGGAAACCAGGAGATCCGTGGTTCAAACCCCGGCCATGGCATTGAATTTTTCATGTTGACTATGTTATTTTTAATGTTTATAGGCATGTTATAGAAGTGTTCGTTGCTTTCTTCAAACTCAATTCACAAAAGCATAAAGAAAAGTTTACTGTACAACAAAAAGCTGCATGTGTCTTATGGCTGGAGGAACGCAAATCCCTCACTGTGGTACAGCAGCAATTCAGACGCGACTTCAACAATGATGCTCCACATGAGAATAGTATAAGACAATGGCACAAACAGTTTAAGGAGGCCGACGGTGCACAAAAAGAAAAATCAATACGAGGGCTCAAAACATCAAAAGAAGATGTTGAAAGAATCCGACACCCCTGTGTTCACAGAGCACAGAGCTCAGAAGTCCGTTCCACGCCGCAGTGTACAATTAGGTAAGATAAACCGGCTCTAGCAGTCGTGTTCGCTAGTGTATGTTAATGGTGTTCCACCGCATAGCGGATCGCGGGTTCGAGTCCCGCCTTGGGCATGGGTGTGTATTGCGTATATGTGTAAGACAACAGAAATCAAAAACAGTAAAGCTACGGAAAAGTAAAAGCGGCGAACACAAGTGCATGACACTGCGACAACAGTGCGTGAACTCATGCGGAAGAGCTTGAAGTTGCATAGATATAAAATTCCGAAGAAGTTTTCGGAAACAATTCAAATTTCGCAGTTTTTCTTCAAAATGCTCTAAAATGCTTCATCGCGCATTCATAAATGCTATAAAATGCTAAATGTACAAAACAAATGCGAAATTTCTGATTTATATAATGCTAAAAATACCAACACTATCAATAAACTAGGCTAACATTTTAATATTGGGTGTTGAACGGAAAATCGGTTTCCCGGTGCTAAACGAGAGTACTGACAGCAACTGTGTGAAATTGGAGTTTGTGAACAGTGCTTCGGTCACCGCCTCATATTTCATTATATTGGACTCCAATAGTGATCCTACTACCATTAAATGTAATTAAACACTAATCTAATATGAGAACTCACATGATATTCTCTACTCTTGCACAAACTATTCTTGGAAACGCTTATTCCGTCTACTTGATGTTAATGGAGATAAACGATTGCAGACATTTTCTTATTCTAATTTTCTTGCAGGTAAAAGGGAATATGGGAACATAGGCTATAAGCGATATTCATATTTTAAAAACGACTCACTATGTGATGCCCTTGAAATTATATTCTCTTTGCAAGGCCTAGAAAAATATTTGAAAATTCAGACAAATAACACGGAATATCGCCGAAATGGCCATCTCTACAAACAAAAAGGGTACAACAAATTGAATGTTTTCAAGAGATCTACCTGTTTTGTGCAGTAAGTTTCTGTTAACCTGTTACCGTTAACAAATCATGCAAAAGCAACCTAGAATGAAGACGACTTCTGAGGACACAACCCCGGAAATTCAAAACGTACATTTCGTTTGTCATAAAAAATATTATAAAGATGTGGTGTTTTAAAAAATCGTTAGAGACAACTTTGGGAAAACAAAAATGTTGAAACATTTTCCAAGGATAGTCTGGGGTGAAAGAATTTTCTGGAAAATCTTCGTGTGGCACCCTCGGAGCAGCAGCAGCAGAGGTGCTGGCGGACTGAGGAACAGCCCGTAGGGAATCAGATGTGTACCTGCCCTGAATAGGGCTTAACCATGTAGTGGCGGGATGTGGTGATTGCAGGATGGCGGGTGAGTGGAGAAAGATGTGAGGTAGCTAGGCTCCTCAACGGCTGCAGGTTCGGGTGCTACGGCCCGTATGCACCGAAATGCAATTAAAGCAGAAAGTCTTGGATGAAAAGAATGCTATCTCAGGCAAAATCTTGAGTGGGGAGAGATTTGTTTAAGGCTGAAATATGTGCTTATGGTTATTGGTAACGCGTACACACCATGCGTGATAGCCGGTATCGCTTTAAGCGGCGTTCTCTTAAACGATAATCCCCAAGAAACCTAACCAGGGCACTCTGATGGTATGGTAAACTGGTATAGAATTTTGCGGCCCGGCGCCTAATTTCATCCTCCACATTTCGGAGGGATGAAGCCTCGTGAAGTAGCCTCACGGGGTACCGCCTGTATACAGAATAGATAACCCGAAAGCAACTGTTCTGTACGCGTTGGAGCAGCTTATGAGTAATATGAATTATATGGAGATTAAAACAGGACATGGGTGATTTAATCTGAGTTGAGTAGATAAAAATTCAAATGATTTGCGACATGGTATGGAAATCATGGAGACTAGAATGCAGACTTTTGAGGTTAGTTTAAGGCAAGAGATGAATCAAGATTTAATTAATTTTGAAGGGAGGATAACACAAAGTTTAAGTGATTTTAGGGTATATCTGAAACAGGAATTGAAAGGTGAAATAACACAGGAAATTGAGAACGGCAGAGAAGAATGTAGGGAAGGTATGAGATTATTACAAGAGAAAATAGAATCAAATGAAAGTGAAGTTGTTCGGTTAAGAGAGATGTTTCAGGAAATTAAAATAGTACAAGAAAATATAGTGAAAGATAGAAAGTGTGAAATAGCTAAGGAACTAGATGTCCTTAAACAACATCATAATGAGTTTTTAGAAACACAGAAAATAGAAATCAGAGCATTAGAAAATATAATGAAGCAAGAGGTAAGTGTGGTATTGTTATAGAGTTCTAGGAAAAACCATAAGAAAACAGTAAATATGCAGAGTAATCTTACAAAGGAGGTGAATAGTATTAAAAATGATGTAAAAGTAATTGGTACTGAGATGCAATCACAATGTGATGAATTAAAGTTAAAGTAGGACGAAGTTAACCAACTAAATGAAGGAGTAATTTCACAAATAAAACTTGTGCAAGAGAATGTTGAAAAAGAAAAAGAAAATATTGGGAAACTAACTCAAGTTGTGATTGCGTTACAGGCAAATAAGATTAGTGAAAACCAAAGTGCAATCAAATCTGAAAATGTGACCTGTGTTGACTTACCTTGTAATTCATGTAATATTCCACATAATGTTGAGAGTTATCTGGACAGTGATGACACTCAATCATTGATTCCAGATTTTGATGTAAATAGTAACAAACCAACACCCAATATGCTCACACACGCAAATTGTACAAATTATTTGTTACATGACATAATTCCACCCACTTTCGATGAAGAATCTAGAGGTAATCCTAAAGTATTCCTTAGAGAACTAGAAAAATTAATTATGTGGGTGAATCACCCAACATGGAACACAATACAGAGTTCTTTTGTATATAACCTATTTAAAAAAAATATTCTTTGTATTGTTATATTATGTTTTGTTGATTTTGAGTAATGTAAAATTGTTAATTATGATATTTTATTCAAATTTGGGGCGGGGCACACCCCCACATGAAAACAAGGATGCATATTCAAAAACATGTGTCATAGTAATGTGAAGTTGTTAAATGTTCACTTATTGTTATATTTCACTCAATGTTTATTTATTGTTATATTTTATGGATGTTATATTTATGTTATTGTTCATTGTTGTAAACAAAATTGTTAAATTTGGGGCATTCGTCAAAATATATGGAACCACACTGTTGAAGTATTTAAATTAAAATTATTTTCCATATATTTCGAAGAAAGGTATTTGTAACAGGAGTTTTTGCTTGAAATGAGCTTCTTTCTAATTTGAGTATTAGTGGGCCATGTAAGGACATATAAAAACAAATGAGGAACGGTTGCTAAGAGAAAAAAAAATCAATAATCTTACTTTATGTGAAAAATATGAAAAGTTTTGGATAGAAGAAGAAAATCAATAAACTTCATAAGGAGATATGTGTTCTGTGATCTTTTAGTGATGAGTAGACGTGCAGGAGTAAAGAGTTTTATGTAATTAATGGGGTCTTTTTATTACAAAAGTAAGAATTTATCGATATGATGGAGGTAACCTGCAATTATTGACTAAGAAACAAAGTTCAAGTAAAATGTAATCCAGATAATACAATTAAATTATTTGTTACAAAATTGGACTTCTCCAAAATTGTATTTATTTCACTCTGAATCGCACCTAAAAACGAGAGATCTCATGACTCTTATTTTAAGTAAAATGATACAGTTTGTGACCAGAGGAAACTGATAGCCACAAAAACTCACACGAGAAGAGAAAGGATTGTGCTTCCAACATAGAAATCCTGCTTTATATTGCGCCCGAACGTGTGGCTGATAAAGATGGAGAGAAATTAACTACGAATAAAGATATTCTGCTTCAGAGTTTTTGTTTGAAATAAGTTTTGTTTTCTAATCTGAGTATTAGTGGGCCATGTAAGAACGATATAAAAAAATATGAACGGTTGCTAAGAAAAGAAAATCAATAATCTTGCTTGATATGAAAGGATGAAGAGTTTTGCATAATAAGGATAAATCAATATCTAGAAACCAATTCTGTTTTTTTCTTCTACTTTTTCACCTAGTAACAAAACTTAATTTACATATACACATTTTGAAGTTTTGTTTTCGCTGCCAAGTATCTAGCCAAGTACATTTTGCTTCATTTGTAATGTTTCCCTGTCGAAATTTACAATGAATAAGCGTAACTTAAAGGGGAGCATTTTAATATACCTATAGGGGGTTATAATAAGTTACAATTAAGAGATAAAGTCGTGCAAATATTTGAAATATCAGTAATTATCTTTTCTTCAAAGGCATATGAACTCTGGTTGTACTTGGTTCGTTAAATCATCTCAGTAAGCGTGTGCGAGGCAGATGGTGTTTATATATATGCAATCAACTTCCTGTATCATCTGCTCGAGAAGGTTGATGGGATCTAAGCTACGTTGTAGCTTTCCTGTGCTATAAATTGTATTACTAATTAATAATTAATCGGAATCTCGAATTTGTTATAAATGTACGTATAATCATTAACCTGTTGTACAGATGACATTAGTACCCTTGCCTTTACTGTTGATTACTTTTGTTTTATCTGTGACTGCAATTTTTGTTTGTGGTATTCAAATGCCTAATTCGCCATAAAGTTAGCCAATGCAAAATGTCACATGGATTAGTACTTGTACTCGGAAACTGTCGAAAGTGTCTCACGAACAGTGGTGTCATCTTACTGGGTACATATGCTTGTAATATATGTACACGGGAATGCCTGCAACTTATTTGTTATTACTCTTTCACATTGTTTCATTACAGACCTTTGCACAGTCTACCTGAATTTCGGCATCTACCTATCGTGTCAAAACTACGTAACGATGGTCTGCGTCATTACGGTAACAAAAATACCAACCACGTCACCTGAGTTTTTTCCAGGGTTTTCCCTTATCCTTAGAGACGAATGTCGGATAACTAAGCCTCATGGACCCTGAGCTCATTTGACAATCATTTCATCCATTTCATTCATCGTCCGATATGACTTAACGCTGGAGAACGAAAATTGAAAAGTCACGTGATCGATATAATTTGAATGTTTGGTCCAGTTATTAGACGCAAGAGAATCAATACACTTTGTTTCAATATATACATGTTCTAATTTTGTTTCGACGTGATCAGTCTTCTCTTATGTAAAGCCATTTAGGTTCATTACCCATAAGCAAGAGTTCGAGTGCCCACAACCTCAAAGGCATCAGATGCGTCTTTTCGAAACATTGCAATCCTGGTCTCAATTTATGTAAATCCAATCTAAATTATCCAAGTCTGCATCCTGAATTCTTCTAAAAATATGTGGAATAATCATCCTTCATTGGCTGGAATAGAGTTTCTTTCTAACCCGCTTCCATGCTAAAGGAACTGATTCATATCTAACTTTAAACAATAGAAACATTTAGAATATAATCTGCACGTTGAGTAAATCACATGATAGGAGCTGGTTTCACTCTACTGGTATGATGCAATGTCAGTCTAATTATAAAGTGGGCTACCACTGAGGTGATGCAACAAAGCAATAATATGAAACAATCTTGCTGCAAAGGTCATAGAAACTGAAAACAGATGTGAAACGCAGTATTTCATATATTTTCATCATTTTATCTTGTAAGTACCATTTCTATTCGTCGACATCTCGGCTCATTCCCTCGTTAGCGTGGAGGAAAAGCAGAGCAACGTGAAATCTATGAAACTATGAATACGGCCTTGATCTCAATTACATCATCATTCCACCAGTCTCAGTTGACAAAACTTTAAAGGGCAAGTATCTGAGCTTCTCCGCCAACGGCAGGAGACAGAGTTACAAATTCTGTTTATACAAAGAGTAAGTATAAAGACTAGAGGGCAGGACCTCCGTCTGACCTTGGCACCTCAAGAGTCCAACGCCGAATTACTCCGGACGGCGTCAACGGCCGGAGGAGGACACTCGACGCCGACGTCCTCTCCCTCTTTCTTTTTATTTTTTAATTTTTTTCTCCTTCTACAGCTTTTCTCCGCGCGTGTACACTCTTCTTGCTCCTTCGCTATTGTTCCAGAATTTCAAAGAAAGTCTCAAAAGAGGGAGACGGCTGGTCACGATTTTCATATTATGTGCAGGGGGCTGGCTGTTAAGTGTGCACAAGAAGCGGTCATGCACGTGGCACAGCTACTGCTTTCTTACTCCTTCAACCGTGTTATCTTACGCTAGAATAATTAGAAAAAATCTACCTGTGCTGCCATTAATTTGAACCTTCTACAGTCACATGAACCACAAACTTATTCGGAGAGAAAATATATACACACTTTATTTGTTTAGCTTTGTTAGTGAACTACAAACACCAGACATTATCCGTGCAAGTAGTGGCTCTTCATTATTTGTTGTTAATTTTACGTCCTCCAACGTTAAGTCATATCGGACGGTGAATGAAATGAGTGAAATGATGCTCAAATGTGTCCAGGGCCCATGGAGTTTAGAGCTACCCGACATTCGTCTTTAAGGATAAGGGAAAACACCGGAAAAACCTTATTCAGGTAACTCACTCTGACCGAGATTCAAACTCGGGACCTCTTGAACTAGGCAGACACACTGCCATCTACGCTACCGAGGTGGGCAGGCTCTTCATTAGATTGGTCTGAACTATCCTTCCTATTTCGGAAAAAAATTAAGATACCGATAACTTGGTTGCAGAGCCTTAACTCCAATTAAACAAATTTTCTGCAAACAAAATGTATACCTAAAGGAAAGCTATAAAACTGCCCGTCTTTCACAGAAAGCTTATATTCTCCGCTTAAAAATTCAAGGTACATACATATATTAACAGAGATGAAATAGGTACTAAGAATGCTTCCTTAAATTTCCTAAAATCACCTAAATTCACACATATTACACAGCCCTTGTATTTTTTACCTATCTAGTAAAAAATGTCATCTGCTACATTCGAATTACTTTCTCAAAATCATGTATCTTGTATGTAACTTCAGCATTATTACTATTCTTACATAAACATACTTTTCTCCCTATTTCATGTTAATCGAAAAAAAGTATTCAAGTAATAGTTTCTAATTTAATTGTACGCATAAGTCATATAAGTGATTGGAATAACAGTCAAATCTTGAAAAACAGATTTCTATATGCTATTCTCTTTCCATGACACGGTGAGAAAGAACTAACTGGTGACGGTACTTTAAAAACTGACACAGAATTGAAACACACAAACCATTTCGAAATGACTGAGTAACAAAAAGCGTATATTAAATAAATCCTAGTTTTAAAGATGACTACTTTTTGTGCAGTACGGTATTTCCACCTTTTATGAATTACCAGTTATACCAGGTGGCCCACGCAAGCCGTCCTCTGCAGTTTTATGTTTCCCGCATACGTTAGTGCAAGAAGTATTGTCTCGTTGCTGTTCAGAGGGGAAGTGCACGTAAGTACAAGCGAAGCTTCACTGACCGGAGCTGCTATTTGTGTTACTCCTGGTTTCGCTCCGATAAGGTCGTGTAGACTTCTGTTTTTTTTTTTTTCCTTGTTTCCGTTTGTTTTACTGTTTGTTTTCCGTGTTTTTACATATATACACTATACACATAAACACCCATGCCCAAGGCGGAATTCGAACCCGTGACCCTCTATGCGGTGCACGCTAGAGATATACACACTAACGAACAGGGATGCGAGGACCGGAATCTGTTTGTAGTTCGAGTCACCTCTTACAGTCAAACAAAGAGTAAGTGCAATGTACTCAAGCGAAGAATACACAGATATAAATAATGATCTATGGAGAGACGCATTGTAATGAATCTGAGGCTCGAAGGCTATATTCATAACGTTTTTCAAGGAGGCGTCTGCCTTCTACAGGTGTTTTTAACCTACAGAGATGCGTTTAAGAACCTAGAGATCTTTCTAGGTACAGCGTGTCGTAGAGCATTTTTATAGTGCTAATTGTGAAGCACAAATTGTTGCGTTATGTACTCCTTACAAATTAGTTATGAGTAGTTGATATGCCCTAAACAGACAATTAATATGCTTTGGTCCTTGTGCGTATCCTTTTGGTGAGAGACAATCATTCTCCTATAGAGAAGCCTTTACGGAGCCCAGGAATCGAACCCGGTACCTCACCCGCAGTGAGCAAGTGCTCCAGCGACGAGCTATGGGACCAGTTACATTAGTTAGGTGTCGATTTTCAAGCTCTGGTCTTAGGTTTAGCAAGGTCTCCTCTCAGTTGGTATCGCGTCCCCTTTACTGCATGTTTAGGGAAACCCAAGTCCGCGTTATCCGGGAGTAACTAACTTCATCGTAGGATAGCTTGTGTGGGCCAGCCAAATAGTATATTACACAAAACTAATTCCGAATGAACAAGATTCCGCAGAAAGTTTAGTAGCTATACATCAGCACTTATTAGTCACGTAAACATCTTAAATATGTGGCGTTTAAATCATTATATGCCTTTGTGGGTTCGTAGAATTGAAAGTCCAGTTGCAGGAATTCCAATATGCTCTTTATTTCCGTAGAATCACACTTTGGTCAACCCTTATAGTAGCAGAGTTACGTAACATACACAAATACAATGGTCAAGGTCGTCGACCACAAACAAAAGAGTTCACTTTCAAAACAAAGTTGTACGCCGACGATTGTCAACTTCCAATTCGACTCTGTCTCTAACTGGCGATCGCGGCTCCTTTTTATACGACAATTCATGATTCCAGACGGTTGTGGAATGTTCTCTATCAATCAAGATGTCACTAGAATTTTCTAGTTATTTATCTTTCTGTTTATCTGTTTCAGCAAGCTTTTATCTCGGCGCTGCACTATCTGTTTGTGCGCCTCGGTCGCGCCTCCTCGCAACAAATGCGGTCGGCGACAATATTGTTAGAGCTGTTCTTGAGAAAAATCAAAGTCAGCGAATATTTATCATGTAGGAAAATGCAGCTTGAATTACTTGAAAATCTTTATTTTACATCCTTGTAAGATACTGTATTTAAAAATGAAGTTTAGTGCTATATAAATTCGACGTTTTGTTTTGGATTATGATACACACACACACACACACACACACACACACACACACACACACACACACACACACACACACACACACACACACACACACACACACACACACACACACACACACACACACACACACACACACACACACACACACACACACACACACACACACACACACACACACACACACACACACACACACACACACACACACACACACACACACACACACACACACACACACACACACACACACACACACACACACACACACACACACACACACACACACACACACACACACACACACACACACACACACACACACACACACACACACACACACACACACACACACACACACACACACACACACACACACACACACACACACACACACACACACACACACACACACACACACACACACACACACACACACACACACACACACACACACACACACACACACACACACACACACACACACACACACACACACACACACACACACACACACACACACACACACACACACACACACACACACACACACACACACACACACACACACACACACACACACACACACACACACACACACACACACACACACACACACACACACACACACACACACACACACACACACACACACACACACACACACACACACACACACACACACACACACACACACACACACACACACACACACACACACACACACACACACACACACACACACACACACACACACACACACACACACACACACACACACACACACACACACACACACACACACACACACACACACACACACACACACACACACACACACACACACACACACACACACACACACACACACACACACACACACACACACACACACACACACACACACACACACACACACACACACACACACACACACACACACACACACACACACACACACACACACACACACACACACACACACACACACACACACACACACACACACACACACACACACACACACACACACACACACACACACACACACACACACACACACACACACACACACACACACACACACACACACACACACACACACACACACACACTTCAGAAATGTTTATTTTTTCTTCACTAAAATTATATATCACGATTTCACCATAAATGCAAGTTTTGAAGTTTCCGAATTAAAAAAACTGCGGGAACAGATAACACAAAAATGAAGATTCGAATAAGCAAGATTCGTCTTCCATTTCAGCATTTTCCAATGATGGCACACGAGGATTTTCAAGAAAATTCCCCACATTTATCTACCCTGTTAATAAATAACTATTATTTTTCATTACCTCAGAAACATTCATTCGATTTTGGTTAAATTAACGTATGTTAAAACTGTTTATATGGGTAATAACACGTATATATTACATTTTGAGCAAAAGGTCTGAGTCCCCTCCATTCGGAATTAAGGTTTATGCCTCTGTAAAATTGGTAAACCATAAACGTTTTTTAAAAGTACTAACAAGAAACACACGTATCTTTAAAGCATAGAATATATTTCGAATAGTTTTTATTGTAGGAGCTGCCATTTCCGAGGATTTGGTTAGAATCTTAAAAGTAGTTTAATGATTTTTGAAGAGCTGTGATCACCAATTAGTTGTTTTCCACGAAGACCTCAAAAGGTATGCAACTTCGAAGCCAGCATTATAATGATCAGCTTTTTTAAGGACTTAACTATTGTCTTAGCCCCTTTTAATCTCCCTTGTACCTACAGAGAAATGTGTAGTAGAAGCATTTCTGCAAACGTTTTTCTTGAAGAACATAAGTAGATAGAATTAAAAATATGGTAAACAGTGTCAGAAAATGATAATGGCTAGAGAAACATATGAATGCAACACAAGCTTCTTTCTTGTAAATTGCGCTTTTAAAATGAATTATATGATTGGGCCTCGAATATGTATTTTCAGTTAAAAGTTAGTCCAGTAACCCTAGGATTGTTAGAAAATTGTGTGTGTGCGTGTGTGCGCGCGCGCGTATCAATTGTCTTGCAGACAACACAAAGATCAGATTGACAAAGGCTACCGCCGGAACCTCGGGCGACTGGTCATCCGTGCACTTGATGTCAAAGCACCACCACTCACTCTTGCTTCGGCACACAAAGGAGCTGTTGAGTAGATGACTACGCTTTGCCAATGACAGTCAGATAGGATCTCAAGAATAGACATCCTATGTCCGCTCTAATCGCCTTGCAAGACAATGGTTTCATGTGCATACTATTGAGCAAGCGAAGTATGCGGCTACTTCACACAAGTACATCTGAAGTAGTATCTATTCCCTACCATTACTATTTGACCAGAATGAAGGAAATACCGGAATTTCGCCTTTAAGGAATCAACAGTAAAGATGTGGCAGTGTATCTGTAATTTCAGTTTCTGAAACTGATATCAATTAACTATGTATCGCTCATATAAAATGGTCATTTTTTCCAACCGTTTTAAGTCAATCATGAGCAATGTTTTGAAATGCACGCAAAATATCGGTTTATATCGCAACCCGGTGCTACCTACCATATGAGTATATTGTAAAGAGACGAAATTCTTGGTGCATGCGAGGGTGTATAGGGGCTGTAATCAATCGAATTTATTAGTTATTTCACCAAGGAAAGTCACGTTCTTACGATGAGATAGACTATACAAAAAACGTTTCCTACAATATTAAAACTGGCGGAATTTAGAGAGGTTTTTACATTCATATCACACAATTTCAATCTTATTTGGTTGAAATGGATATCGAAGCAAGTGTTGTCTCTTTATTTAGAAAATTAGCTAGAAAGAGCTAAACATGTTCATATGCAGTTAATAGAGGTGAAAATTATATGTAAATTGTATTCAAATTACCTCCCTCTAATATCCTTGAACTTTGTTAATAAGAAGTGTTTTAGAATGATGAAATAAAACTATGTCTCCCCCTTCACACACACACACACACACACACACACACACACACACACACACACACACACACACACACACACACACACACACACACACACACACACACACACTATAGAAGCGAAAGAATAGGCTATGGGCTATATAGGCACACACTATAGGCTACCTTAAAACTCTCGTAAATTACGCCTAAAGTATTTTCAAGCTCTTAAGCAGATATCTGCGCTGTTGAATTTGTATGGACAAATACTGTTACACCTACCCATTACTGTATTATTTTAATTCCTAATGTAGTGTACAAGACTAAATTATACCTAGCTTGGACAGTAAGGAAACAAAATTGTGCACTAAAACTTCAGGACTTGCTCCATTTGACCAATCTGGACAGAACGTTTGCTACTTAAGGTTTAGGTATGAATAATAATTGGAGGCCACTCACAACTTTAAGTCACCCGTAAGCTTGTTGTTATCCCTTACTTAAAGAATGCATTTGTGTAATGCCGGTATGACACATGTGAATATAAAATCCGCATATTTTTATATATGCTGCATATTTAAAAATTACTAGATTTTAAAGTAGACTGCCGGGAAAATTCAGCATTCACAATAAAAATTACTAATGAAACAATGACTTTGTAATAATCGTGCATTTTAATGAGCTCTACCTATTTTCTGTATCAAGCCTCTAAGTATTACAAGAGAACTGGTACATAAAATACTATGAAAATGTACGAAATTTACCAGATATTTATACAACATTCAACAAATGCATTTTATCATATCAATATCTCATACTACTAGCAGAACCGGAAACTGAACTCGTCTTGTGCAGAGACACTTATTTTTATCACACTTTCTCTATGTCCCCCCCCCTCACCCTTCAGTCCTCATCAGTGTAACATACGTATATGAGATGTTTTGAAAACTGGCCATAAAACTGCTCTTTATGCTATCTTAATAAACATTAAAACCTAAGTAAGTGCTTTTACGGTGCATAAATTCCCTATATTTGCAAACAAAGCATTCGGATCTACGCTATTGCTCGTACTGTTTATGTATACTGGTGACAAAATAAGACCTGGAACAAACTCTTAAATAATTACTCTATGATTTTTGTACATAACAAGAGTTTTCAGAAATACTGTTATACTTTTGTTAAGCAATATTTCAGTAAAACGAATAGAGTGCATTATATTTAGATTTGTTTTATTCGGGTCCCCCAATACTCCTGTTTCCTAACTGGGACCTATAATGCATAGATTTGTTTGGCAATTTTTGTTAGAAAAGATGGTAAGCCCTACCTAGGTTTTCAAACTTTATCTTGGGTTTCACGTATCTTTCAAATATTCACATAAAATCGAACTATTTTAAGTTTAATTATATTTTATAAGCTTTAATAAAACGTAGGAAAATTATTTCCGTTAAATGCTTGCCTTGTGCAGGAAGTTCCTTTAAGTTTCTTAGTTATGCAATGCTGCTTTTTTCTACCTACCCCTCCAATAGAGAAAAATATACTTTTTTGTGCTCAGAGAGATTCAAAACGTACACTTTTAATTTAGTTCCAGCATCGATACTTTATATATTTAAGTGACAGAGAAAATAAAAAAGTGCAATATATACCTGTATTCTAACTGGAATTACTAAAAATAAACATTTAGGAACTGAATCCAAAGAAAAATACAATAGTACTATTTCGCCGACACTACCAAGATGTTAATCATTAAACTACATCGTGAGCCTATTAACAACTGCATAACCCATTACAACAAAGGATTTGAAGAAACAACTGTCGTAATAAATCACAAGAGAGGTAACCGCTTATACCCAACTGTAGCAAATATGTCACTTACCATTACTCCTACTGTATTTTCGTTTTCCGCAGAAAAAGTATGGAATTTGGGTTATAACTGGGATGTAAATGGCGCAAATATAGAATTTTCATGAGAAAAAGTATTACTGTTGCCAAGTATGGGATTCACAGATCTGTTTGGTTGTAAAGTTGCTAGCATATATTTTATTCACTGTAGGAAAGCTTATTTATTTAAGATTTCTTTTTGCTGTTAAAATGGCTTCATACCTCCGCATAATTCCACCACAAAGCAAAACCGTACACCGTTATTCCTTCTCAGGCCCACCAATGCAACAAGCGGTCCATTCGTTCCCACAATGAAACACTTAAATCCACACGACAGAAAAATTGTACATGGTGTGCTACATTATCAATGTGATACAGCCAGGTGTTGCCGAAGGATCCCTTTTTTCCGGGCGTTGTACGTTATGATATGCCTATACCTAATCCTCTTGACTAGAAACGACTGTTTATTATTAATGAACCAACTTCCTTGAGAGCAACTCCTTTGACATCGACGAGCAGGCAGTACATGACGTGTATTATGCGTGGGATGATAAGCATCTCTTCTTCCAAATCAATAATAATAATAATAATAATAATAATAATAATAATAATAATAATAATAATAATAATAATAATAATAATAATAATAATAATAATAATAATAATAATAATAATAATAATAATAATAATAATAATAATAATAATAATAATAATAATAATAATAATAATAATAATAATAATAATAATAATAATAATAATAATAATAATAATAATAATAATAATAATAATAATAATAATAATAATAATAATAATAATAATAATAATAATAATAATAATAATAATAATAATAATAATAATAATAATAATAATAATAATAATAATAATAATAATAATAATAATAATAATAATAATAATAATAATAATAATAATAATAATAATAATAATAATAATAATAATAATAATAATAATAATAATAATAATAATAATAATAAACTAAATAATAAATATAACAATAACAACGATGACGACGAGACCTACTTGCAATAATTATCTCTCACAACATTATTTTTCTTCCCAACAGCCGCGAGCAACTAATGATGTTCATTATTCCATGTTCATTATGCAGGGTCGCCCAAATCCTCTCCGCGAGGCTCTCCGAGTTATTCTTTATACTAAATGAGCGAAACCGCAGAGAAATAATGTTCATCCTTTTAAAGGCAGCTGTGCATCACACCCAGATAGGTTTCCAAAACTCACTTGAGAGGAAATGGTTTTTAAAGAAAGAAGGTTTTCATACCCCAAATTAAACAAGAACGCAGCCCAATTTCTGAAGCATCAGAAGATACAGGACTGGAGGGAACAAATTCGAGAAGCAAACAAAATTTGATCACCTTTTTGGTCTGATGTACTCAATAATACTTCGATATTAACTATGTTTTCTAAATTAAATACCCTTTGATCGATTAAGTCATAACAGGCGGCGAATCAATGAAAACGACGAAATGCTCAAATGAGTCCAAAGTCAAGAGTAACCGGTAAAAAAGTTTAGTTAATTCACCTCAATCGGTATTCAAAATAAAAACAACTCTTAAATGCAGACAAACTACCACCGCGTCATCGACGTGGGCTGCATTAGAAGTATTACCTCTTATAAAATTCCTATGTATAGCAGGCTGAAAATATAGGGCAATTCAAAACGTACAAGGAATAAAATCTTTAGATGCATTTAAGAAACTGTGCGAGGAACACATTCTGCGTGTCATTAGGCAGAGGAACTCTTGCAACTTTATGGTCGTTGAGACACAGAGAAAATATGCGTTTACTTATAAAATCCATGCACATCGAAACGTGTACGTATGTAGCTGTTCATTTCTTGGCAAACACAAATCAACATTTATTTGCGAACTTCTGTGCCAGAAGTAAATTTGCCTAAGACGGCTATTTACTGACTGCATTCCAAGAGTTATTTGCAGCACTAGAATAACAGATTCTAAGTAAACTATAGAACACGAGATTATTATCTTGTGCTTAACATTTTTTGTCTGAGTAACCAGTTGTATTTTCTGCCTTTATATGCAACATTTTTATTAATTGTTCCACATTTATAGTCAGCACTTATTGTCATATCTGCGCTTTGATTTAAGAAATAACTCTCTGAACTGAAGGTTTTAAACTTGAACTCTCATGTACTCTTGCATTCATATTTTCAGAGTCCATAGAGGACAGAAATTTACTGGAGTTAACGGAAATTTCCCATATCTTCACAAGAATCAAACCCAGGGGGATGAGAAGCCTTGTTTTTGAGTATTCGATTTGGTTTATAAAGAGTCCGGAATTTCTGATATAGCTTCAACTTTACCCATCCTAAATTATTATGACACCTGTCTACATTTATGTATTTGATCCACACACACACACACACACACACACACACACACACACACACACATACACACACACGCGTGCGCATTATACATACTTGAAGACATCTTATTTTTTCTGCTGTGTTTTTTCATATATTATTGTCACTGTCCAAATCCGAATAATTCTCTGAACAAATTGTGATGTTCACTACTTCTTATCAAATATCTCTGCATTAGTTTAAATCCGAGTTTATTGCAACTACTTCAACTGCTTTTATTATGGAGAAAAACTAAGTTTATCTATAATTGAATAGTATAAACCTTAAGAGCCTGATATATTATAAAGAAACGGGAAGGTATGTTACAACTAAAATAAGTTTATGCCACACCTTAAAATTTTCAAAACATCAATGTTTAAATATATATGCTATCAGATGCAGCAAACATTTAAATGTGTTTTGCAATGGAAATTACTTAAACAGCTGTATTAGTTTCAGGGTAATATTTTATAAGGCAAGATGCTGCATCACACTGTGGACATTTAAAAAAAAAAAAAAAAAAAAAAAAATTGTCATCATTGTTTTCAAGCTCATTTCCAACAAAGCACATTTTTATGAACCATAACCTTGAGAATTCAAAACTACTGAAGAGATTTAAATGAAACTTTATGTGCATGTTACTGCATATATTATCTGGTAAAACGCCCAGTATTATGCTCCTTTAATAGTTCTCCTGAGGAAAAAAATCATAAACTTTACAATAAATACAGAATAAAAACGTCTCCGAAAATAGTCAATAAGTTAAAAATAAATTTGGTTAGAGCATAGAATGGTGACACCATTTTGAATAATTAAATGAGGCATGTAAATTTATTTTGTGAAATTGAAATTAGGTTCACCTGGAATGAAAAAAGGGTTTTAAAAATTCAATAGTAACTTTGTGTGGTTGCTCCATACAGAAGAATTAATTATTGCACAACACTCATTTTATACCCCTTAAGCTGCACCTATTCCCCTAATTCATCTCTCTGTATTGATTATGTTTTGATAATATGCTAATAAGGCAACGTACATACATTAGTCCTACATATCCACATTATTTAGAGAGCTTTTCATCATTTTATAATGAATTGCTTACTAAGACATAGCAGAATCTATATTGGTATCTTCATTCCTTTTATTAAAGTATGGCTAATGTTTCATGATGTAAATGTGGTTTTTGGCAATCTAGAAATTTAGTGCTTAAGTTTTAATACACCATGTTTCAGTGACCTGCACATAAAACAAATTTGCGGTGTTGTGCACAGTGTTAATTGTTCCAAGCACAAGGATATGTACAGAGATTGTACATACATATATGGTTTTACTGAATACACTCCGGTTTGAAGCAAACTTCAAAGAGTCCTAAAATATAACTGAGCTAAGTTGTATAAAAGTATGTACCTACAGCAGGGAAAATAGAAAAAAAATGAACGACTGAAAACGGCAAGTTAACGTAGTTTTTGGATTAAACGTCTGAAATAATTTATTTTGTCTAAAACAATGCAACTAGTGATAGATGATAATGGATGATAGATCCATTTTATAACGATGTTACTTCTTCATATTTATTGTTTATCTTTAGGGGAGAAAGATTAATTTTTGAATAGTGATAGTTCGGTAACTGGATATGTTTTGAGATACAACTGTTACAATTTTGCTTTATATATAGTATATATTAGTATGTGTGTCCAATGCAGAAAAGAAAATTAGTGAAGGCAGAAAGGAAGGGAAAAACACACCTCTAAAATTGAACGCATCTTGTATTTAAACAGCAGGGTTCTGTCATGATTTTCATGAAAACAGTTAAATACTTCTCTAAAAAATTAGGATTTGAAATCGCTGAAAATTAAGAAGTTTTATTCAACTGTATTTTTATTCGTTCTGAACTGTTTTAGAATGGAAAATTACTTTTATAGCTGTTATAACACTAAAATAATTTTACCAGCGCTGTAACATAAAATATGGTGGTATTCATTTGTTGATGCTTAATTGAGACAGATGGCTCATAGAGGACCTTCTTACACTTCCGCTTAAGTATTCTATTCTGTAAAACATGCATAGATTAAAATCCCGAAACTGCTTAAGCCAATTTTGTTCCAAACGCTGCATGTCATTTCTAATTTTATTCTAGTTTGTGACAATGCGTGGTGTAATTCTGTGTATACTGTGTATACTCTCTACATGGATTTACACTTTATTTTTCTCCCATTATTCCTGGTGTGCCATTTGATTCATTATTACACTTGCAAGTATGTAGTAGGTACTTTGTCTTGCCAGCAATGGTTAGACCAATCCATAGAAATGTAATCTCTGCAAAGTACAGCTCATTATTCCAATTGCTACCATTACATGGAGTGTGATCATCAAGGACAGCATTGAACTACGTGGTTTCTGTGGAACGAGGCTGTAAAGACTAGATATTCACAGGCGATTGGTGACGGTGTGTAGAGTATGCACGGTCACGAAAATCGTGTACATCTGGGTGAGTGGCTAGAAAAGTGGCTGCATATAAAACGACAAAGGAACCAGTTCCTGAAGGAAAGTGACAGTGGTAACATCACTCCACATTTCAAGAATGGAAAGACGTATTCAGGAGAACAGGTGCATCACACTTCCCCCTCATATATAGTAGTTAGTACCTACCCATAAAGCTAGATTTAAAATACAAAACCTGAGATGTAACATAAACATCGATATTTCTAAACTTCTAAATGGGCGGCCGGTTCAAGTGGCATCTTGTGTGGTCACAGCCTGGACGGGTGATCGCAAAGTTGGCCCGCCGCGCCCTGGCAAGGCTAGAAGTTACTAAAGTCCTTCGACAGGTAAAGCCACAATAAGCGTCTAGGTTGCTGTAACAACTAATATTCCGTCCAGGTTAATGACCTGTTCTCGATTGCTAGATTGCTGGAACATACCAAGGATAACAGTATATTTACTAAGGCTTCGTTTAGACCAGCCATAGCTATGTACATTTTTAATAACCGGAATTCACATCCCTGATTAATTATATTTCAGTTCTCCAAAATAGCTCAAGAACGATATGCACAGTTCTTTCTCTTCGGATGTCTTGAGAGCAGAAAAATAGGCCAGGAATGTGATTTGGTAAGCAGAAACGTTCCTTAAAGATACCTTAGCCTCGAGTGTGTCACTCGGAAAATGCTCAAGAAATTATTTGTGGTTAGTAGTTGTTATACGAATAGGTCACCTTTAGCCATAAACAATATGCGAGAGAAAGCTCTCACGGGAATACTTTGCTCTTAGGAAAACAGTATTTTAATCGACCTCGTCAAAGAAAACAATTGTAAGCGTATTGTGACCTTGTGGGTTCGTAAAATTAAAATCCCAATTTGCAGAAATTCAAAATGCTCCTTATTTCCGTAGAAAGACACTGTCTGTAGACCCTTGACAGCCGAATGACGTGACATAAACCAACACAATCTCTCGACACTTCTGCACACATAAGTAAACAAAAGAGTTCACTTTCAAATCACAGCTGCACGCGCACAATTATCAGTTCCCATTACGACTGTCCTGACAATTAACCTCGGCTTCTTTTTATACCTCTACTCATTGTTCTATAAATTAATCGAATGTTCTGTAACAAAGAAAGCGAACCTTCCAGTCAGCTATCTGTCTCTTTCTTTATCTGTTTCGGCAAGCTTTTATCTCCGCGGTGCACTGTCACTCAGCGCTCGCCGGCCGCGCCAGTATTAATAAAGAAGGCAGCGTGCAATAAACCGAACATCAATTTAATAGCAATAATGCCATGTCCAATGTAAGGAAACGAAAGCTTAAGTGTGCAATACAACTGTAAATATCAAATGGCATTTATTGGTATAATTTGTTTAGATGTAATTACACGGTTTCGTGGAACATTCGTAATTTTAAATATACTTACTATATTTTAATATTGATAAAAGGGGGCTCAACACGCTTTGTAACTAAGGTGAATGCACCTGGCAATCCATATAAATTGGTTTTAATCAAGGATATAAAAACAATTTGGAAAATTCAGGTACAAATGCTCAAGAAGTGCATCAAAGACAACGGAATATTTTGATGCTCCTTAAAATACTCTAGATAGCCCTTCAACGATTTGCGTGAAAATTGTTTATTTTTATTAAGTTTCATTCCAATACAGCAGCAGTAAAACCATCATCACTATTAATTCATGGCGTTGGTCTTCTGGTTCTTCATATGGAAATGTATATTCTTACACAGGATGGCCCATAGCAAGTTCCATAGTTTCAATTCTACGTCTTGGGAACATATAAAGCCATACTGTTTGTAATACCACATCAATGAACGATGAGAATGATGCATTTTAGTTTTTATTTACTATGCAGAGTTAATAGCTACGTCAGTGGCACATCGTGTTTCAGCAGTGCGCTTCATTCACGAGAGCAGTTCTGTTCTTTCAACGCAGAAAATATTTTGCGTTCATTTCAATGTGCCAAATCAAGGTACAATTCCTTCGCGGAAAATAATTATGTAATGGTTGAATAATGTCCTAGACATTAAATATGGCCTACCTTAACGAGTACACCAGAAAATGCTGCTCGATTGAGACAAGCTGTTGAACGAAGTCCGCTCGTTAGGGATCTTTCAAGTTTCACCTATATAAAATGAAAGTGGCCCAAAAACTTCTGCCTGCAGGTCAATCTTCAAGAGCTAACTTTTGCAACATCATGCTTAACATGGTGCACGAAAATCCAGATGTTCGGGAACATTGCTCATGAGTGACGAAGCCCATTTCATTTAGACTCTTTTGTCAATAAACAGAACATGAAGCATTGGGCAGTTAATCCCAAGTAAATCGTTGAAAAACCGCTACATTCTCCGAAGGTGTGGTGTATGTCAGTTTGGAATCGTGGGCCCATTTTTCTTTAACATTGCATAGGAGAATCTTTGACAGTAAATACAAACCGATATGTAACAATGTTACAGTTGTTTGTGACTCCTGAACTCAGAAGGATTGGAATGGACCCAAAGAATGTTTACTTCCAACAAGACGGTGCTAGGGCCTATACGACACGCAACGCATGGCGTTCCTCAGAAATGAATTTAAGTCCGCCATTTAAACGTTTGGGGGCATTGCATGGTCTGCGCACTCGCCCGATCTTACAGTTCCCAATTTCTTCTTGTGGAGCTGTTTGAAACGAAAGGTCTTTACTAGACGTCTTACAACTCTACAAGCGCTGAAAAAGCCATTACTGAAGAAACTGCGGCCATATATGTAGACCCGCAGAAGTGTGTGTTTTCCAATTTCATCACACGTTTACATGAAATCCTGGACGGTAAAGGAAGGCCATTTTGAAGATGTAATTTTCAACACAATTCTACAGTATGAAGTAAATAAATGGTATGTCTATACTTTCAATTGGCACATATATCATGCTTTCTCGTGTCTGAGCTATTAAGTACTGTCGCAAACCCGATCGCGATAGCACGGCTTGTGCACACAAAGGAACTGATAGGCAGCACGGAGATAAAGAGTATGCCGGAACAAATAAAGATAGCACGGAGATAAAAGACTTGCCGGTACAGATAGTTTCCCGGCTAAAAATTCTGCTTCGGTGAGAATTGAACAGAGTGTATTTCTACGGAAATAAAGAACATTTTGAATTTCTGCAAGTTGAACCTTAAATCCTACGAACCCACAAAGTCACAGTATAATCCTGCAAAACCAGGGAGCTGCTGTGAGCCATGCGGTACTTTTATTCAACCTTACGCCTCAGTTTTGCACTTTCTTTCATTCCGTTATGCGATCACCATGTATGTATTTCATACTCCTTTTGTACGATCAATTGAATTATATCCACTGAGATATTAAGATATATATTTTAATATTATTATTGCTGTTGAAGAAAGATGTTGCATTTTAGAAGGTGATTCGCCGGTATATGCTGGTATGGGAACACTGTCCTGTAAACGCAGCACTTCGTAGCCGTGTGTATCTGATATGAAAGGTTAGCCAATTAACTATTACACACAAAAGTAAATTACCATTGGAGCCGCCCATTTTGTCGCTTGACACAAAGGGATTTTGGTTCTCTCTTCATTCTGCTTCACACAATATTTAAACTCGTTGTATATGATTTCTCGCGCCTGTCGATATATGACACCTTGCTGCCTAGAAGACATTATTGTATCTGAACAGAGTCTCATACACTGGCTTGCCGTGTACACATACCTCCAATACGCTTCAGCACTTTGCCATGTGTTAGCAAATTGATTTAATTTTACTTCATCATGTAAAAAGTAATACTCGTAGATGACCTGTCCAATCATGTGGGAATTAAAGAGGCTTGGAAAAGCGGATGTCATGAGTTAATACATAATCGAAACAGGGGTATAAATTGGCAAATAGATACTTCTGAAAATGGTTAAAAGAAAGTGCAGATGCTAATGAGAAGTATGTTTTGGCGTATTTACATCTAACAAGTACTAGCATCCTTGAAAAGTCCAGGAACTTTGTGGTTGAAACTATGGTAAAGCGAAATGGTTGAATTGATATTGGAACTTTTAATAAGTTAGTAGTGTTTTTCAAATATGAAAATAAATGTTTTATTATTGTGCCGGTTTTGCTTACCCAACTAATGCTTTTGATTGTTTCTTTCAGCACTGAAGTGTCTTGTTTTCATAGCAACCATATTGTACGTGGGATTGTTAACTTCCGATCCATAGCAACAATAATGTTAAGTACCACAAATAAGTTATATCCTGCAAAAATACCTTTTGAAATAAAGCCTATTTCATAATGGATTTCATAGGTACTTCCGATCAAATCTTCGAAATCTAAGTTGAGTCAAACGAAGTACTTCCTTTACCTAAGTGACGTATAGAGAAAATAAAACAGTGGTCTTGAGTTTAACAGTATGCCATGCTTTTCAGATTAATCGCCCACTGTCGAGCGTGTTTGCTTTCCTAAACGCTATCTCGTACATTATGAACAAACGATAATCCCATGCACTAATTTTTTTTTAACATACCGCTGCCTGTTCATGAATCGTTTTTAAAGGGGTTTATTATTAGCGCTAATGACCAAAGAACTTGTTGAAGAACCTACATACAGCTTTTGTTAGAAGAGTTCCCGCTCCATAACTCATCCTTTATCTTCACCTGTCATCTCTGTAACACCGTCAAAATGTGGGACACGAGAATATCGTGTTCGCGATCTACCCTTCAGTCAACTATGCAGCCCTCGCGTTTTCCTAACATTTATTTCATTTCTTCAAATTACACGTGATATTACTGATGATTAAATATACCTGCAGATGTGTAGATGTACTCATTGTAGAAATTCTAAAATTACCCTGAAAGAGAGTGAATAAAATATACGAATACGACGCGGTTGAACAAAGAATTAAGGGGAGTATAAAGCGAAAACAGTCAAAAAAGACATTTTAGTTGATTATGCAATCTTTTTAATTTAACTTTGTTCGATAACTTTATGTAAGACCAATACTTATACATTAAATGTGCTGTTTTTTTTTTTTTAAGGATATTGCATATGCTACTTGTAATGTGAATTCTGCGCCATTTTACATTTAAAATGCATAACTGCTACACGCTTTAAAATAGATTGCTAAACTTTAACCCTTATTTCATACGAAATTTTGCTATAAAAATTTGTACTCGTATTAATTGGGACAGTTACTTATACTTAAGCTATATTGAACATTTTGCGAATATTTGAGAGGTTTCTCTCTCTCTTTCTCTCTTTCTCTCTCTCTCTCTCTCTCTCTCTCTCTCTCTCTCTCTCTCTCTCTCTTTCTCTCTCCAATTTCAACTTGAACAGCTTGCAAATTACATTCTCTGCTATAAGTAACACTTTTTCTTAGAAACTGTTGAAGTCTGCTAAATAAAATTTTAGGACAAGAAAAACAAACTCTACATGTAATAAAGAATCCACTTCGGTTTTGACAACATGGTTCGACACCTTTTAAAAATATATGGCTAATAAACTTTAATTTAATTAAAAGAAGGCATAATTATTAAGAAAATACTCCTACATCCCACAATAAACAAACCATTAGGATGGATCAACAAACTTGAAAGTCATTCGTCCACATCCTTTAACTTTTCCATTATCTTAAATAGCTATCTGAAGATTTAACATTGGTGGAATGGAACTTTTATCTTCTCTTAAGCTTGACCTGTTAGGAGAGAAATCCTATATGTAACAATTAAATGACTTCCACTTTCACAGCTTTTTATAATTATTCGTTATAGACTATGTTTTCCACATAATTCTTTACAATTATGGTAACAAGTTCGTAAAAAATAATTTCAATCAACATTTTGCTGTAACCTCACAGCAGAATGGAAGGTTGAGACAATAGAAAATTGTTTAAAAGACCGCTCGATTTAATATTCACATGCTTTGCATCAACTAGGACATTGCTTAAATATTTTGAAAACGTTTTATACCACACACATCTCTGACAAGCTACATATATTAAAATGCCTAATTTTTTTCACATTCCACATAAAGGCTGGTTTGGGGGTGAAGCTTTCTTGAAAATCTTCATATCGCATGATGGAAGATGGCTGAATCTAAATACCAAGTTTAGTATTTAGACAAATATTCCTTTTTTAGTTATATTGATCACAGAGAGAGAAACAGACACATAAACACAGACCTTTTCAAAAGGCTTTTTTTCGGGTACCTCAAAACAAGTACTTCCAGTGAAATTTCAGTATCAAGGTTTCTAGTGGGATGCAATATACTTTCCACCTACTATGTACCTGGTAGAGAAAGTAAATACCAGATACACTCCAAAATTAATATTTAAGTTTAGTATATTCCAAGGATATGACAAAACATCCAGAAAATTCTCCCCAACCCAAAATACCGTCTACAATGAAAATGTTTCCTATTTTTCCCTCTCAAAAACGCCGATATATTTGGCAAATTAACATAAGCAATACAATCCACATCTTGAATTTCTTCTCCATTTCGATAGAATGTTTCTGTAATTCTGAAAACTGGAAAACCATAAGAGATGAATGAATGAATGAATGAATGAATGAATGAATGAATGAATGAATGAATGAATGAATGAATGAATGAATAAGAGATATAAGGAATAAAAACGTGGCTTTCGTTAAAACACATAGTTCATGCTCAATAATTATTGTGGCATTCTATTTCCATCTTTGTTGAGCTTGGTTTGAATTTTCCAATGCTTCGTCATAGATTTTAAGTGCTAAGTCACCATTCATTTGTTTTAAAATTTTATAGTAAGCGAATGGAATTTCGAAGCCAACGTTTAGTGACTCCTTGTTAAAAGAAAAAAAATACTATCGATTCAGTCTCCGGAATTCCTCTTGGACCTATAAGAAATGTATAATGAAACCATTTATGCAAATATTACCTCAATAACAAAGTAGATATACAAATAAGCTTTTGTAAGAATAGCTTCTAGAAAACTTTTGGTGTCCTCTCGCACGCTCGCACACACGCACGCACGCACGCACACACGCTTTCGCTTCTCAAAACGCTTATAATTCAAAGGACTCCAAAGCGTGTACTTACACAATAATATTGGAAATACCTGCCATGCAGGTTTTATACGAATAGTCTGTGAAAAGCATATGTCATTGTAATGGGTAGTGGAGTCTGTTGAAGGCACCATAAAGTTTTACAAGTTAAACTAAAAAATTAAAAATAAAACAAGTCAGAGAATTACAAGGTTCATTGACCTGGCTGAGACGCCACTGCTATTTTTCAGACCATTATCCTTGCTTTTCAAAACAAGACGCGTGTGCATGCGCGGGGCAGGTACTTCCTTATCTTTTATAGATACAAGGCGAGAGCTCGCGCTAACCTTCCTCTCCTCCTGCCCCCCCCCCCCGCCAAAAAAAAAGTTATTTCAATGCCTTCATTGTGTTGTTCGCTTTCAGATGAAAGGGGTAGTCCCCGAAAAAATATGAAGACGTCACAAGGGGAGTTACAAGTCTTTTGTATGCAATTTCCAAGGGAAGGAGTTGGGAGCTTATGTATCATGCATTTCTCTAGACAACTCGTCACTTCATCTCAGTGGCGTTAAGTGCTTCCTAAGGCGTCAAGACTGCTTCTGAACACACCAAAGGTAAGGTCGAAACTCAATTACAAGCATGTGTCCCAGAATGCAAATAAAGACAATATGCGAAGCACAGGTAGAGAAAATTCTGATTAAGTGCTGTTTTGTTATTTTTACGTTCTTTATCATCACACTTTCTCTACTTGTAGAAGGCAGATAAAGTATTATATTCCACCTAAAATGTACAATTTAGATTTCACCTAAATACGCAATTCAGCTCACCAGAATAAAATATTTTTAAAAATGATCCGTACGGGAAGAGAGAAACAAAACAAAAACGAAATCTCAGAGGTTACATGGTAAATGTTTCAATTTTTTTTCTAGAAATGGTTTTAACAATCTATATCACAATATCAATGCTTTAGATATTTATCTACATTACATATGAAACCTCCATATATCTTGAACTTTTTGCAATTGCTATTATCTTCTTTACATTCGAGTGAAAGTGTGTATAATTTTATATAACCGGTAAAAAATAAGAGATATGCGTAAACGGTTCATTCTCTCTCGCACACTCAAACTCGCACTCTCTCTCTCTCTCTCTCTCTCTCTCTCTCTCTCTCTCTCTCTCTCTCTCTCTCTCTCTCTCTCTCTCTCTCTCTCTCTCTCTCTCTCTCTCTCTCTCTCTCTCTCTCTCTCTCTCTCTCTCTCTCTCTCTCTCTCTCTCTCACACACACACACACACACACACACACACACACACACTACATCTTACATTCCTTTCTTGTGGTTCCATCTGCCATTTCCGAGAATCCGCCATTATCAATTTTTCATTACATTCACTTCATTTTAATTTTTGAAGTACTGCCAACGTTTATGCTTTTCATGTCATGGAAACAGCAAGGGAATTCAAAGACAGCATATAGCGATTTTTTTTAACCTTTGAGTGTAAACTATAGAAGACACAGAAAATAAATGTTAGTGGGTAGAGAAAATCATGTGAACATAATGTTTTACAATGCTCTCTGATTTTAGCTGCTGAACTTTACAGTACTCTTTGTCAAAACGGGACATTACATGCATGCGGCAGATTTTTCGAAATAGTTCTATTTGTCTTTTATTTGTATGCACAATATTTTGTAACATACCTTGACAAAGAGTATGATTGAAAGGGTAGAGCCAGACTGAAAAATTCAATGTCATGGCCGGGATTTAAACCACGGATCTTCTGGTCTCCGTCCAGCCGCTCTAAACCATTGAGCTACTATGGCCAACGTGCCGATATAACATTAAATTCTCCAACTGACTCGTGTTTTTCCCGGTAAACCACTTAGGAGTTCTCATAAACACACGAGACAACTACCTTAATGGCGACTTACTATGCTGTAAGTACTTTAAGGCCCGGGCTTTATAGTTCGGACCACTATTAGGTACAATTAATGGAAAATTAATTGTTCTTTCACACTAGCCCTGTGTAGGTCGCACTATGAAAGGGTACGGCCAGACTGAAAATTTTAATGCCATAGCCGCGATCGGCACGTTGGCCATAGTAGCTCAATGGTTAGAGCGGCTGGACGGAAACCAGAAGATCCGTGGTTCAAATCCCGGCTATGGCATTGAATTTTTCAGTCTGGCTCTGACATTTCATAGTGCGTCCTACACACGGCTAGTGTGAAAAAACAATTAACTTCCAAAGAGTATGATTATTAGTGGTATGCTTCGTAGTGTTTCAATTGTTAGTAGTGCACAAGAGCAATTATTATGTGAACTAATATGTCGTACATTATTATAAATTATAAACTTTAGGGTCGATAGGACAACTTTCTCTGAAAGGTCATTTGTTAAAACATACATGGGCTGCGAAACAGCTTTTTGTGCAAGACGGATTTATGTGACTAGACTGATCGATCTTAGGAAGGGATTGATGTAATATGGAACTTGAGTAAATAATTAACGTTACAGGGAATCTGCTTGGAACAACCAATTACGGTGGATTGGAGAATTTAGCTAGAGAAATGCTTCGACATTTCCACTGCCTACTCTAGGAATTTAACATACTGAACTATCAAGCAGCCAGCGCACAATACAACAGTTGAATCATCATAAACACAACGGCTCACAGTTGCATAAAGCGAAGTTATGTCATTTCGTAAACACGTCAACTTTCACTGAAGGCAAGATAATGCCAGTTTTGGTAGTGCACAAATCGGTCCTATGACTTAAATGTGAACAAAATGCCAGCCAAAGGAATACAGCGATGAGTTAGATGAGCGCTGGTGTACAATGGGTAAATGCCTTCGAGACATACACTCCATTTGAACATTAAACTGACATCACACGTGTGTGCTCGTAGGAGCACACGGCATTATCAGTTGCCCGACACGCGACTGCTGTTTCCTTTCCGTTATCCAAATTCGCCTTTGGCCACTCTTTGAAAGGGAAATAGAAACTGATATCAGTTGGGTATAACACATCCAGTGGTTACTTACAAATTGATTTAAATAAAGGAATCATTGGAAATGAGTTCTGTTGCAATTGAAATGTATACAATAAAGTACAACTCACGTTGAATCAAAGAAATAAACATAAATGTATTAAAAAATAAAAATAAATAATTTAACTCAAGTGAAAAGGTATGTTGTGTATAGGTACGTGAAACATAATATTCCACTACTCTTGTTATAAATTATAAGCATTATATCACTTAAGTACATATTTCTTAATAGTATATTATGCAACGAGAGTATAATGGTAATAATTAAAACGCTCGGTTAATAATTATGATACGAGCGTATTAATTACTACTATAGTCATGTTTCATACGCCTGTTTATGCTCGATCATGTATCTAAATTAAAGGTTTCATTTCAAAGTATTCATTTCTGGTTTGAGTGATATGTAGGGCTCGGATTTTGATGAAAAGTCATTTTTTTTCTGAGTAGTCACAGACGATGCTTACTGGAAATTAAGTGCATTCTGGGACAAATACCTTATATATATATATATATATATATATATATATATATATATATATATATATATATATATATATATATATGTGTGTGTGTGTGTGTGTGTGTGTGTGTGTGTGTGCGCGCGTGTGGTTTTTATAGGTCATCAAAATGCATTTTTCCACATTTTTATAATAAAGTCATTTTTAATATTAGATGCCTTTTCCGGTCATTTTCTTTCTTTTTCACGAATTTATTGGTTATTCGCATCTGTAGCTCGCATTCGGGAGGCCCGGGTTCGATTCCCGTGGACCTGACCCTGACCCATGGCCTTTTGGGTCTTTTTTTAAAATAATCTGTGATTAAAAGTTCATTTATATTATCTTTTATGAAATAGTAGCTTAGTAAGTGTAGTAAACATGTAATTAATACAGGCCAGCGTCCTAGCAGTGCTGGTGAATTTATGACGCATCAATTTGAGGAATCGCCGTGTGTATTGCGACAGAACTTCAGGAGCTAGACGTGTCGTAGTAAGGGAGTAGTTTGTGAGGTGTGTAAATTTTTTATGTTGTAGAACTGAAATGCCGAAACAAAAACGTTCAAATGCGTCCCGTTTGAAACAGTATGTTTCAGAGTTTGTCGGAAACATATTCTCTACTGATGTAACTGTATTTTTCTGTAAAGTGTGTGAAATCAAAGTCGTTGCAGACAAACGGTTCACCGTACATTTTGGGCGGGAAAAATATTTTCGACTTCTTCAAAATGTGAAAAAAAAGACAAGCGTCTCAGTTACTGTTCGACGTCAAGTTACAAGTCAACTGCCTTTTATAAAGAATTATGTGAACTTACGTAGAAAATGAAGCTATTTACAGTGAAGCAGTAAGTATTATACAAATAGAACTATTTTTAACAAAAAACTGCATTTATCTTAAGAAAATGATGTTAATGTTTCTTATTATTTTTCCTATTATTTTATGTGAAATTTTTTAAGTGCAAATATTCCGCTAGGGAACTTAAGTAATTCCAAATTACGAGATTTTCTTGCAGGTTACACTGGTCATACAATTCCATATGAATCAAATTTGCGTAATAGTTACCTATAAAAATGTTATGAAGACGCGTTAAACCGAATATGTGAAAATGTGAATGGGGAAAAAATTATGTCTCAGTTGACGAGACAATCGATTCAGAGGAGCGTTATGTAGCCAATGCAGTGATAGGTACGCTAGCATCTACTAGTGCCGGACAAATGTTTCTTCCGACCTCAGAGGTTATGGAAGCTATTAACCACTGTCAGATATGCAAACACTGACAACCCCATGTGTTTATTGTGGCTTAGTGGAATGCAGAATGACAACGTGCTCCTCTTCCTAACAGACGCGGCGTCTTACATGGTAAAGGCGGCAAAATCGATCCAATCATTTTACAGCAAGATGGTGCATGTTACGTGTTGGCCCATGTTTTTCATCGAATTACGGAACAGGTCAGATCAACATTTCTAGAGGTAGAAACACTAATTTCCACAGTAAAGAAAATATTTTTGAAAGCACCAACCCGAACTATGTATTTCAGAGAAAAACCCCCTAATACAGCTTTGCTCCCGGCCCCAATTTTAACACTTTGGGGTACATGGTTAACTGCATGTATATACCACTGTGACAATTTTCAAATACTGAGAGAAGAGGTGAATAGTTTTGATGCGGTAGATTCTACGGCAATTGAGAGCGTACAGGATCTGATTTCTGATACTCAAATCCAAGGTAAATTAGCTTTCATTAAATCAAATTTTGCATTTTTGCCGGATACCATAACCCGCCTTGAAGAAAGTGGAATGACATTGGATAAGTCGATTGATCTAGAGAGGATTGCGGAAGAGAGCATACAAAATGTAAAGGTGAGATTCGGGACAAAATTAGACAGAAACTAAAACTTGTGTTGGACAAAAATAAAGGACCAAACGGTTTGTCAGACTGCCCATACCTTGCCAGGAGAAAACTGATATTAATATATTAATATTATGTATACTATTATAATATATAATAATTATTATAATATATAATTATATATATTATAATATATAATATATTAATTGATTAAAATATCAGAACTGATATTTTGAACAGGTTTTAACAGGCAATGACAGTGTTTTTCAAATATGCACCTATAACATCTGTGGAAGTGGACAGAAGCTTCTCAAAGCATAGAACAGTTTTAGATGGCAATCGCCATTCCTTTACTTTTGATAACTTGAAGATGACCATGGCGGTGTACTGCAACGCTATGTAAGGTATGTTTTGGCTAATGGGTACAGTAACTTGTTTTTTCATAATGATCTGATGAATTTTGAATTTATTTATTATTTAGTAACAATAATTGCATTATTTATTAAGAAAGTTGATTTTAAAATCCGATTATTCGAACCATATATTCATTATTTGTCTGTGACACTTATTAATTTATTATGAACGATTGTTGATTTTTGTTAGGTCATTTTTTTACATTTTATGTGCATTTTTTATATTTTAAGGGCTTTTTCCAGCTCATTTTAGAGAATTTTTAGGTCAACAACTTATGGGACATAGTGATATGTTATAATCGTTATTGTTTTGTCTAAAGTGAGACGTAGTAGGTAGTACGCAGGCTCATATATATTGATTACTTCTCTATAAATAGCTGTTAACGTGTGACACAGTTTAACCTAAAAACATTAAAAGAGAGTATTGGTAAGGTTAAAGAAATAAATTTAATTTTATCATGAGATATTTAACATCAGGTGTTTTAGTTATAAATGTTTTCAACTTATCAGTTTTTGGCTTCTTTCTCCTTCATATCCTTCTGATTTGCGTTTTAGTAAGCTGTTCAGTTTTTTAGTATTTATATAAAACAATTTGGTGCCTAATGTTGAGAGTTGATTTCTAAATAGAATAGTGAGTCCACAAGGTCAATGACTTCATATTTTGAGACAGTTCTTGGAAATACACAAGCAATACATTTTCTGAGAACGAATTTATATCTTTTGATATTCATCAATCCATTGTGAATAGAATTTCTTCTACATCTTCATTGACCTTTGTGGCAACAAGTTATTGGTAACATTGAGTGTTTTTGCCGTAATTTCTGGGAGTGTAAGATCAATGTCACTGTTGCTTGTGTCAGACATTTTGACCTTTTTTCTAAACTGGCGCTATTACCGTTTTCGATCGAAACGAGAATAATCAATACTTGCGCTTCCACAATGTTACGTTGCCACTTCTGCTTGGTCGAATAGTACTGCTTCAATGAACAGTTGTTACTAGTCGTATAAATACTAAAGTTTGGTATGGTTGAGCATAACAGTGTCTTTTAAGGCTATAGCATAATTCATAACAACCTTTTTTCACTCGTTTGTATTATTTCATATGAATTCCAAGAAGTTAAATAATATGTAGAAGAGTTTTTAATCATCCTTAATTTTCCGCAACGGTTATGTCACTTTTACGCTGCAATGATGTAATCTGCAATGTCATATAACTTCGCGTTAATTATTGCACGATTCAGAATTCGGCAATATCATATCGATATGATAGTGTAAACAAATTAACACGAGTGCTTAATTATTCTACCAGTACTAAAATGCAAATCCATAAATTCAATCGTAGGTGACAAGGCTGTCACACAACTGCTTATAGATCACATGTCTTGTGATATTCTTTCTGAATTCGTCAAACCTGAAGATTAATTTCCTCTTGGGGGCTTTTTTGATGATTCCCTAGGTATTACTTTAATGGTTCTGGAAACAGTTTTCTAATCTTGTGCATCTCTTACTGCATTCAGTTCATCATCAGCTTCAAAAGCATTTGGCTAGCTCTGAATAAAGATCTATGCCTCCTTTTGTTGAAAATTTCCCATAGCTACCAGAATGACAACGGCTTTGCACAATAGTATAAATGAATGTTGGAATTGCTAAAAATAAACCGCGAACTCGCCACCCCTCCTTTCACATGCTTCATTTGATGGAAGGAATAGTGTTCGCTTTCATTAGTAAGACTTGATTCATATCCAACTTAAGCCAATCAGAGACATCAGAATATTTCCATTACGTACAGCAAATCAGACAGTAGGAGCTGGTTCCGCTGTACAGCTGTGAACAACTTGGTTGCTATGTGAGTCAACATTTAAAATGGGACTACACTAGCCCCTCACCGTCCTAAAGGCGTCCAGGAACTCGAGGAAGGAAGGTGTGTTTGCCACTCTTCTGAGAATAACATCCTTAGCCATTCCTCACAGCTCAGAGTTAATATGCAGATAGCACTGAACGTAATATTTAAACTAAAAGCCATAATGCAAAATATTTCCATGAGGAGGAGGAATAACACTTTTTATTATTATTTTAAAGTTCGAAATTGTTTTTACTATTGTTACGACTAAATCAAATATTCAACCTACTCCAAAATAAAACTAAAGTTACAAACTTTAAATAACTCATAAAGATCGAAAAGAATAAGAAAGGTGAGCATTTACCATACGTGCAGAGGTGATATCTGTGGAATATCATTTTAGTACCATTTTCTATTTCAAATAGTAAGCTATGTTTTCAAAGCGATATCCTATGTTAGTCACTATCCACCAATGAAGAGATGGTTCACATCGGATCAGTAGTTTCCGATATATTTGGAAATAAAATGATACATGCCCCCTTTACGCTCCTTAATTCAACTGAAAAAGTTTATATACACTTGTCCTATCCTTCATATGTTTGTAGAAAAACACTTCAAAATACGATTACTTTTGGCGATTTCCCTAGTAGATGATTGGGAAAATCATATTGGGAGAGTGAGTTGCACCACAGAGTAGAGCGTGCGCTCTGCCTCCAATACTTCTGCGAACTGGTTTCTGCGTTAGAGGAATATTAACTCTGATAGTGATGCTTACTTACCAGAACAATTCTTTCGAGTTTTTTCAGCAAAATTCTTTTTAAATTTAATAGAAGCAGTTAGAACGAAACTATGTGTTTAATTTTAAATGAAAGTAAATAAAATAGTTTCAATATTATTTTATACTCACTGTGAAAAGGAAATAGAACAGCAATTTATAACTGTCAGCTACATAAAAGTAACAATGTTTATCGAAATACTCGCTAAAATAACATAAAATGCATATTTAAGAAAATGCAATGAAACAAGGAGACTTGGTTTATTTACACATTTAATATGCTTAACTGAACTATCTTATTTTTGTTTAAACATCTAATATAAGGAAACAAATGTAGTAACAATATATGCACGTTATACCGGGAACAGGTGACAGATACTATCGCTATGTGAGGCTTTTGTATGTGGGGCCATTCAACCAACTGTTTTTGAGACATAATTTGCGTTAATTGGTACAAAATAATAATGTTAAATTCTAACGAAACCATGGTAAAGGAAAAATGAAAAAAGTACTAAATGAAGTGTTTTATCAAATAATTCAATACAGTGTTAATGGATCTGAATATGAATTATAATTCGATAAAAAAGCTTCTCTCTTTTGGCAGCTAATAATAGAAGTAAAACTTCCAGGATGAGCCGCTCATACTAGCTTGAAGATATATCAATCAGTGAAGTGACATTTCCGTAAACTACTATTACCAGCCTTGTTTCTTGGGATGGAAATTACATCTACATTAAGGGATGCCTTGTAAAACCAAAAATGTTATTCGTTGACGAACCTGTCAACTTTCAGGGTTACACAGTAATGCTAGTGTGCGGGAATTTTGTCCCGCATGAGCATTTTACAATAATTGATGTAATGGGGAATTATTTAAACCACTAGAAAATGCATTCTTCAAATGCAACTGAGTCCTATCCAAGTTATTAATCAGTAACAATGCTTCTTCCTCGACTTAAATAATTAACATTGCAACTGCACAACCAACATCACAGTTACTCAAAGGAATTAATAATAACAATAATATTAATAATAATGCTATTATGTTAAAGTACATTTTTATTAATGCACTTATTGCTCCACATGTGATTTAGGTTGGATACAGTCTTCTCTCTGTTGCAGAGTATTACGACTGTGTAAGTAATAATGTTCTTGTACTGGTGAAGGTCAAACAACAACAACAACAACAACAACAACAACGCAGGGTAAAGTCCAACGGACTAGAACTCACCGTTGCGTACGTATGAATATTACTTTTACTTTCACACAAATTCACCCAATTACTTCACCATTTAATATTCAGGACAGCCTAAAATAGTATATGATAACACCTGCTAAATCTTACTTTATTTGGCTCGAAGAATTGCCATACTCAGCTTTCAGCAAATATTCTCCTTGCAAAATATAACTCTACTTCTAACAGTTCTGTTAAAAATTGCTATTTCTGCTGAAATTGGCGACAAGAGATCAAAATGTCATCTTTTGTTTGCTTTTCTACATAGAATTGTCCCCTAAGAGCATACAGTTTCCACCCAGTAACTCGCAGAGTAGATACTTTGCGCTGTATGACATTGACAAATCGCAGCAGGTGTATTTTGTACAAAATAAAGAATACGTCATTTTTGTTACCAAATCTTCATGGGATACACCTGTATGTGTGAAATTTGCATAGTATCAGTATAAGCCGCCGCTGAATGTTCTGCGGAGCTGGGACACAAGTACTAAAACAGTCTCTGCTCATCCACTTAGGCAGACATGTTAAATGTTACAACAGCGAGGATATGGAGCACCTCCGCTTTGTGAAGGCAAATATACTTTGCGCACGCATGTGTTCCGAAGAGAGGGTTTCATTAAGGCGGAGGCAGAGTGTGAAGGAATGCACGTTAATTTAAAACAATGCGACGCGAGGGTTCTTCTCGGCTGTCTCTAGTTCGACCCTTACTCTGTCTGCCAGCCACAATGCTTGAGGCTGCCCCTACGTAGCTTTCATCTTAATTAAATGCTACATCGCTCGGTAAATAACAGTTGCGGTATTTATGTGTTAATCAAGGTTTCGGAATACCAAATGCATGAGACTTTCGAACAGTATTGACAATATTGATTGTAATTGGCCCAGAGGCGGCAAATAAAATGTGACAGTGGATTTGATGTATGGTACTCTGTAAATTAAAATGAGTAATCTCATTTAAAAGATACATCTTAACTGAATATTTTCTGCAATACCCTCAAGATTCGTTTAATAAACGCAGGAATTTATTCAAGTCAATTAGCTTTCAACATAGCTATCTCTAACTTTGCACTGACACGCTCGTTCGAGTATTTTTATAACCACTTTAAAAATAATACCGTCACGACAAAGAGTATGTTGCGTCACAAAACAAGTTACAGGTAGTGAACTAATGAGGGTCCTTACCTCCAAATTCTAATATAGGACAACATCATCAGAAATCTTCTGGCCGATGCAGAACTACCACGAGATTCACATAATCCCTGACGGCATTGCAATGCATTTGTACCACAGTCTACTTTAATTGTTGGGAATCAAGACTGTGCCTCCAGAGGTTTAGAGCTATGATGTATTTAAGGAAACAAACTGGGAAGGAAGATACACATAATCTGAATCTCCCGGCCATTTTCCAGAAACGAGGACAGGGCAACCTACAGGCCTGACGCGGACGATACTTTCAAAATTATAACAAGAATCCACTAAATGGTTGTATTCCGCAGCTGTCGTCGATTAGCGCAATTCTTATGGCATGTGTTTAGTCCAAACTGTACACGAGTTATATCTCATTTTACGGCCCTTCAAAGGTTGAAACCTAGGAAAACTTAATTTTGTTAAACCCATGTGTGAAAATTGTTACCGAGATGATTACTTTGATATTAATTACATTTACCATGTACATAATCTCATTATCAATGTGTTGCCAGAAAAGCTACTCTGCTAATTGAATAATTACCAATTTTGTTCGAAACTATGTTAATAAATATGAAAGTTTATTTTTGTGGTATTATATTACATAACAGAGGGCAGTATTACACTTTTACCTTGTTTATTATAACATATACTATAATATTAAAACTTTGACAATGAAACAGTGGCATGAGCTATTATTAAATACAGGAAATTTTAATGAGTATGTAACACTTTACCGACTATTCCGCATTCCACTCATATTACGCAACGATGGTAACGAATAGTCTTTAAGAATGTGTTGGATATGGGCTATCAGAGGTTTGGTTATCCGGTATTAATAAATCAGAAGAAGAGATAATAACGGCAATCGGATACTTTACTTCATTCATCATTCGTTTCCGGTTGAAGATTAAAAACGCAATGAGACCCTTAAGACTCGATCAAGGGTTATGCATTTTACCTATATATTTTAAAAATAAATATTTATTTAGACCCTATCTTTTAGTGTAACACTTAAGGCTGTTTTGAGTTTTGAGATCGCTCAGTAATTCAGCAGATATTAGAACGGTATTCGTCTAACACATTGCATGTGGTGGTTGGCTCTCAACAGAATGCAAAAACAAATGCATCTTATTGTTGATATTTTATTGCAATAACGGCATGATTTATATGATTGATTTCCGGAAGAAAGTATCACTCATGTTTTCGAACTTAACAAAGCATTCGAAACCTCAAAAATATGACAAGATTATGATTGACGACCAGGCTGGTCGAAACTAAGATCCATATTCAATTTGTTGGATGGAAGTCATTTTAAGTCATGTTACCCCCAAAATGTTTCTGTTTATCCATTCATGGCTTCTGCATACAAACGAAAAGAATAATTGGACCCTCGTTTGTAAGTGGGCTACTAAGTAATCACTCAAAATTGGGTGAGCACTCTTAAATGAATATTTTCAAGTCTGTGAAGTTGTATTTCCTAAACGAATTCATATAATTGTATGCAACTAGAAACCATAAAAAAGATTAAAAAGTTTTCAGGAAAAAAATACAACTCCTAAAACCATACTCATAGGTACAATTACTACGTAATATTTTGTAAAGTGCTTCCAAAATATTTTATACTCAACGCTTCAAAATATGCCTGATTGCGATTTTTTCCCCTTCTGTCCTTGCCCTCGCAAGAGGTCGTTTTTAATTTGCATCCTCCAACGTTGTGAAATAGAAAGATTAAATGGTGCTCAAATGAGCCCCGAGTCCATAGAGCTTAGACTACCCGACATTCATCGTTCAGGATAAGGGAAAACCCCGGATATAACCTTATTCAAATAACTCACCCATATTCGAACTCGGGGCCACTTATAAGTGAGAGACACGCCACTACCGCGCTACAGAGACGGGCGAGATCGTTCTTGTGACCTGAGTCTATTCCTTCGTGATTCTCAAAGAATTTAAAAGTTGTTTCTGCATGCTGTACAAAATCACTCATTGCTTAATTTCTATAAATGTATAATGGTTAATGCAACATGTATAATGTAACATGTAACATGAATTATACCAAATGCCTGTGAATGTGTAATGGATAGAGGAAGTTATACGATTTTAGACGTACTTGGTACAGGACCAATGCAACGTTTTGGGTGTAGCTTTCTTGCACCATATCGGTTCCTTTACAGGAATTTCACTAGGGCTTCAGCAATACAGGTCTGATATTTCATTTATTAATATGACCTAAAGATAGTCGTTTTTAAGTGTTAGCAATTTAAATGTAGCGATATAGCTTTACTCAAATCCGTTCTTCAGTATACAGAACAAAATACAACTTGGCTCATCCTATGTTGCTGATATTAAATGTTACTTTCTGTATCGTGTGCGGACTATTTAATGGAATTTCTGCAAAGAGCGAACCGCTCTACTCATGCGCAGTGTGGCAAAGTTTAAAACAGAATGGCGGTTATGAAGACTACACAGTAAAATAATAACAGTAGCATGGCACGCGTTCGTCCACATTGATTCAAAACCAGGGTAGGAACATAGTAACGAGCTCACATGCAATGGAATGCAATTACTGCGCTAGAAGCAGCCCCGCACATTGATACATTTGTTGCAATTTCTACCGCAGCCCGTTTTCAATTAAACTGCAATTATGTGCTGTTAACGGAAAAGTATTGCATCGCAATCATCCTTATCGTAAGGGTTGGGGTGCACGTGCCTACCAGTTTCTTTATCAACCACTTGTTGGATGGGGGTTGCAATGAAGAACACCAGCGACGCAATTACTGCCATGCTAAAGATGAACTACTCCAAGGCGGTCACAACATACATTAAAGGGAAAAATCTGATTTGTAACTTCTTTATACAATACCGCTTCACAGGACCACTAAAACAGTCATATTTTACAGTGTTTTTAAACGAATAAATAACAAAACAACACGAACAACTACAATAATATTAATAAGAATAATATACTTCTGATTAGTGTTCTTGGTAAAATGATGTACTTTTCGGTATTATTAAATAATAACATCTTAATTTAAAATGTTTATTTTCTTTCAATTATTTTTTACCATTGGAACACTTACGTAATTTTCCAAGATTGTACACGTTGTTTTATCAACTAAAGTTGTGGCTGTTTTCTATTTGTGGCTGTAAATTCTAATATTTGAATTTGCTGTAGTTGAGTTGTACTTTAACATGTGGGTATTACGTCTATATTTACGTCTACGGAATTTAAAGTTCCTCCTACTCTATGTACGTACCCTTCCCCATAGAATCTTTCCCAACGTAACCCTTTATTAACGCGGAATCGCGTTGTTGAGGTCTTCCCATCTGCGATTTATTCTCTTCTGTAATGGATCGCGTCACCTCATAAAAATGACCATGTCTTCTCCGTTTTAGCTTGATGATTTTTCACGTCTTTAGCACGTCTTGCATTGTTACACCATTTTAAGTATTTAAGTTAATATTTATTTTCTTGTGTTTCCTATTTAAAATTAATACTTAGCTGTTTTCTTATCAATCTATCATTTTATTATGCAACGTTGGTTACGTAGATTTACTCTTCTAAACATTAATCTTACAACAGTTTTATTCATCTAGAGAAAACCAAAACTCGAGTGGGATTAAATAGACTATTGCACGATTGAAGTAAAATAGTAATTAACTTATTAAATTAATTGATAAGTGCTTCCAGATGATGTTTCTGTTTCTCATTCTGTTTGTTGCCGTGCTGTTTTGGTGAAGGTAACCGAATATCTATGAAGAAAAAAGATGACGATCCCCCCAAAAAATTACAGATTCTAGGCAGATAAAATCAGCCAAACTCAGTACAGCAACTACATAGTGCGCGAGGGTTCGACCGGTCCCAGGTTTGATTCCCGGTTGGAGAAGATAAATTTTTCTCTTGCCAAGATTATTTCCTGTAGTTCCCAGAGTCAAACTATGAATGTATAAAACCAAAAGAAGAACCACTATGTACGAGTTAACACCATTGCCGATAGGCATTATGTCCCAAAGAATAAAAGGATTTTTGATATGACCATTGCAGTTAAAGGCGGATGATAAACACACAACACAGGCTGGTGCGCACACACAATGTTACAGAAGTGACAAAATGTGGGAAAGGCAGTCAGGATTGGTAGATATGGGAAGCAAAAATAAGATAGACACAACAAATCATTTCCTTACGGCACACATTTTATAATTACATTATGTTCCACTTCCTGTTTTGAATAATATAAAGGGAGCAATTTCATATTACTAAATTTTATTTACATTAAATGTGTTCACATATTACTTCCCTTCCAACCATTTAGGTTTTGAAATCCCTGGTAGGTTTCACTTCAATATGAAACTTATTTGCCTATGCACCTTTAACTACTGTTTTCGTACGGCATATCAGGGAAGATGCATAATTAATTATACTTCGCTTAAGGCATTTCTGTGCCCTCTAAAATGTACTTGTTAAAACAATATGGTTTTAATAAAGAATGGCCATCAAGCAATCTTTTTGAACACAATTATACTTTAAATTTGTCATCGCAAACGAGTATGCACCAGCTTTCTTGAAGCATTCCTTAATTTTTAAGGAACGTGGCAATTTATTTCATACCACCTTATTAATAAAACTGACATTCCGGCAACTCCAATGTGTCGAAATGCCCTCCCGCAACGGTTCTCTTATATGGCAGTAAACATATGAACGTATTTGATATTTTAATAAATGGAAGACCCTTAATTGAAAAATAACACATGTTTGATAAAAGATTCAGGAATATCACTTCAACAGGATTGGGATTTCTGCTGTTCAATCTCGTGTTTCTTTCCATCTTAAACCATAAACTCTCTTATAGTTGGCGAGACCGATTTTATACATTCATTACACATGAAAAGGTGGATTCAGACTGAAATTTTAATGCAGTAGTGGAGATTTGTATCACAATCTTCAGCTTTCCATGTAGATGCTGCATCAAATGTGCTAGCCACTGACCGTCGGAACAGACCGGCCTGACATTAAATTATTAAGTTGAATCACATTTTCCCCGGTAAATCATAAGGCATTTTCAAATTCATTCTGAGATAACATATTGCAGTGGTGACTTCGTAAGTATTCTAAGGTCCCGGGTTTCACATATAACTACTAAAAGATGAATCAATGTTAATTATTATTCGTTTTAAATCCTTTACCCATCTGTTTTGGCGTCTATACATTTCGGAACTAGAACAATTTTTTGTTTATTATTTTATTTTATTTCTTGTAATGCAGCCTTTAATTATTCTATTATATTCCAATCCCTTCATTCTTATGCTGTAGCTACACTCAATTTACTTAACACGCTGAATTGTTAATACATACTATGTATTCAATTCAACAACATTCATCAGATTCCTACATGCATTCCTTAGCAAAAGAAAAAACAAAACAAAAACAAACAAAAGAAAACAAATCAATGAAGGCACCTATTTATTTATTGATGGAAAACCATTTCTATTTTACCATTTTCACTTATACATATTTTACAGTACAGGTTTCTACAATATCATGTAATAGCACACATATATGCTATATGTCATTAAAATCGCGAAATTAACTCGTCATGCTTCTGAACTATTAGTAAATTCTCTTTGAGTAACCTTCATATCTGTTTTACGCTATACTGGTTCATCATAAATCTAGACCACTGTGTACTGGAAGAATTGAATCCTTAACAGTAACTGCGTTTTTCTTTTAAACTGCAAAGTATGTCAAGTTATATTATTTATTAGACAACTTAAGTTGTGATCCTACTTGCACTTTACTGAAAGCTTAGAGTACAAATTTTATTTGCTGTTCCAAAATGTCAAATCAATTATTTTTATCCATAATCGTTAGAGCTATTTTAACAAGGAAGTATGTCAAATAAGGACATATTAGGGCTTCCAACAGATCATAGCAATCATTTACTTAAGCCCCAATAATAGCTGTGGATTTGAGATTTGTTCTCTCTCTCTCTTTCTCTCTCTCTCTCTCTCTCTCTCTCTCTCTCTCTCTCTCTCTCTCTCTCTCTCTCTCTCTCTCTCTCTCTCTCTCTCTCTCTCTCTCTCTCTCTCTCTCTCTCTCTCTCTCTCTCTCTCTCTCTCTCTCTCTCTCTCTCTCTCTCACCTGTCTGGACTCTCGCAGTTCTGAACCACTGAGAGAATTCAAGTCTTTTATCATAGGAGTGGCCAGTTTCTACTCGAGGAAGTATAATGGGACTGCGACTTCTCCCAAATTTCAGTATGCAAGTTTAATGCTTAACCTTCGGCTGGTTCTTGGCTCGTCTTAAGCGGCGCTTGTTTCCTGTATGAATGCTGGTGATCCATATCTGAAAATGCTCCTCTGTTGGAAGATTCATGTTTGTTTGTCCAGGAGTTTATCTGATGCAGGAATGAGTGGCCACCACTCACCTTAAAGAGCTATTTCACCTAAGAATGAAGGACAAACATTACACTTTGCACTTGAAAGACGACAGTACCAACACGATATGCCTTACTTTTCTTCAGGTGTATGATGCATTTTCTACAGCAATACTGCTAAAATCCGCACAAAATCCTATTAGTTATGTTTTTGTCCATTTTCTTCAAATTAGAAAAAGAGGAAGTATTACAAAATAAAATCAGAAAGTTCCACATAGCCTTTAAGTTCAGGAGCGTTTGTTTCATGAATGAAATGTCATGACAGACGCTCTTAATACAGATTTCCCTAATTTGTATCGATGTCAACATTTTAATGAATCAATGACCCTCTTTAAGTTTTTATATACAGAATTCTAACTTCGCAGTCCTTGTACCAGTTTACTTCAAAATGTTTAATTTTTAATATAATTATGAAAGTTTCTTAATCCTGAATTGATTAAAACAATTGGAATGCATCATAAGTATTCTTCAAACTCTTATAAACAAGTACATACCATTTCACTACGTGCTTGTAGTGCCTTACCTTTGAACTATTAACCTTTAAGATATCTGTAAATAAACTATCCCTAATTTTGTACGGAATTTAATTACATTCTTAAATCACTACGAGTTCATTTAGATGTGTAAACACATTTATTCATAATCTCCAGAAAGGCTTAAAGAAAATAAAGCTGACGTTTCATATTCACATCACATCCTCAAATCATGTGCCCTATCCATTTACACAATTTTCATACAGTAAACAGTAGTGTTTGAGTTATACTGTGTGAGCAGCATAATTTAAAAAACGAAACGCGGATTAATACAAAGCTTGATATTTAAGTTCCGTTTCTTCTAAATATTCAACAGGAAGATTTCCATGAAAATTCCCCAACACAAATACATATTTTTGGTTACCTTTTAATTCATTAAAATGACACTGGCAATTCTAATTAAAATATGGCTGTTAAGATGTTGAATTTTATGATAGTCTGTGAAGTCCAGTCTACTTGGAATTTAATTTATATTAACTAAGGAAATCTTACTACACTGAGAATGAAGATCCCTCTAAGAGATACGACTTATTTTGTATAACTTTTTAAGGTTGTGGTCATTTTTTAGATGTCCACTATTATTGGCTTGAACTTTTCAATACTTTGCCGTACAAATATATGACATATCAAAACCAGCATACAACGACCCGCTTTTTAACATCTGATTGTCGCTTCAGCCTTCTGCCTCTCCCTTGTGCAAAAAATATACAATGAAACCACTGCTGCTTAACAAGAGGTAGAAAAAAAACTAAGTTTTTGCAGGGGCAGCTTTATAGAAGTTATACAAAAATAAATTATATTCAGAAGCTTGAAAATAATTTGAATGTAACATATTAAATTTAAAAACGATATTATTTGGGGTTATTTGGGCGCTTTATTAGATAGTTAAAGTATTAAATTAATGCATAAATAAGATCTCGGAATGATACTTTTAAGCTAGTTTTTGCGAATTCTAATGATTCGCCAAAAGTTTCGAATGAAAACCTGTGCTAATTAACTTTACAAAATTCGGATTCAAACCTGGTTCCGCAGCATTAGAGGTAAGAACATTGCTACTGTGCAATAGAGTTGCACTATAGGTGGTAATTCTTTCCTTAGTTCGGCTATTTCTATTTATTTTGCCATTGTCTTTTATCTCTACATGGAAACACAAATTTAATTAACTTTATTGTTTCTGCTTCGACTTTTCTCTTTTCTGAAATGCCCAAATATCCTTCAAATTTAAGTCATATAGACTAATGCATGCTCCTTAATTACAGATATAACAGTTTAACCTACATCCAGGATTTGAAACAGAAATGTCGTGAGCTATTCCTTTCTGTTACGGTGTATTTTTTTAAAATCAACTAGAAAAAAGTTTTTCGCCATAATGGAACATATCACACTCGTAGACAAATTTGCCTCCGCTGAATAGAGAGACAGGCTGTTTCGAGTTTTCCAAGACAGATCCACATTTTAAGAATCGTTAAACGGTCCCCAAAAATGTGCGTGTGCTTGTTTTCTTGTTTTCAAATGTTTTTTCTTAGTCCTTATGGGCAAATGTTCTGTGATTTCGATACCAGATCATACTGTGGTGTTCGAGCCACAATATTTACCATCTAGAAAAATGAGTGCTATCAAATTGACCGATACTCCTTACCACTTCCACCAATTCTCTCACTTCTGCCTTCTTTACAACTCTCGGCTGTAGAAAGTTGTAATTTTTTTGAAAACGTATGCTTAAAGTGACTATGGCAATTCAAGTTACAGCTCCAACGTAGGGTAGGAAAATAAATTAATTAGGAATTGCTCCAAAATAAAAACAATGGTACATTACCAGCGATACACTTTAAATGAAACAATATGAACTGCTTCAGAGTTCAGAAATAAGCCCAGAGTTCAGTAATATGGCAGGTATACCACTGAAATAGGTACAAAATTCTATTTTTCGTGATTTCTGTTATCATTTAATGCTCATTTAGTCTTTTTCAATCTAGATCAGGTAACAAAAGAATTTCTGTGTTTATACAGTAAAGAATCTTATGTTTGCATTCACATGGCATTCCCTACTATGTTTTATATACTTCACATACTATTCCAACCAAACTTATTTTTCTATCTGCATCATGTTAATTGAGATAAGCGTCTACATGCAAGTTCGTTGGAGATGCAAGAGCTGAAGCGATAATGAAATATTTTAAAGCGCATCTGTATATCTTTGATTTCAAACATTCATTGAATGATATCATGGGAAAAATGATGGTAACTTACCACTTCTAATGATGTAAATTAATGAAAAATTCAAACAAAACAACAATATATTTAGTAACGAATACCTTGGAAATGGTTAATTGACAAAAATACATTGGTTGTATGATGGCTTGCAGTTTTGCAAGCTACATTGATATCTATCGTTCATGGTTTACAATTATACACAATCAGACAAAATTAATTCAGATTAGTAATAAAAAATTCGGTGCTAGGTCAGAATTCTTTTTCGACTCGAAATGCCACAGATCGAGAATATCATTTCAAATCCAGCATCTGCAAGCGTTGATCTCGATTAACACGACGTAGGCAGAAAATATAAACGTTTTTAATATTAATGTGAAGATACAAAAAACAAAAGATAGTAGCTACAGAAAGGCATGTGGATGTAATGTATCTTCAACAACACGTGCTTAATTTACTATACAATGTAATAGAACTGTTTATCACATTTCCTAGCTGAGTGTTAAAGGTTAGTTTCACTATTGTAATGTTTTCTGATGCACTAAACAAGTCGTAACCGACAGTTACGTAATCATAACTTATCGTATTCAGACGAACTGAAATGCTGAAGTGGCAATTAAAAAAATCGTTGTCTCTAAGAACGATGTTCGATTGTAAATTGCTGCATTGTCATTAAAACGCATACATCTATTATGAATTTGCATGCGTATCAACTTTATACTGTTATAAGATTATTCTGTATTAAACGTCGGATTCACGTAACTCAAACGGCATTTTTGAAGAAAATTATTTTGTTTCAAACGTCAGGTAGTGACACATTATAAAAAGATGTGACAACACTGGGATGGAAATATATTTGTGGTGACTCTTTCTTTGTTACAAAAAGGTGTGCTAACCCATTAATCTTAGCTCGCAACTTCACAATTTGATTCAAAATCATTCCATCCTTAGAACAACATATGCGTTTTTTGTTCACACCAGTGCTTCATTCTGCTATAACCAAACTTGTCAAATAATCCCTATTCTCCATGGACCCATGGACTCTCCCACAAGAAAATTCATCGCATCCAGGCAGCGGTATTCAAATGCCTTGATGCGTATAAAGACGGAAACAAAGAGAGATGCACGGACTGTTCACCGCGCCTCCTCTTTTTTTTATACGTATTACTAGCCTGCAAATAATTTTGAACCCGAATAATTTTGAAAGGACCACTGAAATCGATTTCTGATAAAACCCTACGGAGAAAGGGTAATGCTTCTTTCGACAGGGAAAGCCATTTATGACCCAAAAGGAAACCAAGAAGATAACGCTGCTTGCCAAAAGAGAAGCAATATAATCCGAGTATAGACATACGTAGTGCAGAAAAAATGTAATAAAAGTTGCCGAATATTGCATATAAAACCCATGTATCAGCTGGCTCTTCTTCCGAACGATGGGATCGCTTTTGTGTGAGAATTGCCATCTGAACATACAGAGGGATTGAATTGGAACCGAGATGACTGTAGAATCACATCTGGTGGAATTCCAACATCCCTATTATCTTTCTTCTTGTTCTGCCCTATTAACACAATACCGTGAGACTACAAACCACGTCATAGACAGCGGTCGTTCCATAGTGATGACGTACACACATCTTCAACTATGGCACTGAACTTTTAAAGTAGTCTTTTATTGAACGTATACGACTAAAAATTAACAGCCGTGTTCCAACATATAATGAAAACAGGGCAGAAAAACAAATATAACAGAGGGTCAAAGGAATGAATTAAATGAAGGCTTTCCCCTACTCCTATTAAGAGAAGAGTGTTTGAAATTTTTCAGAACGTCAAAGAGAGATTAAAATTGAATTTTATTCAACCAACAAAGGGATTTATACATTATATAACAGGACACGGACCTTATAAGACCTATTGGAAGAAAATCAATAAAACTGAAAATGATATATGTAAATTATGCAACAAACAAGATAATCCTGAACATGTAGTATTTGAATGTGGAAGATATGCAATTCACCAACAAGAAGAGAGGCATGCGCTAGCACGATATATCGTATATGACATAATTCGAGATCAACAATTGGTAAATAAATTACAAGTTTTGACTAACTTTGTAAGTAAGAAAGCATGGGAGGTAAAGATATTCAAAGGAGAAAGAGTTGATAATAGGCGAAGAATAGTACAAGATCCAAGAAGGAGTTCTAGAATACAAAATAGGATAAGACGGGAAGAATTATTGAATAATCTAACAATGGAGTTGACTGCATGGGCGGCGGAGGGAGAGAGTGATGGCAGAGGCCATGGTGGACTACAGAATTAATAGATTTAGATGTAGATTTAGGAAATAAGGATTTTGTAATTTTTATAGTTGTTTTCTTTTGTTTTTTGCTTTTTTTTGTGTTTATTTCTGTTATTTTATTTCATTTTATTTTTGTAGAGTAGTTTTCTGAGAGATTTGTATAATTATAACATTTGTAAGGACTTTATGGAAAAATAAAGAGAAAATTTGGATATATGCCCCGGTATAGTTGTCTAGGTGCCGGGGTAGAATATTCAGATTTTATTTATTTATTTATTTATTTATTTATTTATTTATTTATTTATTTATTTATTTATTTATTTATTTATTTATTTATTTATTTATTTATTTATTTATTTATTTATTTATTTATTTATTTATTTATTTATTTATTTATTTATTTATTTATTTATTTATTTATTTATTTATTTATTTATTTATTTATTTATTTATTTATTTATTTATTTATTTATTTATTTATTTATTTATTTATTTATTTATTTATTTATTTATTTATTTATTTATTTATTTATTTATTTATTTATTTATTTATTTATTTATTTATTTATTTATTTATTTATTTATTTATTTATTTATTTATTTATTTATTTATTTATTTATTTATTTATTTATTTATTTATTTATTTATTTATTTATTTATTTATTTATTTATTTATTTATTTATTTATTTATTTATTTATTTATTTATTTATTTATTTATTTATTTATTTATTTATTTATTTATTTATTTATTTATTTATTTATTTATTTATTTATTTATTTATTTATTTATTTATTTATTTATTTATTTATTTATTTATTACTCCTATTAAAATGTGGCCAAATTTTATGTTCAACATTTGAACTGTAATTATGAGGATGTTCAAGTCTACAAACAGAATATTATTAAAATACAAGCACAATACTAAAATTAAAAGCTTAACAACTGTAGTGTAACTCTCATTTATGTGTCTTGATCAGTAAGACATTTGAATTCACCCATTTTATTCTCATAATGCAGGATTTCATTTCGCCAGCACACATACAGTTTTGAACGTGAGCACTATCTATGAATTTAAGGTTTTTACTTGCAAATGCTGCTCAAACAAGAAATTGTAGACAAAATGGCATATGGAAAGCCGTCAAAGACGGTGATATTTCTGATTCTGGAGCCAGAGTAAAGAGGCAACTAAACTTTTACAAGCCTGAAAGTAAAATAATTATTTCAAAAACTACCAATTATTTAAATAGAAATGACATTGTTATACCCTAGGAATACTTAGGGTTAACAGCCATGTAACGATAACGGATGAAAGTAGGCTTTCACTATCAGCCGAAAATAAAGAGCTGTAAAGAAAGCACAAACTCGCTTTACCTAGACACAACAAAAACTGAAATAAGTTAGAACCTCGAAATATGAACCGCTACGCTTAAAGCTACTCAGCCTAAATTTTTAAGAAAATAACAATAGGGTGCACTTTAATTTAGAAGAAATATGTTCGACAGCAAAATTGTAAATGATTGATATAATTATCTAAGATTGGTAATTAGCATTCATCAAGTGAAATACCTTTAAGCGGCAGTGCATTATAATCGGAATTCCTATAGCTCACCTTTCAGAGAATTATTCTTAATGTCGATTTAAATTTCGAAGACTACTTTAAGCCATTCCAAACCATAAAGCTGAGTCTGCAAGAATTTGAACCCAAGGAGAACAGGAATGTGCACTGAGATGGGTCATGCGCAGTCTTACGGACAATGTCGTCAGCAAGAAAATAACGTACGGATGAGTAAAGTATACCTTAAGGAAAACAGCAGCATCAGGGAGGTGTTTTTTTTTTTTTTGTTTTGTTTACTGTTTGGTGGGCCCTCATTATTTTTACTTACTTATTTTTTTAAGTAAACTTGAAAAGCCGGTTAATTTGAACTTGCAAACTGGTTGGCCTCGTCCTACATACAGGCGATGCAGATGGCATTCATTACCTGCATAATGATGTCCTCTTGAGACGACTGGCCCACTGGCTTCTGAACGAACAAACGGTGCTGTCATCTGGATCAGTGGTGTGAAATCAGTGGTGTTTTTGTGGGTGCGCCCTCCAGAAGAGTTCATCACCTTTCTATGAAGACCCATATCAGAACATGAATTAAGAAGTGCAATTTATATGCAACAAACTTAATCGTGTTGACAAAATTGAAATGTCTAAATAGTTGAGGATAACTGCGGTGACGATTTATAGATAAACTCTAGGATGCTTTGGCACCTTACATATAGTGTTCGTTCGTTTGTTCGATTTTTAGTTCGACGTCATATAACTGGATGGGTCAGATCAGACGGTGAAAGAAAGGAGTAAAGTGAGGCCCGGAACATAGTTTGCAGTTACCCCACATTCATTTTCTCAAAGATCCTTCTTCCTGGAAAAACAACCAGGGAAAATGTCATCCAGGTAACTTGCTCTAACCTAGATTTGAGCTCCTTAGCTCGAAAATATGACACAGATATGTTTTTCCCACTCCTCGGAGGTGGGCTCTTTGTAAGCTTGAATTGGATTTAGGAAAACGAATCTCTTCTTAGTAACAAACCAGGAGTAAACTCGAGTTTACTGAGAAACTCGGGCAATTTCACAAGAATTGTGTTAATGAAAACTTTCTTGAGAAGGTTATGGAGATACTTATAGATACAGTGACCTAATATTCAACGTTCTTTGTATGATATACGCATGTAGCTATTGTTAATTTGCATGACAAACGCTTGAATTAAAGGGACTTGGAATATCCAAATCTGCCGGGAAACAACGCCCACTCAGTTGCCAAGCGCGGCCGTAGGCTTACGGATGAATGGATTTGAAGCCACTGTAATTTGTATTGGGTTACCCAAGGTGTGGTGAAATAGCAACTCATGGCTGCCTATCTAATTTCCTCCTTTATTCTTACTAGTATGACCATACCGTAGATACAGATTAATCAGGACTGTACCGATCTAACATAAGAAATATCATTAATAATGGAAAGAAATAAAACTATAGGGCTTAGCCCTCCAGTAGGGGTTCAGGTTAATTACTTTATATCGCGATTTCTACCCTGATTAAGCCACCAATAATAATTGATTTCATCATGGCGATACGCGCATGAGTGTCTGCTTAGTGATTTCATGACAATGCCGAGTGTTCTTTTTCTTTCTTTTTTCTTTTTCTTCTTTTTTATTAACGTCCTCCAACATAAGTCATGTTTCAGGATAAGGGAACCCCCGAAAAAGTTATGCAGATAACTCATCCTCACCGAAATTCCAACAAGACCTTTTGAATATGGGGCAGATACGCTACCACCATGCTACAGAGACAGCTTTATGAGGTTGAGTGTCATGACTGATTCGTAGAATTAACTTATTGTATTATGCATGCTGTAAATAGCCTCAGTGAACGCATTTCGTTACTTTATGAAACAACACAACATAAACAATGCTTGACAATGAACTATTTGGTGCTGTGTCAAAATTTACAACAAAAACCATACAAAACACACGTATGAAAGGAAATATAATAAAACACGGGAAATAACCTAAACCCTCTGGCAGATAAATAAAACTGAACGCCTTCAGTTGTTGCAGGGCTAAGAATTTAACATTTAAAACAAGAATGAATCTATTTAAACAAAACAATGGAATATTTTTATTTTTAATAAGCTACTAGCGTTACCTATTCCAGCTTTTTTAATAATTGTAGATCACCCTCAGTTTACAAAAAGCCATAGGTCTTTCTTGTATTTGTATTACTTTTCGTCAGTAAATATTCAAACAGCGTGGGTATATAATATTCACGAATTCATGAGGACAAAAATTAAACATTTACTCTTCGTATGAACATTTACAACTTTCAAAATACCTACCTAATATCTAAGACTTAGTTTGTTAAAATATAGTCCAATTGTGACTGAAAGTACAAGGGTAGTATGCATATCAATATAAATAATGATGTTGATATTCCGCAAACCTTTTCAGATATTTGACCAATGAGAATTGGGAACTTATGTGTCATTCCCTGATAATGTTCTTGGTGTTTGGATTTAGCACCCATGTTTATTGGCTTTAAGATTTGAGTTTGCATTAATACGTGGTTAACATTGCCTTCATGGTAATAATAAAATATCAAAAAGGCAGTGCAAATTCTCAGACGTTTCATAGTAAAAGACACTTGCTTCACAACTGGAAAGAGTGAGCATTGGGCTAAATGCAATCTGCCCCATAGTGGTGATGCTGATTTGAAACATCACATGAAATTTGACAAACATAAAGGCGATCTATGTATTTAGATACCTCGTTATATAAGTACTACAGTAAGCGAAAGCGAGTTTCATTTTCAAAACTTGTATCGGTATGTACGACCTTTAAATTCCACGCTCTTTGCATCACCACGAGAGAAGCTAATTAATTCACTGAATGACGAAGGGACAAGAATGCTTTATCTTATTTAATTCTCCTACTTCTTTTTTTATTATTTTATCTTTGTTCATTAAATAATAAATGCAGGTTTCACAGCCTAATATTTATTTACATATTTTAAAATATTATTCATTGTTATGTTCCACGTTTTCTCAATATATGATTGATAGTAGTGGTGTGTTTCATGGGGATGGGATGTAATTTTACCTGACTCTAGTCCATAGTTAGCAGTTTCATACTTGCAAACGAAGGAATACCTACAAATGCGAATTCATTAGGTCTTTATCGCAAATTAATATAATCTAAAACTTTACGCTCAAATAAATTAAAAAGATCTACCCCAACTACAGCACAAGTAATTAAAATTAAACCCATTTTTAAAAAACCTACTTTAGGGAAAATAGCTTAAAGTTCTTCTTAAATGAGAGGTATTCAAATCGTTGAAAGAGGCACTAAACAGTTCTCTTGAGAGAATCTGTCATACTTTTACTACTAGGGTGCTTTTTATAGGTAACAATGACCTAAAGATGGTGAGCGAAGTAAGTTACTCCTTCATAAGGTCTGGTCTAAAGGTGTCTTCACTTGACAAACGCAAAATAATTCATAAATGTGATTCCAAGTGCGCTTTGAATGAAGAGAGGGACGTGACAAATTATTCTCACAAAGGGATGTTAAAGTTAATTTTATCAAGAGAAGGGGATTGTAAGAGCTGCAGAGCTTCTTAAAGAATGGGGCACACAAAACTTTCCTGCAAGCCGTTAACAATAAGACTGTAACAAATCCATTATAACAAAACTGCTGTGGTGCCTTGCAACTTAAAAACTACTGAACTGACAGTAATAATAATAATAAATAATAATAATAATAATAATAATAATAATAATAATAATAATAATAATAATAATAATAATAATAATAATAATAATAATAATAATAATAATAATAATAATAATAATAACAATAACAATAACAATAACAATAACAATAACAATAACAATAACAATAACAATAACAATAACAATAACAATAACAATAACAATAACAATAATAATAATAATAATAATAATAATAATAATAATAATAATAATAATAATAATAATAATAATAATAATAATAATAATAATAATAATAATAATAATAATAATAATAATAATAATAATAATCGATCTTTTTCTAAAAAGTTGTTCTGGGCTAGTCTCAACTCGATAAAATACAGCGACAATTACTAACGCTTTCAGGACAGCCGATAATTTAATGAGATGAATTGATGGCTGGTGTAGTCTTCACGTCTTCTTACTTTACTCTTGGTATCAGTAACAAGATGTCTGCCTTTCATAAATCACAAGAGTACATAGGTTGAAAAAACTTCAATGGAGGGTCAACCAATTTGATGAACATCAGATTGCTGAAGGTAGAAACATGGAATGAAGCTCTTGTAGGTGAGCTCTTGTTTTCATTTGTGAAAACCCACGTTCACATGCACTAGAAGAGGACGGAAGGATGCTGGCATTTTCTTCTCCGTCAAATAATCCCGAAGTCCTCTAAACATATCTGCGTCGGTGTCGGCGTCGGCGTCCATCTATCCATCCATCTCTGAAAGTCCAAAACGATGACATAGGGTCTTTGTACTGGTTTCACAGTATGTTATGCCGGGATTTTCAGGCCCATTCGACCGTACATTCAGAGATAGCAATATCCTCCATCCGCTGATTTAGACAATCATAAAATCTGCTGGGCTCAAGAGATCTTATCGTCTAATTTTCCGATTTAATTCTTTTGAAATTCAGCTCTGCTACTGCTTTGAGAGTTTCGCGATGATGAGGACCATTACTCAGTTTCCTTACTTCGAAGACCAACATCTGATTTCTGGTTTTCCGCTGGGCCAAATAAAGTGTGATGTCTCGTGATAGTAGCTCAAGACTTAATTTTGATAACCCTTGAAGAACATCGCACATTAAAGCTAAGCCGAGAATGAAACCAGTTTTAATGATGTGCTTTAGTAAACCATCATACATGCCTCTGTCAGTTGACCCTCTATTTTCATCGTCCCTAGCAGTTGAGAAGTGTGCAACCAAAGCTTTAGAGCTTTTTCCACAATGTTGATACGCTTCTGAAGCTCGACGCTATCCATCTGGTGCCTAAGATTCTGCCTATTTCCAAAATTTCAATTTCGAGAAGCTCTGAATGCTATTTTAACTCCCGAGTATTCTTTGGTGACTGCTGGTACACTGTACACAGCTTGTCTGTGAAAGATCTAAAATGATTCACATTTGATAGGAAGTCTCAATTATATCACCAACTGTCAATTCAAGTCTGTGGTTAGTATAATGCCAAACAAAAACATTATGTCACAACTCATTTTTCTTTCCCATCATAACTGCTGCTCTATATGTTGCAACCGAAATAAGATTTTCCTTCAGGACCTCATTAGAAAATCCTATGGATTCCAAACAATTCAACAATGTATTACAAATGCCTTCAGCAGTTACACTATTTAGCTCAAGTATATCAAGGAAAATGTTAGTGGGCTCTCTTATGAGTTTCTTGTGCAATGTGATTAATAATGTTAGCACATACATTTCCAGAATATAAAATGCGGCCCATGTCAACACCATTAAGTTCTTGCAGATTATCCTCAGTCTCAAGATCACTGAACGACTTGATCTTTTTTCGCGTTTTAAGCAGTGCGAAATGAACCTACTTAACGTCACTTCCTCATCGTTCTCAAACATATTAGTGCAAGCCTTTCCCAGAGTCTTCTGCTTAGCACAAAGTAGCACTTGATGAGTGGAACTTTGTTTAATTTTTTTCCCCCGCAGTGTTCTTTTCTTGAAACACCAGATGACACAAGAGACTGTAGCCGAAGGTTGCGCAATCCTTGTTTATTACGTTCTACACCAAAATTTCCAGCCAAGTTTTTATTTAAAACGGTTAACCTCTCATTTCTCACACAAAATGCACTTTTTTGATACAAATGCCAACATTCTGGAAGATCATCTTACTTATCATTATCACAAAGTTTCATACGCTTGGTTCACTGTATTTTCATACGTGGGTTCAATGTCCAGGTTTTCGGTTTCACTTTTACCACCTACCCACAAGGTCGCAGTTTCTGACTGTTTACTCGCACAGCAACCATTTAGAAGTTTTAACTTTTCAGATGCAGGAGAACAAGTAAAATAGTTGGTCATTTTGCTGCTCCCCTTACCTTAGCACCGCAAACTTGCAGCAAAAAGGCTGGATACACGCTTCAGTCACGCCAATACAGGAATGCTGGAACAGGAAGTAAATAGCCACTTCACAGATCTCTCATAGACTGCGCCAGCATCGTCCATATCGCAAGTAAAAAAATAAAATAAATCCCTGACGCGACAGCCCTAAGAGAGCCATGGTCTACCGACCCGACTGCCGCCCTCAAGCCCACTCACGCACGGTAGAGTTGAGCGATCATCCAACCGATACGGAGAGGAGATGTGGTCAGCATCTCGGTATCCTCCAGCCGGAATGTTGGTTTTCGTGACCAGGGCCGCTTACCTAGCGTAAGCTCCTCACTTTCCTCACGATGCTGAGTGGGCAACGGTCCTATACCCGGGACTTAAAATCTGCACTCCGTGGGTGGGATCGAACCCGGGCCGCATGCCGTAGCTAGGGAGCAAGGCATGCTGCCTTAGTCCGCTACGGCACGGCGCAGGACCCATATCGCAAGTACAATGCGAAAAAATGAAATAAATCCGAAAATCGGATTTATGTACGTAAAATTAACACGCGATAAACTTTTATTTAGGCATTGATAAACCGAACACCGTAAAATGGTACTTTAGGCACAGAAAACTTTAGCGGTACTCATCTCACAGCGTTCCCCTAGAAAAACAGCACTGATGACGATGATTGATGATAATAATGATGACGACGACGACGACGACGACGACGACGACGACGACGACGACGACGACGACGACGACGATGATGATGATGATGATGATGATGATGATGATGATGATGATGATGATGATGATGATGATGATGATGATGATGATGATGATGATGATGATGATGATGATGATGATGATGATGATGATGATGATGATGATGATGATGATGATAATAATAATAATAATAATAATAGTAATGACAGTCCTGTTCACTTTCTAAGCAATAAGAACAGAACGAAATTTGGCAACAGACTTCATTGGAAATGAAGGGATAAACAGCGTTCGAGACATCGATTTAACGTAATAATTGAGATTAGAGACAAATATACAATCATGAGTGAGATGAGACTCGAACCCGCAATCCTCCATGTAAGGAGACACCAAACCCAAACACGTTTGCAACTATGGCCGCTGGAATAACCTTGAATACATTCCCATAGTAACTAAAATGCCTCTCTTATCAATGTTAAGATATAAACTCTCCAGCATTCTAATTGTATTTTGCTATTTTAATTTACGGAGAACAACTCGAAACCTCATCCCTTTGGGCTGCAGAGTCCTAAGGAAGTGGAAAACGCTGGATTTACAAAGGACCTATGCCGTGAGCAATAATACAAGATTCCTCCGACCGCAGAAGGAAAATTAAAGCCGAGGACCGCTAATGTCAGTGAGCATTTTAATATACCGATGATTATGGTGCATTAAGCTCCCGGTTCTCATAATTTTCTTCCCATTTGCCCCTCCGGGACCGCTTTGAATCCTGTGCGGGGGAGACTTCCGGGGGAAATTTATCTTCTGCGGAATGCAAGCTGTTTTATTTCTCGGTACTGTTTACTGCGGTCGCTGACGCAAGATTAAACAAAGGAAATTTGTTGTAATAAACCAGCGGCTTTGCAAATGAACAATAATCAGAAGCTTTTGTATCGCGTTCGAGGAAGCTCTTTAATAACATTGTTGAATTGTGAGCGTATTCGCGGTTTGAAATTTCGTTCTACGTAGCCATATCAGATAAACAATTGCGTACCAATTTTAGAAATTGCTTGAAATTAAAAAAATATATATATTCTAAACATATGCAATAATTTAATCTAATTCTTAGACAGTCCTATTTGTAGAAAAGCTCAGTCTTCTTAAAACATCAGTTATGACTGCTCTTAAAATCTGATGGCAATAAAAAATGACTTAAATGACTTTTTACGTCCACTACCACTTTACAGATATCCTTTATACCTATACTGCGCTTTTGTGAACAGTCATACTTCTATTCAATATGCTTTAATTACGATTAAAACATCTGACCAAAAGTCTATTTCCCAATTACGTTATACAAGTTTTGTTACATTCAAGTCGCGGAAATAGTAGTCCGTTAGTTAAATCACTAACTGGTCTTACCTTTCTATCCCAGTTTACCTGAGGAAAATATAAATTTTCCGAGGTTTATAGATGGCAGCTGAAGTAGCCTTAAAATAGGAACGTTTAAACTTTAAAAATAGGTCGAAAGTGACTAGCTGTAATTAAGCTAGGAGCCGTAGAAATTCAGTGAGAGGTCTAGATATACATTTGGTCATGATAATATATAAACTGCCTTCTAACTGTTGTATATTTTATAATACACTAAAGAAAAGAGCACGTAACTATGAAAAATGTTGTGGAGTAAAATGAACTGCATGAAAATTTTCCCTTTTGCGCACAAATAATACCTACTCTCTTTAATGACATATCCCGCATCACTGTTAATGATATAAATTAAGGTAATTGGAAGGAAATAAATGCGCAAACTGAAGTAGATATTTTTACGAATGGAATATATACTGAAAATAATAATAACAACACGATTAAAAACTAAACAAAAGTATAACCGATATATTATAATATATTGTCGCGAACCGGTATCTACGATAGTGCGGCTTTTGTATACAAAGAGCCGGCAAATAAAGATAGCTGTGATAAAGGACTTGCCGGCATAGATTAAGTTACGCTTCTGGAAGGTGCTAGAACGTTCAAGGTCATGTTTATTCCATAAATATTTCGTGATTGTTACAGAACAGTCTCGAACTTATCAATGAGGTATTTAAGAAGGCGACGATTCGCCAAGAGGGAGTCGTAAGCAGTAAACAGCTGAGCTGAAGTCGTAAACAGGAGAGTAAACAGCTGTAACGAGAGCTGATGTAAACAGGTGTAATCAGAACGCTGTTGTAGATTGTGAGTGTGTATGTGATGTAATTCTGCTGCTACGAAGTGTATTTCTACGCAAATAAAGAACATTTAGAATGTCTGTAAATTGGACTTTTAATTCTATTAACCCACAGAGTCACAATATAGACCTAAAATATACAATATAGCGGGATGAATTTCATTAGCGAATCACCAGTTGCAACCTGTAGCTTAAAAAGAAGAAGAAGCTATGAAACTAATAAGAGTTGTATTTCATACTTTCAACTCTTGCCGACAGTATAATGGTGCTAATAACAGTATTTTATTTCAACGATCAATAAATACTTTCTTGCTATGAACTCCTAGAATTTATTTTAGAATAGAGAAACTTGATGATATCAATTTGTACTGTGTCTGCTACATACATATAATAGGCAACAGGAACTATGTATTGTATTGTACCCAAAAGTTCGATACCAAGTATTAATCGTAAATACATCGTTGAGTCCATCCAAAATCATTCATTCATTTTAAAAAATCTCCTATGCAGGTCTGTGAAGAGCCCCAAAAAAAAATGTTCGATAAACACCAGACCTGGTATTTAAGTTCAATGTGTTCCAACGATTTTCAAAAATCTTCCAAACCAGAATAACTTTATAAGGAAAATTTCCGACATACTTTTAATTTTCGCAAAATTGGCCCTAACCAATTTAGTTAAAATTACAGATAGGATATTTACAGGGAAGTAAAATGCATATCTTGAAAATTGTTGGCATGTCTGCGAGAGCCTCTCATACTTTTGTATAATTTGGTGTAATCTGTAAACCATTTGAAATGGATAAAACTTACTCCACAAAAAATTAGACTTCTTTAAAACACTCAATTGATTTTAAATATATTTTTGTGGGCAGCAGCCATTTGCGATACCTTATTGGTTCGAATTTTTCAATACTGTTGCCTTTTTAAAAGTGCTGTCTATACTATACAGTTGGTTTCGGGATGTCAGAGAAATACTGTGACATTTTTGGAGTAGTACATGGCGATCAGAAAGGAAATAGCGAAAAGAAATGTGTAACGAAACTATGCAAACGTTTATCTCAACTCAACATAGAAAAATTAAGTTTCTGCAGGTGGTGTAAAGAACTGAAGATTGAACCTAAAGCAAACAAACAATAGTAGGAAAAGAAGGTCATGTGAATGTAACATTGGATTTTTATATGACATAAATATATTGCGTTACCCCAGTTCCCAGAATTAAATAAGCCAATTTTAGCTTTATTCGTGAGCCACCAATATTGGATAGGGCATTTCACTTCTGAAGCCCAGGTATGTCCATAGTGTCAGAATGAACCATATGCCGTAGATCCGCGTGCTCTTTGGATATTTTCTTTTCTCCCTTATCTCATTTTTCTCTCTCAAGCACGGGAGCATTCCCCTGTGATGGCCATCATCTACCTGCAGCATCTTTAGCTCCAAGTCTCATCTCATACATTACCTTCGTGCTCTCTTACCAACATAAGGCATTACCCCGCGTTCTTCACCACCCCACCATTATTCTTTTGTCCCTAAACCAGACGGTCAACACATTTTCTGCTCCGGAGAGCATATCGTAGTAGAGAGAGAAAGATGGAATGCATGCTCATTACGGCAGTGATGAACGTTAATGCCGGCTATGTAGGTACAACCTATTGTTTTTTTTTTTCAAACATCTACACTTCCATTAAAAATATTGATACCTATTTACAACCTTCACTGTAATCTATAATTTATTCACTTAAGTTAATCATAAAAAGCCGAGTTTTCTGCCTACTTCCTGTAATATGTAATAAATGCCGGTCGAAATGGTTTCAGTACACATTCTGCTGCAAGTAAAGTCTGTTTAGTTAACTCGTGTGCACGTCGGCCGCTGCCTTTGACGAACCCTTATAATCGTTTTACAACACTGACCCTCCTTCTCCCAGACCTTTCTGCAAGGTTGCCACCTTTCTCTATACGTCATGGGTATCGTACGAGGTTTCGTCTAAATAAATTATCTTATGTCCATTACTGCAAAACTTCCTTTGTTTTGGCATGTGTGTGTGTGTGTGTGCCTGTGTGTGTGTGTGTGTGTGTGTGTGTGTGTGTGTGTGTGTGTGTGTGTGTGTGTGTGTGTATCGCCAAGCTACAATTCTACTGGATCCCATAATAACCCTTAACTTATTCAACAACTTTGAAACCCAGCTCCTTTAAAGAGGCCGCGCAAAGTGCAGTGTCCATAAGGAAAATCACAAATTTCTTGCAAATGTGCAACCAATTCGTCTAAGGTGGGTGCTCTCCCTTTTGCATAAAATCTATAAATTTCTCGACGAATTAAGTCGGATGTGAAATTATCTACTTTAGAGAAACGTTTCCTTTTGTTTTCACACTTGATCGGCGTCTTTGGCATTCCTTTCGTCACAATATTTCTTACTGTATTTCTGTGAATACCCAGAATTTATCAGGTTCACTGCCTGACCCCTTACCAAGATTATTTGTCAGCACATATTTATATGTGTTCAAAACAAGCGCTTGAATTTGCTTAGAAACAGTTCCCGTTATAACTTTGTTTTTTGAGGCGTTTCCAGTAATAAAACTCGGCCCAGTTATTCATACTATTTTCATCACTTTGATTATCTCCACTTGACTAAAAGTAATCTACTGCATTTACCACTACATTTTCCTCCCACAGTCTCCACATCGTGACGCACAACGAATTACTGCACGTAATGAAACAGATCAACCGGAAGTTGGAACTTTATCAACTGAGACTCCACGTGGAGTAGACATGCGACTGTCACTTCGAGAAAATCAGGGTTGCTATTGGTCATCAACGACAGTGTTCCATTTCTGAAGTGTGGAGATAGATTTATGACGGTCATTAGTGAGCGGGAGGGTAGTTTCCTTTGAGCGGCAACTGCACTCGCGTTCACTAGACAGACTCTACACAGACATACATACTGTAACAGGAGCGTTGGAGCACCCTGTAACCAGCTGGGAACGGAAGGTAGGGGAGGACCGCGTTAGCCACACCTCTCCCTCGTTTGTCTTATAGTGGTGACAGCCAGTGGTCGGAAAGAAACATAATTGTGCGTCTGTTTTCCTTCCACCTGTTCTCGATCTTTCGTTTACTGGAACAGTCTCCTGGTCACTAGAAACCGGCGATATTCCGATATAAAGAGGGTTACAGACAGACAGAGTTAGTCAGTTGTTGTGCTGTGTTGAGTTGGTCAATCAGTTGGTTAGTGAGTGTGAGCGAGAAGACAGTCGCAGTTCTTGGTGTAAGAGTTAGTCAGTGACGTGTTGATGAACGAAAGGATTGTGCAACGGACGACTGTACGAACTGTGTATGAGTATCGGAGTTTATGTAATCGCGAGTACAAGGAAATTGTAACGGACGAACGGGTAAATTATAATTGTGTGCAGCAAGTAATTTTGTGTAATTGGCAAGTGTTAAACTGTAAGACGGTGGAAATAAAGCACATTTTTGGAGTGGTGTAATTGGACCTTTTATTCCACGAACCCACAAAGTCACACTGGTGTCAGGAAGCGGGAAGATAACATCACCGAAATTACAACCATGGACGCGGCATTGGAAAAATTTTTGGAGAAGATGATGGAAATGCAGGCCGAATTAACAGAGATGCTGGAGACTAGAAATAACCTGGCCGCGGAACTGAAACTAATCAGGACGGCTAGGGAGAACATCGCCGCAGAGTTGAAACAAATGAAGACGGCAAACAACATCGCCGAGAAGATGGAACAAGTGAAGGCCGAGTTAACCACGGAAATGAGAGCAGCGAATGACGGTCCGGCTACCGAAATGAAGGTGGCGAACGAGGCTCTCGCCGCCAAGTTTGAAGAACAGTTGGCCGGCGTGAGGGATGACGTGACGGAGCTGGCCGAGCGGAAGGGTCAAGTAGACGACCGCCTTAATGATTTAGAGGAAAAGGCCGACAACATCGCAAAACCCCTCGCCCGCCTGACGGAGGAAAACCGGCCTTATGTGTGGACGGAGGACGTCGAAGACGCTTTCCAGCACCCGAAGGGGACCCTGTGCAGTGCTTCAATTTTGGGTTTCCCACAACCGGGTGGCGCCTTCATTGTGGACACCGACGCTAGCGACCATTACATTGGAGGTGTCCTACCGCAGATCCAGGACGGCCATGAGCGCGCAAGAGTGGAAGAGAAGGAGCGTGCCGCAGCAGTCCGAGTAGTTGTGGCAGTGCCTGCTGAAGGCTGGGATAGCGCAGGCCTGAGGAGGGAGCAGCTGGCGGACGCAGACTTGGGGCCACTCTTGAGGGAAGTGGACGCAGGGACGAGGCCAACCTGGGAGGACATCGCACCGAGGAGCGCCACCTACAAGTCGCACTGGGCAAAATGGGACTCGTTGAAGACCAGAGTGGGCGTGCTGTTCCGGGTATGGGAGTCACCCGATGGGAAGGCGCAGAGAGAACAGTTGGTACTTCCCCGGAGCAAGGTCCCGGAAGTCTTGGAGGAAGTGCACGCCGGTACTTCAGGAGGACACCTGGGAGCGAACCGAATGATTCACAAACTACGGCAGCGCTACTTCTGGCTGAGACTCCGAGCAGATGCTGGTGGTACACCTGGACCGCCTCGCACGCTGCGATGGGGCTGTTCGGGGCGAACAGCTTTGAGAAGGGAGCAGTGTAACAGGAGCGTTGGAGCACCCTGTAACCAGCTGGGAACGGAAGGTAGGGGAGGACCGCGTTAGCCACACCTCTCCCTCGTTTGTCTTATAGTGGTGACAGCCAGTGGTCGGAAAGAAACATAATTGTGCGTCTGTTTTCCTTCCACCTGTTCTCGATCTTTCGTTTACTGGAACAGTCTCCTGGTCACTAGAAACCGGCGATATTCCGATATAAAGAGGGTTACAGACAGACAGAGTTAGTCAGTTGTTGTGCTGTGTTGAGTTGGTCAATCAGTTGGTTAGTGAGTGTGAGCGAGAAGACAGTCGCAGTTCTTGGTGTAAGAGTTAGTCAGTGACGTGTTGATGAACGAAAGGATTGTGCAACGGACGACTGTACGAACTGTGTATGAGTATCGGAGTTTATGTAATCGCGAGTACAAGGAAATTGTAACGGACGAACGGGTAAATTATAATTGTGTGCAGCAAGTAATTTTGTGTAATTGGCAAGTGTTAAACTGTAAGACGGTGGAAATAAAGCACATTTTTGGAGTGGTGTAATTGGACCTTTTATTCCACGAACCCACAAAGTCACAATACTAACAGAATACGTCATTTTCTACAGATTGAAAAGTTGCTTAAACTGTACTGAAATTAGTGTGAAATCCAGTCAAAGTAACCACAGATTTATTTTGCTCTCTCTGTATACAAGTTTCATGATCCTTATAGATATAATTTAATGTTAATTTGGTACCGTGTCATTAAATGCATATATATTAGTCTACAAAACTTTTTAAAATAATCATAAATATCTTAGTTTAATAAGAGGCCATTGTCACACTTATGTTAAAGGCCAAGCGGGAATTTTTTTATGGAAAGTATTAGTATCGAAATAAAAATGCCCTCGTATTTGCGCAAGTCAACAAGTTAGAACTGATTAAAGTAAGTACGCCATTTTTCTGGTCTATGTATACCTTACCAGAAAACTAAGTTACAGTATAAAACAAGTTCGGACTGATAGAACAATGTTAATCAGAACACGACGGAATTAAAAACTGGATCTACCGCCCAATAAATTAAAATTCAAGACAGGACTTTTCTCTGTGACGAGTAAAACATACAATTCTATACCAGAAACAGCCTGCTAGATAACGGATACGCTCTATGGAAAAGGATTATTACCCACCGGTGATAAACCAGGCTTTTGCATGCAATGTTCTAAACCTAGCTTTTGCAAAACTGAACCTCAACGGCAGAATAAAATAATTATTTTCTGTTATGTTTTGTCATTTTCATACATAAATGTTATTTCTAAACGAAAAAATGTATCTATGTTGATAGAATTGGACAAATTATTAACTATAATCTCCTTCCAAACAGTTTATGCACAACATAATTACACTATGTTCTACTAAACAACCACCAGCTTCTCAGCCTTATACTTCTATGTGTAACTTGAGAGCATTTTCTTTCTATACCCCATACTTAAGTAACGGAAGTATAGCATTCCTTACAAAAAGTCAATATCGATATTTCGCAAGAAATACATGTTTTGAGGCGTCCTGGATCCACAAAGTTCATATTTGATAAAGGTATGCGAGACTCACTCCCTCTCTCTCTCCCTCTCTTTCTGTCTATGTGATGAATGTAAATTCAGAAGTTCATTAATAGAAAACTTAAACATCAAGTTCAAGAGCTTTCGGTATGGCACGAAAATGTTCAGCAAAATCCTCCAAAACCTTAATATGGATATTGTTCGTTGATTTTTATTTTATAAAAATTTCTCTAACGATTTTGATTAAATTGTCACATGTTTAAACTATGTTAACAACACATAATGTACATCTTGAATGTTCTGGAAATAACTGTAAAACCCTTTTATTCTGAGTGACTTTTGTAAAATTAGTAAACCGTAAAATATCGACTGACTTCTTACCCACAAAAATTTAGGTCTCAAAGAATACAATTTATTAATTAAAATCTATAGCATTATATTTATAAAAAAGCTAACAATTTCATTAACACCAAATTAACATAGAGGGTGCGTTTACTATTTTTTTATATTTATTTGTACAGTATTCATTACAAATGCTGTATTATACCTCCAGTACAAATACATGAAACTGCTGACTCAGGTCTTCTGCCTATAAGCCTTTGGTTTTCCTGAGCAGCTTGATCACTTTTCTCTTATCCTATACGAGAAATCTCCTATACATCTATTTTTCTTTTCTCCCATCCTCGTTAGCATGCGTACCGCCAATATCTCTTTACTTACACTGTCCCATTTCTTATCCCATATTTTTCTCCTGTAATATGTTAGCTCCTTACATTCTATTAGGTAATGAACAGTGCTTTCCTCATCTCCAAAAAATTTACATATTCTACCTCATTACTTCTCAACCGCGTTTATTATTCTAAAATGAATGTAGCGTTTGTAAAAATAAAGAAAGTAAAATCACTTGTCAAGTACCTAAGAAAATGGTTGTTAGATGCAAGGTGACTTATTAGATTCAGATTATCTTCGTTTGTAATTTCAAGTCCAGTGTTAAAGAAAGTAACACATGTGATAAGTAATTCGCATTATTATGTGCATACGGACAGGTTATAGCTATATCTTTAGTAGTAATTTAGTAAATAATGAACATTTTACTTATTTATAACTACCACTCCTTTGAAAAACAAAATGTTAATTATTAAATGTAATTTGAGTAATATTTCTTAGCAGATAATGTACTTCGCTTTCTTTTTAGTGGAATCAACATATAAAATGTTTGTTCTGCCCTCTGCTGTGGAATATCTTGAAATAGTTCAGTGCCGTCAGAGCTCTGGTGCCTATTAAAGACGCACATTCCTTCACTGACATTACCTGATTCACTGCGCATGCGTATCTATATAACTCGTTGTTTCAAACTCAGTTAAACAAAATCTCATGAAATGGAGACAAGAACTAGTTGATGCACTTTAAGTACAATACGCTTTAGAAATTTTGAGAATGTGCAGTTTTTGGATGCCACAGTAGATCTAAACGTTAAACTTTGAAATCGGTATTATGCGATTTAAAACAGCGTGCAGAATGATTGCATTCAAATGTTTTAATGCATTAATTTATATCTGTAATGATAAACAAGTTATACACGGAAGCACGTGCTACTGTAGTACAGATGCCAAAAAAGCTAAGTAAAGAAAAAATTAAAAATAAAAAGGTTTAGATGTAAAGGAACCATAATGTTATGTCAGTCTGCAAATTTTGAGCATGTTTATCAATTATCATTTTATTTTTATACTAATTTTTCAGTTGCAATGTGTTATTAAATATCCAAATACAAAATGAACGTTTAGAAACATATAGAATGTTTACCTGTATACAATATAGTAAAAGTGTAGGCAATCTACTTCTGAGCTAAGGAAGATATATACATGGGTAAATTTAACTCAATAAAATATGTGATATATTAAACTACAATAATTTTTAAATTATAAGGGTTATTTACAGCTATTTCGAGGCCATATCTAAAAATCAAAAGTTAATAATATGATTGTTATGAACCGCAGTTATTCATATTCATAGAGTAAAGAACGAGAGATCAAATGTCGTAATTACTGGAGCACACATTATTATCCGGTCTTCTTTTTCACGGTTTGGGCTTCAGCCCGTTCCGGCTCTAAATTGAGATCATCCTTTCTTTGATCTACCTGATTTCCTTCTACCTTGTGGCTCATAATTTATAGCTGTTTTAGTATCCTATTGTTTTGCATTCTGTCTAAGTGCAACTTCCAATTTTGTTTATGTCTCTTAATTTCTTTTTAATTTACGCCCTCCAACGTTAACTCATATCGGACGATTAGTGGAATGGGTGAAATGAAGATCAAACGAGCCCAGGGTCCATGGAGCTTAGAATTATCCGACATTCGTCTTTTAGGATAATGGAAAACCCCGGAAAAAACTTATCCAGGTAGCTCATCCTGACCGAGATTCGAACTCGGGACCTCTTGAACGTGAGGCAGACATGCTACCATCTACGCTGCCGAGGCGGGCTTATGTTTCTTAATTATGTTATTTAGTTCCTCTACTTTTAATTTTTCACGAATACTTACATTTGTCTGTCTAATTTTGTATATTCTGCTATAGATATCAAAAACCTCATTTCTGCTACTTGTATTTTCTAGAAGTGTTGGCTTCTGTTAGTCCATGTTTCAGATTCATATGTGACTGTAGCTATTTCCATGGCCTTATACATTTTAATTATCGATTCTGGCCTTGCCTTGCTTTTCAATGTCCGTTTTAATGTTACAGAGTTAAATTTATTTAGTTTCCCATAAATATCTACTTCACTGAAATGTTTTGCACAAAAAAAATGTTGATATTGTTCCATAATTTTATTTTCCAGTGCTATCTTGGAGCGAAACCTTTATTGGCCATTATTTTTGTTTCCTTTGTTGATATATACATATTAAAATTCTGTACAATTTTATTTAAAATATGTCATCTTTTGGAGTTAATCTTCCGTATTTGCCACTAAGATCTAATCGTGTGAAAATAAAACAGTATCAATATTTGTGTTCTTTAATCTAATCCACCCCTGCAGTCCTATTTAGCTATAATCCTTATATCTTCCATGTAAATATTAAAAAAGTACGGTTCATACAGGGCAACCTTGTCTAACTCCAGCTGATTTATTTTTATCTTTTTTCCTTTATATGTGCTTTGTAGTAATTGCCTTAAGATATATATTTGGATATGATTATCATATGGTTTAGTTATATTAAGATTTTGAATTTGTGTTCTTATGCAATGTTATTCCTTTCTTCTATAGGATATTCCGCAGTTTTGCCTTTCATACATTATCAAATGCTTTTTGTAGTCGACAAATAATGTGTTTCCAAGTTGAATTCTCTACGGTTATCAATTGTTTCAGTTCAAATATACATATTGTCTATACAACCTCTTTCTTCTCTGACACCTGAGTGTTCTTCTAAAATTATTGTGTTAGTTATTTTATTTAGTCTGACACTATCTCCCCATATATCTTGTATGGTGCACAGGGCATGCTTATTCCTCTTTAATTATTTTGATGACTTCTATTGTCTTTTTAAAATATTGTTATTATTTTCCCTGTTTTCAAATAATTGGGGATGATGTTTTGTCTCCGACACATTTTGTGAAAGCGCAGTAGACGTTCCTGAAAATTCCTTGGCGCTAATTTAATTAGCTCGGAGTTTATATTGTCTATTCCAGGAGCTTTGAAAACGTTTACTTTTCATAACTGCTTCTTCTAACTCTTCCATTCAGCTCTACAAGAGATGTTTCACTTTGATTTATTTCAGTTTCTTCATTGGACCATAGTTCTTTAAAATAGTTTTCTAATGTTTCATCACAATCTGTAGTTTTGCTTTGCATTTAGCTTCTAAATTCAAATTTCTTATGAACTTGTATACCCTATTTTGCTGTAAATTGTGTTCCATTTCTACTAGGTAGCAAGGGAGAGAGAATAAGCCCCAATTTATTACAGCAGGAAGAACTAAACTGTATTTTGGAAATTGTGGCAATTTAGTTTCTTCCTAAGTAGGTATGTTACACAAGAAAAGTACAAGGAGTGTCAGTCAGGTCCCATGCACTTTGAACCCTTTCACTACAAAAGACAACCTGTGACAAGACTTCACGACTGACTGGGGGACAGAAAGAGTTGTACATCGACCAGCACGGTCCAAGAATCAATCACCGTGTGACAAACCGTGAAGGAATGCCAACATTCCACTTCGCGCCTTTCCTTTTTCTGAAAATCTACAGGAATTTCTGACTCAACCTCTACCATAAAAGCATCTACTCAGGCAACATCTGTCTGAAACCGAATCTGCTTTATTCTTTAATATCGTTTGTCCAACATATATTGTTAGATTGCGCGCCCACGCGCGCGCGCACACACACACACACACACACATATATATATACTCTCTCTCTTCCGTTAATAAGTTTATGCAATTGATATTGTATGGCAAACATGTAAAAATTTAGAACTTCGTTTTGGATGTCGGAAAAAAAGAGCAACACACAAAAAATATTTAGAAATAACTGTACTGATCACTAACGTGTTTGTGGAAGGGAAAAAAACTTTGGCAACGCTGAAGTCGGGTTTTCAAAAGTTTCAGTACGCAGTTCCTAAATTGGAAGACAAAAGAAGCACAGAATTTGAAACTTCTGTTTATTAAAACATGCGGTTACAAAAATATGGTCATATTTTATTAGAAACATTAGCATATTAAATTCTTCAACAGTGTATATATATATATATATACAAAATTGTGTTTACTCGCGCAATTTTATGAATATTGGTCTCTATCATGATTATGTTACGTTAAGCTGAATGTCCGTGTTTGCTTAAAAATCCAACGAGAAAGAGTCCATGATTATCGTTCCTTAAAAAAGATTCTCTGTATACAGTTCAAGTCGCTAATCCTTTACTGCACTAAGACATATGCCCACACTGCCGTATAAATGCTAGCCAGATGATTTGATATGGACCGCACTCACGGAGGAGAGCAGATAAAAAAATCAAGTCCAGAAGCAAACAACCACGGCTCCAGTAAATAGAACATCAAGACATTATAAAGGACCTACGTGAATAGCTTAAGATCAGATGTAACACATTTAACATTACAAACCATTTCTCATTCAAGTCCGAAACGAGTAACAGTTTCCGCAATTATTTTTAAAATCTACAAATAATTCCTACCCTTGCAAATAAAAATAATAGAAATTCAAAACCACTCAAGTCCTTCTGCTAAATTTAAATTACATAGTCATAATTTCACTAAATTTTGGAAAAATGTCCTTTCAATCCGTTTTATGAAATTCTCCATCTTCTTCAAAATTCATGTGTAGATAGATTTGGTTCCATTTACATTTGTGGAAAACTTTATTGCCTTGAATTTTATTAAGAATAAATAACACTAATGCCAGTGCATATTTTCCTAACATACTTGTTCTGTGCAGATCAAAAATTGCATCAACTACAAGATAAATTTAAAAATAGTTCTATTTTCACGTAAAATATTACATGAAAAGTAAGTAAAAAGATGACAATAGCATTACAGGTCCTATAAATACGTCGGATATGATTAATAAATAGAGTTATCAGAACAGTATTGCGATAAATAAGTAAATAAATAAATAATAAATAAATAAATCTATACCTACAGGTAGAATCAAACTCAAAATAGTTTAAATAAATTCACTTGGACGTTCAATATATTGTTTCTATCAATATATTTACCCAAGTTACTCCTGTCCAAGCCTATCTATTCCTACCTGCACTCGAGAGATCTAAGGTGCAGGGCACGACATTGTAAATGTCCAAAACCATCTTACATTTTGTAGCAAAATTTCGATAGTCAAAGTAATACGACAGTACTGAATGAAGATATATCTCAAACCACATGTACAAATACTGCCTAAAATACAATTTTATGTTTCATTATTGTCTCCATAATGCATTAATTGTACTGTGGTCGCTGATAACCTTAGTTATTGTAAAGCGACCTTAAATAAAAAAAATTAAAAAAATACTGGCTCGTTGTACTTCCATATAAAAACTTCCATCTTGCGTTCAAAACTAGCTGTATAGGATGTCACTCATTGTGCAGAAGGCAATCACAAATCACCGCAGTGTTTACTTGGTCCGGCGGCTGCACATCTGACGTCATTCATACTCTGTGTCCACCTAAGTTGTATCGCATGCAAACGCACAATTCTCCGGCCTTTAATCATCACCATCTCGTTTACAATCTATAGTCCATTTTATAATCAGACATTGCAACTAAAGTGTTCACAGTAATAAATATCGCGTGATACACTCCACGTAGAGAAGTTATCCTGATGTGTGTGCGGTAGCATTCTTCTTTGGCTGGAGCAGAGTTCGTTGATACCCCACTGGCATCCAGTCGATTCATGGTAAGATCATGCCAATCAGAGATATTGGCATTTCTTCGCCACGTGGTAAATCGCATGATAGTAGCTGTTTAGCTTTAGTGCTGTAAAAAGTTACAGTTAAGATGTCAGTTCAATTATAAAATGGGCTATACATATGCGTGATTTTTCCAAGTTTCAAGTTGTATTACAAGTGAAAGTACGTAACTAAATGAGGTTTCATAACTGAAAAATTTATTTGTAACAAGTACAGGTTAGAAAGAGCTAGAGTTTGCATTTTACACAATAAAATATATATCCTTTTCGCAATATTACTGTGATTTTATATTTGTAATGCGATCTACAAATACGAAGGCATTACGTATATAAAATTAATATTTCTACATAATTGTTTAATTTCTTAAGCAAATCGGCAATAAATATCTGAAAATGCAAATAATGAATTCCATGTCCATGTATGTCTAAAGACAACAAGAAAAGAATAGAGATAAATGTGCTGGTCATTAGTAAAGAAACCTACCCACTGGCTTCGTCTCCATTCGAAAGCCAAAATGGGTTGACCGGTTTCGAAATTCAAGATTTGTTTTGTATATTTGGCTACGAATGAAGTTTTATTTGAGCGGCTGAAAACTGCATACATTAGAAACGCAAGCATTAAGAACAGAAGGTATCACAAAAGCCGCTTACACAGAATCAGTATTTTGTCCTAGAGACAAATTTAGCTGACACGCTTTCGTTACTCCTCCTTGTCCTAAAATAGGCATTTAATAGCTTTTCGCTTTCTTCACTACGTTCCTATAGTAAATAAATTACTATTGCATTCTACAAAATGGCGATGGGGTGGGTTTCCTCCAGGATCTCCGGTTTCCTCCACCATCATTCCCCCAACTGCTCCATCAATCATTCATCTCAGGCATTGGGCCGACCCCTCAACGCTGATTTCATCTCAGGTCAATGCTTCGGCTCCCTCACTCTGAGGGAACCCAAGCGACTGATAACGTCAGCATTGACGAGAAAGAGGGAAAAAAAAACCATTGCATTCTACTCAAAATTTCTAAGTAGAGATTTCACTGTTAATACGGATAAATATGGTTATATACAAAACAGCTTCAGCTTATTCCAAGGAAACAATACAAAATTGTTCAAGAAAATCCTAAACCAAACTACACTTTGCGCCGAATATTTTTTGTTACTTATTTTACCCACCTCGGTAGCGTGGATGGTAGCGTGTCTGCCTCACGTTCAAGAGGTTCCGAGCTCGAATCTCGGTCAGGGTGAGTTACCTGGATAAGGTTTTCTCCGGGGTTTTACCTTATCCTGAAAGACGAATGTCGGGGAACTCTCAGTTCTATGGACCCTGGGCTCATTTGAGCACTAACTCCACGAAATTTGTCTTAACTGACGCGAGCAACACAGGGAAAAATTTGGAATAGAAATTTGTAAGGTTTATCCAGAACTAACATAATGAAGCGAAGCTAAACAATGTTGTCCCCAATGTTCCTACGTACGGAGCGACGAAGTGCAGATGCGATGTTCAGTGTCCGAGATCCATGCCAGAAGTCCTCTTTCTTGTACCGGAACCTCCAAGACGAAAAGTCCAGGCCGATCCCCCCGGTGCAGCGTTAAGCAATTGTCCACAAGCTTTTGGCTCCCTCTACAGGCGAAAGTAGTGCTTCCTAGCGCTCAGCAACGGAACTCGTAAGAGACTAGATGTAACTAGGCAGCATGGCTGGAAGTCTAACGAGCTGTGTAGTGTTCAACGCCCGCTTTTACTACATACGGCACCGCAGGCGATGACACTGATGATACATGAGATGAAGATGGAGCACCGGTGGAATGAGATGGCGGGGGAAACCGGAGATCCCGGAGAAAACCCGCCCCAGCACCGTGTTGTCTACCACAAATCTCACTTTGCGGTCGCCTGGGATCGAACCCGGGCCGCCTTGGTGAAAATCTAACGAGCTGGAGATCACCAATATAGCTCAGAAGCTGGGGGGAGTAGTAGTTAGCACGAGGTAGATGAGTCTTTGGAAGTGATCATGTGCACAACAAAATGCTTATCTTGAATTCCCTAGATAAGGCTTGTATAATCTTTTAAATCTGACAAATGTTTGCATGATTGGTACACTGTAAAAGATAAAGTAGATATCGATCTCGTTAACGCACAAAGTTTATGTCAAACACACTTTTATTCTTTTGGCTTAACCAATTCCGAGACATTCCTTGTTATTATTTTCAAATAGTAATGCCTTTTACAAGCGTTAGGTAACCATTTTTCCGTTGTTACACCTCTCGCATCTTCCTACAACAAAACGGTAAAAATGAAAGTGTTTTCTACACTAACAAAACGAAAATAATATGCTTCTGTAAGAAAAGTTTGTAGAGCAGCGAGTAGCAGAGCTCTTAAATATTTGACTATCGCTTTACCTAGAACTTATTATATCTAACGATGTTAACACGGTACATATGTAATGAAAATTTATCTCGACTAACGTCATGGGGATAGAAAATCTTTTGTAAGAATAATTTGTTGAGTCTCTACACCAAGTCGTGTGAATGCAGTAAATCACACTTTGTTTAATAGACTGCTGTGGTTGATTGTTGTATAGAGATGAAAGAAACTAATTAAATGTTATGCTTAGGACCAGCAACTGGGGAAGGAAAATTCATATTCAAGCAATATGAACTAGGAATTCGTCGCGGGGAGCTAAATAGCCTGATATTAGGATGTTTGAAAGCGTGCAATGGAAATCGCTCTGAAATATTCTCACTTCGCTCTTTCAAACTCCCGTCTCAAATGTTCATGAGAAGAGTGTTCGCTTATGAGTCATTGCGTGGTACCCTATGCCAATTTTTCATTGTGCAGAATGCAATATAAGTTTTAATTATAAAACACTTCAGATTTCACTTTATACGTATTGCAGAGACAAGGAAAACAAAAACACTACTTTGGAATATAAAAGGACTCAAACATAATACCAGAGGACATATTTGTACATTATGACATAGCCATAATAGAAATGATGCTGACAGTACAATAGACTAGCCCGCCTCGGTAGCGTAGATGGTAGCGTGTATGCCTCACGTTCAAGAGGTCCCGAGTTCGATCTCGGTCAGGGTGAGTTATCCGGATAAGTTTTTATCCGAGGTTTTCCCTTATCCTGAGAGACGAATGTCAGGTAACTCTAAGCTCCATGGACCCCGGGCTCATTTCAGCATCATTTCAGTCATTTCGTTCATCGACCGATATGACTTAAAGTTGGAGGACGTAAATTACAACAACAACAAAAAAGAAAAAATACAATAGACTAGGTGCTAGACAACTGCACCTGTGCTTCTGTGACGAACAGATGGCAGCTTCATCACGTGTATGACACCTTAGTGATAGGCACCTATATCTCAGCTTCTACACGTGCTGGGCAGATGTCATTAGTGTATTTTCCAACCCACCAGTTTTCATTGTCTGAGGACAGAAGGCAGCACATTCACCATTACCATCTATTTTAATTTTTACTATTATTTTAGAAACAAGGTGGAATTTTCAATCATGATATTAAATACATAGTCTGATATTTACTTAGGCGACTGAGGGAAACCACGAAAATAAAATACGATCGGTCACCCCAATCCATTACCTCCCGAATGTGGTCCACTAGGTTATGTTGATTATGGCAGCTGATCTGCATGTAAAAAATTACTTAAAATATGGCTAGGAGTTACAGGGAGAAAGAAGAGGTGGCAGCTCGATGAGGAGGTGTGGTGCGATGGGAACGCTGTGTTTTACATTATAATTTTCGGAGAATATTTATTGAAAAGCTACATCACCGTCTAAATTTTTTACTGCAGCATTGTTGGAGTGTGAAGTTGAATGCACGCCACTGTTGGAAACAGAACACTGTCATTACTTATTTTCTGTTATGCAGCTAGACAGTGCTTCTCTCGGGACAACATTTGTGTTAATATACAAATCCTAGCACCAAAGTAGGTTTAGAGATTATCAAACGCCACAAAATGAGACAAATAACTTCCCTGAGGTGACATTGTAGGTACGTGCCAGAGGTGCAGTGCACAGGGTGAGAGGAGCGCCTCCACGCTTACAAATTGATTGAACCGCTGTACATAGCCGATAAAGCAGCTAACAACCGCAGACAAAACGGATAAAGGAAGATTTACAAAGAAGCACGCAACTGAAATGAAATATAAAACAAAATTAATAATAAAAATGCCAACGACCGGGGTAAGAATGCGCTGCAGGAAAGAGGAAGACATATCTCATCCAGTAGCTACTTATATCCTCGGGGCAATAAACCTGTTGGCGCTGAGAAAGAGAAACCTTAGTCTCTGATTAAATACAACAGGAGTTAGAGTTTCTAGCCTCCTTTCGCAATAATTTCTATTTCACTGAGCAAGACAGTTACTTAACTGACAGATACAAAGGGCTACATTACAAGCTTGCATGAACACTATGATTATGAGGGGTTGTCTACCAATTTATTCCTCAATGCATTCCTGTTGAGTGACTCTCGATTACGCCATCAGATATGGGTATAAAGTTCACAGCTATCATCAAGCAATAAGCCAATGGTGTTTAAGATTTTTTGTTTTCCAGAAAGCTTTACTTTGTCATCACAATGAAGAATCACTTTTCTATGGACACTCGTGTCATCCTAATACACGTATTTATTCATAGGATTAGTAGTTTTCAATATATTCGTTTAATTCTTTTTCGATTTACATCAAGTGAAAATATGGAAACAAAAGTAATGACTTAAATGAGGCCAACATCAATCTTCGTATAAAGCAGAGTCAGTCAACGTGTTACTACAATATTATGTCACGTGATTTCTTGTATGGTTATAATTATATTGTTTTAATTATACTTTCTTCTTATTGAAAGTATGCTCTGTTTAATGTGGTAATATAATGTATTACTGATGCTACTTCGCATAATATTTATTGTACCTGAAAAGAAAAGATAAGTTACTTTTGAAGCAAGGTGCAAATCCATCCAGCGGCTCAAACAATGGAGCGTTATCTCAGGTTCATTTGTTTCAACCACCAGGTCACAGTAGCTCCTGAATCAAATACTCCTGAATCCTTCGCTTCAACTATCCTCTTGTCTCAGCTGCCTGACACTACTAAGAGATATAGACCGCGCCATGGCCGAGCGGCTGGACCGCTTGGCTCTCACCAAGGCAGCCCGGGTTCGATCCCATGTGACAACACGGCACTGGGGCAGGTTTTTTTTTCGGGAACCCCGGTATCTCATTCCACCGATGCTCCATCTTCATCTCGTGTATCACCAGTGTCACCGTCTGCGGTGCTACATGTAATAAAAGCGGGCGTTAAACACTACATATTCTATCATTACTAAGAGATAGTAGCAAGAATCTTGCATGCTGACGTTAAACAGCATTTAGTTAGCTAACACTACTATACGCAAGTATCAAAGTTGATATAACAATGATCAACGTGTAAACCCTATACGTTGGTGCGTCATTTGAGGTAACATTTAAGAAATTGTTCTCTTGCTAATGGGAAGAGTTCAGCATATTCTTAATTTCAAATACTTATTCCGGGTTTGGATTAATCATATATTCTAAATAACTAAATTAGTTGTTGTAATCTTGTAACATTTATAATCGAGCTATCGAAAGGTTTAAATTATAATTTCAGATTCATTGTGATTTAAATAATTTGGGACGAACTCCAATATACCTTTCTTATATGAAGTGAGTGTTGAGAGAGTGTGTTTGGAATAAAATCATTATCTTAGTTGTTTAGAACGTTGTCAGTTATTTATATTACTTGAACTGAGACAAACCAAACCTAAATAGAAAAATAGTTCATTCACCCATATGATCAGAGCATTATTGAGAACACTGAAAAACAGCATTGCACTCATAACTAATCTTGTAGCACAAACATTTACAAGGTATATATATTGCATATATACCTTGTAGGTATAATGCGAATACGGGAATAGTCAAATATTTAAAGAGCTGGTCGTTTGGAACTCCATGGTTTCCATGTCCAGAACATTAAAAATGACAATTCCCCATTTAAGAGAAGTGTAAGTATTGGAATATTCAAGCAAAAAAAAAAAAAAAAAAAAAAAAAAAAAAATCTAGAATAGAAAGCTCCTCAAAAATTATTTGACAGAGCATGTTTTAATGAGATTAATTTTTTGTACAGTAAGATATTGTATATGTTGAATGGATTGCCAGTTATGCAAAATTTATACAGAATGAAGAAGAGTACTGACGACATGTTCATAAAATTCAAGATGTGAGGTTTATTTGTCATAAAGTAACTTAAACATATAGCATTTTAATCAAAATAGTTAAAACCAAGCTAGAAAATAAATTTCAAAAGACTTTTCACTGTAAAAGTTAGTCTGGGGTAAGGACATTTTCTTATAAAACTTTATTTCGCATCCTTCGAAGAGGCTGAACTGAATACCAGTTAACCAGTTTTCAATTTTGAGTTAGGCGTATGCATATACACACACACACCTAATAATGTATTTACTTTTAATTCAGGGAGTAAATAGTTCTAATTGCACTTACTAAACATTGAAAACAATCTCTGTTCCCTCACGCATTCATGTTTTAGTACTTCATATACAGTAAAACAGCAACCACTTAACCATTTAACTTAACTTTGAATATAAATTATCTGTTTGTTAATACTTTTTTGCTCCTCAGTAATAACATTTTAATTTACTTTTAAGACTGTTACAAATGATCCTCAGCTGTATCTGAATTATATGGCAAAGAACAGCCTTTAAGAAATGGCGCGATGCATTGATGCAACATTTTGCTCTGTTGATTTGTGTATACATGTGCATCCCGTTCAAAGATAAGTTTCTTTTGGGGGAAGATGGAAGTGGCTAATTTAAGATCTGTGGCTAATGCGGTTCTCTGTTATTCATCGGCGTCGCAAAACGAACAATGTGGTGATACGATTTATAGCAGACCCAGTCGCTTTCTTCTATTCTCTCAAAAGATCAGTTCAAAATTCTCCTTTGTTTCCATTTCAAACCCGGTTTCTTATCATTAACTTAAACAAATCATGATACAAAATACTTGGGACGTATTGCTAATCTCGCCAGGATACCATAGAGAATGTTAAACTGCAAATAACACATCAATTGGATTACTTTCTGACTTTGGTTTCAAATCAAGAGGGCATATATAATTCCAGAGTCAGCCATTCACATCTTCTCGTATGAATACTTCGCAACGTACGCACTACAAAGGGAGACAGGTCGCCAAGCACATCATAGCAGAATATCCATTTTACACCAAGTACAGAAACCAACATAGCTATCCTAGATTTTGACAGAGCTTTGCGTAATCTAACAAAACAATCTATCTTATCTAGCAATTTATGAAATCCACCGTTTTGACAGCACGTACACCATAAAAGCTTCTACTGCCACAGATGCTCAACATCTACCATTACTGCTACTTAATTCATTATTCTTTATTATGTAATAACAAATAGTATTACGCACATTTTATATGTAAACAAAATTCTGCAGTCTTTATTAGCTCATGAAAAATTTGAAAACTTAGTGCATTTTAAAAAATGCAACTAATACAATAAAATAACTGGATAAACGTCACAGCACGAAAACGGTTTTATAGTTGATTCCTTCTGCATATTAAAATGAGTTCTCTCTTCATATATTGCTACGTTTTTAAAAAAGGAGATGACAAAATACCTTCAACAAAATGAATGTGATGAAGCCATTTGTGCCAACACACAGCTCGATTCACAGGCAGCAGATGAAAAACTAGTTAACGTATGAATAACTTCCAGAGTGGACCTCATCGCAGTTGGGATAAGATTTGAAGAGTTTTGATGAGCCCTCAGGTATCTAAAATAGGAACATTTATTCTCGTATACACACAGTACATTATCGAATGTGATGTTTTCCTCGGAACAGAAATCATACCAGTGAGCCAACCAGTAAGACATTTAGGTCTGATCCTGGATATGCGAATAATGTGGCAGATATAGTTACAGATTTAATCCAAGATCTATTAAACGGAATTTACCAAGTAAAATTCTTAATACATCTAAAGTCTCAGGTCTCTACAGTTTAAGGAATTAATCTATAATACAATTATATGCCATAATTGGATAAATTCGGTCCTACTCACAAGGTATATAGGGCATCGTAGCATATGTGAATATAAAAAATAGAAACATTCAAAATCGGATCTATACTATCGTTAGCTGATGTACAACGTCCGTTATCAATGGCGTTCGTTAGCAACGCCATTGTTACAGAGAACTTCAAGTTTCCAAAAGTAATGGATGTTTTCATTAAGAAGTGTACAAAATGCCATATGACTTTCATTGATCCTAATATATTACTCAATGAAATTTCAATAGCAATGCCTCGTCCTACATAAACAACAAAATTAAAACGTAACAAGAGATACTGGTCCCCTTAAGAAGATCTACACTATGAGATGCCTTCTACACATTCTTCATTTATTCGTTTTTCAATGTTAACACTGTTGTAATGCAACATTGCTGCTAAAAGGTAATCAAATAAAAATAGCACCATTCTAGCATTGTACTAATCTTAAATCCCCTTCTTGTTTATAATCCTGCTAAGACTTTTCGGACTCTAACAAGCATTCTTTAACATCAGTTATTTAGTACATTTACAACTATTTCCTTTGCACAACATTTTTGCGAGCCGCAACACAAGAATATAGTTTCATTAATTGGTACAGCACGCAACTCTCAAGCGATTCCGTAACAGCTAGTAAACGACATGCGAGACAAATAGATAATTTTCTATATGGTACAAGGATGTCTCCGACTCTATGGGACTTTAATACGGAATAGCTGAGCTGTGCCTACCAGAGTAGGATTTTCATATGTGCGGGTTCTTGTCCCTGGCATTTGAAATCTCATGCATACAGATGACGTCAGCTGGCTGTGGGACCAATAAAACATGCCGAAGTTCCCCTCATCCTTGTCAGCTCGAGGTTCCGCAACCCTCTTGGGAACATCCTGCTGCGGATCCCACCCTGCTAATTGACTGCCAATTTGAGTCACGCCTGTAAGTAAACTTCTCTGACAAGTACATGGCAAAAAATGTCCCTTTCTATATGTAGCCTCATTTCTGGCTCGCCCTGGGCAAACACTCTGTGTCCACTTTAGCAGCCCCCATTACACCAAGCTGCTGAGTATTATTTACATCTGAAAGTATAAGACCTGCCAACTGGATGATTTCATTCATTTTGGAATCTCTTTGAAAAAGCCTGTAACAGTTCATTTTCAACCATACAATTCAGGTCACTTAATTGAGGAGAAAAAAAAACCAAAGCATTTGTCTTGTTGACATCAAATGTCACAACATAGGTATACACATTATGGAAACGCAAGAATTTTTCGACAATAACTCTTATGAAATTAGTCTCCAATATGCCAACGTTACTAAGATTATATTATAATATGCTATCGTGATGACATCCAAGTTCGTCACGGTAGATGCCCCAGAGAATCCAGATTAAAGGGGTAGAGCTGATATCCTGTAAACGAGTTAAGTGCAATGAAGACGTTGGCATTACTGCTCCACTTACAGGTTTGCAGAAGCACTGTATAAAGGATAGATATTTTAGTTCATTTGCAGCACTACTGTACAAGTTTAGTATATGTAATCCAGCTTTGATAAATTCACATTGTTGCATTAATTATTTGTATCAAAAGCATAATCAAGAATGCTGCAAGTATATTTAAGAATATAGTATCAAGTAGGCTAAGGCAGAAAGAGTACATGAGATGTATTGCCATGAAGAGGCAGCTTGAAACAGAGAAGTGTTTTTAATATTGTTATAATGAAGTCCATAAAAAAAATCCTGAAAATGTAAAGTTCGTTGAAAATATGTTGGGGGTATGTCTATGATTATGAATACTCACTACTTAAGTATTAAGTACTAAGCGAAGGACAAGAGGAACTTTTTGGCCTATATATTAAGGTTCTTAAATATATTATTCAACTTTTTAAAGAAATTTTACAAGGGCAAAGGAACTTTAGAGCAATGGAATACAACTCAACATACTTCACTGAAGTATTCCAAAAGTCACCAAGAAGAAAGGCAGAACGCACACTTTGCATTCAAGTTAAAGAAAATGTAGCAAAGGAATTTCACTAAATTCGAGTTGTAAGTTTTGATAATTTAATAGTTTTAGAAAATATACCTAGGATCCTTAGATTTGAAAGCAGCATTTGATTCAATACCTAGGGAAGAAATTTGGAGAGCTCTAAAGAACAAAAAAGTACCTATGAATTTTATTGAAGCAATACAATCAGTTTATCAAGAACCAAAAGGGATAATAAGATTAGATGGACAATAATGACAACCATTTCTGATGAATAGCGGAGTTAAACAAGGAGATAGTCTCAGCCCACTCTTATTTATTATTGTGATGGATAAAATATGGAAAATTTGCAAAAGAAGAACAGCAAGAACTATGACAGGATATAGAAATTTAAGACCAGTTTGGGCACAATCGTTGATATATTCTGATGACATCATATTAAGAGCAAATAGTAATAATAATTTACAATTAACGCTAAATGAATGGAAAGAAGAATTAACAAGAAAAGGTTTAGAGTTAAACATACCCAAAAGTAAAACCACGTATATAGGAAGGAAAGAAGAAGAAGTTAAAATTAAATGTAATGATGAAATCTTAGAACAGGTAGACAGTTATGAATACCTGGGTACAATTATAAATAAGGATGGAAAAATAGAGCTGGAAATTTTAAACAGAATATGAAAGGCCAATTCGGTCTACTATCAGATTAATAATACTATTGTGGGAAAAAAGGAAATAACAAAAGATACAAAAATTATAGTATTTAAAACAATAATACTGCCAATTCTATTATATGGAGCAGAGAGCTGGACTCTCCTACAGAAACAAGAAAGCAAAGTAACAGCTATGGAAATGAGATATTTAAGACGAGCTGTGGGGAAGACAACAAGAGATATGATTAGAATGTAACAATAAGGGAAGAGTTGGGTACACACTCCGTTAAAGAAATATTGGAAAAAAGACAACTTAAATGGTATGGACATGTACTCAGCATGTCAGACGAAAGAAAACCCAAACAATATTTAGAAGCAAGACCAGAAGGTAAAAGAATTAGGGAAAGGCCACGCATGTTGTATCAGGAATACATTGAGAAGTTGCCGAAGGATAAAGGGAAAACCATGACAGAAATGAAGAGAATGATAATGGACCGAGAAAAGTGGAGGAAATGGGTAGAAGAGGCTTGTACTCCACGCTTAACAGCACAAAGGAGTTAGAGAAAGGAGAAGAAGAAGAAAATATACCTTATGAAAGGTAGCACAAATATCAAAAAACGTTTTAAGTGGTCCTCGTTTTAATATTAACATAATGGTCTCATATTACACAAACTTATCTCAAATTTCAAAAAATCTCTCCTTAGCTTTTTAAAACGTAATATATATGTAAGGTGGCTTGCGGCACATCGTTCTCACTGGAACAGCCTCAAACGTTTACTTTCTACATCACTGAAGTACTGTAGTAGAGAAAGTATTGTATTACACATAAATATTGGAAATGACGTTTTGGATCCGTCAACCCCCACCCCCCCCCCCCCCCAAAAAAAAGACATGCCTAGCTTTTTCTGCAAACTTCCTAGATTAGACAGAGCAAGAATATTATTATATCCAAAAGTTTTGATATCGTAAGTTTACCAGGCACGTAAGTTTTGAAAACCGCTGACGTCTAAAAACACGTTTAAAATGTCTATGTATGAAGGAGAGTGGAAAGGGATGAGAGAAACATTAATCCGAAACGTAGGGTAAACACCAAATTGACACTGAAGTTCAGCATCTTCCATGGAACATTCCCAACGAACATTTTTAAGAAACCCTCCACTCGAGTCACCTTCTACATGGAATATTCGATATTTTACAATTTCCCAAAAATATGCTATTTGGGTTAGTATGCCATACACTTAAGATATATGTATTACTAATAAAATGTCCTACATTTTTCATGAGCAGCCTCAGAAATCTGTTTATTTTAAATGACTCTTTAGCCTTTTGTGCAAGAATACTTTGCGATTCTTCTCCCCCCCCCCCCCGAACCCACTGGTAACAAAGACTGACTTTAGAAATGTGAACAAGCTTGTTTTCTCCCCATATCCATTCTAAATATCTATGCTGCTTAGTATGAGATTACTACTAATCAAAATTTTACGTAAGTAAAACACTGCTTTTTACATGAATACTGTAATATAGAACAGGTTCTGAGTAATCATGATGAGAAAATTGTCTGTGACAACTATTTTCATATGTAAAGTTGTTAATAGTGAATTCCATGAATCATATACATAGCATCCTTAAGCTGAAGGGGCGTATTCAAATATCTGTAGAATAGGAACAGAACTTTCCTCAACTATTAATGCATTTTCTTCTTCAATAGCGCAGTACCTCAATGGCGTAATTTTATAAAAATTGAGTACTTTATGCAATTGGGTATCTTACAGCACTTGTAAAATATATTTCTGAGCAAGCACTACGTATGATGATTCATCCTATAACCCGCTTTACTCAGTAACACGCTTACGACTTATTTTACATATATGTTTGTAAACAACCCTTTTGTCACATGTTTTACACGCTTGACAACATTTTGGCATACATTTTGTTTCATTAACAAGCAAAAGTGCGTGCGCTCTCTCAAGTTAGGGGTATATTAAATTAATAATGCTCACATAAACTGCATATTTAACATTAACACTATTATGAACGGTGAAGTGCAAAATTGGTCAAGCTAGTACTCGCAGCCAAAAAAGACCGGCAAACTGCTAATGGCCGAACAGGCTTAAATTAAAACCATTCTATAATGTAAATCATGGGCAAGTCAATGAATGCGTCCCCAGCACCCAAACATTCACCAGTTATATTGAATTTATATCTGTGAATTGGAGTTAAAACTGTGAGCTTAACAGCACCATGATTTTCACTGCCCTCTTGTCTTTTCAAACGGTTTCTAGGGAATATTCTCATTATATTGTTTTTCTATACATTCTAAGCATATTAGTATAATACTTCAATAAGAACAGCCGATTATAATATTCTGCCGTACGTAGGACGAGACACGAAGTGTTTATCTCCCAAGTTAATATTAGTAATTTCCTTGTATAGGAAAAGCTTACATTCAAATGCTACGCAAATGCTTTATCAAATATATTCCAGTTCGGTATTATTTAACAACACAAAGCGAGTAAATCAAATGGATAATTCCACTAAGGGATACCACAGGCTGAAGCGAGAGTACAGTCTTTAAAAACTGGTGGTTGTAGGTTAGCTTTGTAGATTTACCGTTTGCATGACCACGGAGAGGGGAAAAAGGCAGACAAAAAAATGGTGACTTTCACACTTCAGACAAGTAAAATAATTTTGAAAATTAAAATTGATAACCACTATCTCGGAAAATTCTAGGCCAGGAACAAACTGAACTAAGAGTGAATTTTAACTATATATTTTTGTCTGCAGTAAATTTTGGTTTATGTTGGTAATATGTTTCCCACTGGCAACAAACGTTATCAAAATTAATCTAAAATGAAGACAACTTTCCACGTTTTACTTAAAAATTACATAGTATTATTTATGCAGATGTCTTTAACATGTGTTAGCGTAATCAAAACCTCTAGCCAATTTTTAGAAAATAAATATTTTGTTCATGGTGAGGGTCTTTGATGTGCTGTAATTTTCTTGAAAATCTTTGTGTCGGGTCCATTAACTTAGTATTTAGCCAACTTTTTATAATAGTAATGCTGTTCTCTTTCATTTTCAATCTCATGCAAAATACTGTATCTAAAATCTAACCTTTTTGTATTTAGATGCATTTCCTGCGAAATATCGATTTATATTTTGGGTGTCATATTATAACACCTGTTTTCCATTTTATAGGTAAGTGATAAAGTAAAAGGAAAGGGGATGGCTATTTTAGACCACTGGCATTTTTTAAGGACTTCTGAGATTATAAGATCTCAGATATTGTTTGTTTTGCATTTGAAACATATCATGTGCGATACAGTGGATATCAAATTTTGAGCTGAAGGTGCCGCCTGGATATTTTGTTTGTAAAGCAGAAATGGTTAATTTTTTCAATGTCTAATATTTTACATCCACATATCTCTTATTTTCCCTACCGTTTCCGGCCATATAGTTGTGCTGACTGATGACTTTGCACACATGCATTGTCCCGCGGCAATCCTGGAGTTTCGCTTATGAGCGAATTGGTTATTAAATAGTCGACAACATACACTCGCCAGACTCTAGGCATACAAAGAAACTTTGTTTAATGAACACCTTTTTCCGAGCTTAGCTGGAAACAAAGTGGAAACCCCGGTCAAATAGGTAGGTGTGCAACCGACTGCGCTACGAGACCAATCTTCTTTCCATGTGACATTTATAAGCTCTGTTCTTTGCATCTTCAGTGTTTACGATTTGGCTCCCCTATTTACTTTCTCCACTACTTACCTATAGTAAGCAGACAAACTGTTCATTCCATCTAATCACGAAACCAAAATATAACCGGAAATACACCTTGCGAGCCATGGAATATTCTTATTGGCCGTTAAGTTTTCCCGAGCATAATAAGTCCACTAGTCAGTGTGAAACGCATAAAAGACGATTTAATCATACGGAAATACTCAAGTAACTACTGGAAAACTATCACAAAGTACAACTAAAACAGTGCAGGAATGGACTAACCCCACATGTTTCAGATTCTCTGGAACCATATCTAGATCTATTACTTTCTTCAGAGAAGTCAAAATTTCTCCTCAAAAGTAATTATTAATAACAAAACAAGTGCAAATATCACTATTATAAATTTTCTTGGAATGATACATTACGAAAAGCTCCCATGGTGTCATCATAACCGATTCTTAAATGAAGACAGCCTCAGAAGACTACCTCCTGGGGTGGTTAAGAATCAATATTGTGCGCAGATATCAACTCTTGCTCTATTCCTGTACAGCCATCATAGCTCAAAGTTCGATTACGGATCAATCATCTGCCATCGCCTAAGCATTATTAATATTGCAAACGTTAAGTCTGATTCAATCATCCGCATTAACCATAGTGCTTAGAGCTGTCAGAAGCAGCCCAAATAATCGAAAGCGATGAACTACCTCTGGTTTACAGAAGAAAACAACTCATCATAATTTAGACACTTAAATATCACTTCATATACTCGTATTCACTGCCTCACTTTAATTCGGTGTTACGCTGGTGTGTGCTAAACGTAAATTCCAACTGTAGAACATGCTACTTACTGTAAATGTCACCACAAGACCTAAGATATTTCAGCGACTATAAATTAATTTTAGGAAAATTCCGGCACCTCCGGTAGTAACGCCTGCACGTAAAACTGTTAATCAAGTACTTTTAACAGACAAATGGATACGTGGAGCAGAGGAATCACTTAGCAAGAACACAAATATTGATATTCCAGTAATGAAGATGGCTCCCCTTGTTCTTTCATTCAAATCTTCAGAAAGTCTCCCTCTGCACGTTACCACGTTAAAAAGTTCCTCACCCTCCCTCCGATTAAATCGATATCGACGTGGAAATGCCTTCAATATGCACATCATTTGCATAGTTCAATATAAAGAACCCCCTTTTTCCATTCTTACTTTCTTCTTTGCATAAATTACATGAAAAGGGACAGCTAAAGTGCGGCCAAGAATTTGACATCTTGAAGGCTAGGAGAATTTAAAACCTTTATCTCGCTAGAGGAACGTTATGAGTTTACAGAATCATCCACATTAAAGTAAATACAGCGGTAAAATGTATGCAAACTTGCTATCCAATCTATACCATTATGAAAATGTAGTGCTTGAATGATACAATTGATTTCCCCTCTCCTTTTCATTGTCCTTACGGTACTTTCCAACTGAAGATGCTCACCATCCTGCGAATTCTGATCCAATTTAAAAATTAGTAGTAGAGAAATCAAGTTCCATTAAAATTATTTTTGTAGTTCAAAGACTTCATTTTCATGGCACTTTAATAAGAGGTCCTTTACATGTACAAAACAAACCAAACGCATGAAAAAGAGTAAATTCATTTCTCTTTTTAATTGCTCGAGAATATTAACTACTTTTAATTAACAAGGTGCGCTCTTGGATACCTCTATCTGTTGCCGATATTGTTAATTGCATCATTTCTTGCTGACTGTTGTTTTCAACGACTCAACAGCTTTTAGTTTAGATTTGAAATCACCAACGTAGTCAGGTGTATCTCTTCTGGAACGAAAACAAGAACTTTATAAAGTTCAACTGCAGTCAGAGACGCTTTTATAATTCTTTATTTTCCACCCTGTAATGTTTTTTTATTTCAACCTTGTTTAGTCACTAACTACATGATCATATTGCGACTGTACACAAAGTACTAAGTATATAATATCTATGCTAACACAATAATACATCCTGATACAGTGCTCAAAAAGTTATATGAATATTTATAGCACCGGTTTGTAAGTTTACAATCAACTGAAATTTTAACGACAGTACAATGTTGAGAACAACAGTGATGCACTAATATTAAAACTGAAATAATGAAGCGTCTTTTGTAAATTGTAGAATGTTACTGGTCATTTTAGGAACATTAAGTACATTAGAATCATCAGATAGAAGCTTGTTCTTCGTCCACCACTTTTTTTATCTGGAACATTTGGTGATGATATTGTGACTTTGTGGGTTCGTGAAATTAAAAGTACAAGTGTACAAACTCAAAATATTCTTTATTTCCACCGAATTACAGTTGGAACACTTGCCGATTACACAGAATTACGTAGCGCACACAATTACAATTCGCCAGTTCGTCTGTCACAGATCCACTCTACACTCACAATTACGTACAACTCCTCTGATACACGTACACAGTCTTCCAGTCCGTTCACTAGCCCGGTGCTCCTCAGGGCTGCTCGACAAGAACTGAACTAACTCGCCAACTGCAGCCCCTTTTTATAGGAAGATCGCTGTTTCTGGAAGTCTCACGGTTCAGTGAATCATCCCGAAGGTTCCAGACGTCAGGGAAGGGGAAAGAGATGACTAGTGATGTTTTTCCAACCATACCTCGTTAGCGCTACAAGATAAATGGGTAGGCGTAGCTGAATGCTTCCCGTGTGGTCCCTACCTGCAGGTGCTGGTTCTCTCGGGAATTCCGATGTTCGGGTGACAATATATACAGTTCTTAAAAGCTGTCTGACACATTGCATATATGGGCGCTGCATCCTTGGACATGATGTGTGAATGTGTGATTCTGCAATGACCAATTCTTAGTCTAGTTAAAGCCACTTGTTCTTTCGTTTCATTTGTTTAAGCGGAGGTCTTAATATTCCGTTAGTCATTATATAATGCAGTTTGCTGTTTGAGTTGTTATACCACTGATATTCCCAGTTTCTTCTGATGTAATTTGTAATATAGACAATATAATCTTGGTAAGTTATGCTTGTAATTGTTTCATCTGGAGGTAAACTGGTTGCTTCGCGGGCTGCTGCATCTGCTCGTTCATTGCCATTAATTTGTCTATGTGATGGTATCCACAGTATGTTAATTTGTTTGCCCGAGTAGATAGCTTCACTGGATAAAGTTTGTATTTCTTGAACCAATGCATTTTTTTTTTTTTTTTTTTTTTTTTTTTTTTGTTGTTGCTTTTATCTTTAAATGGCTAAAATTGCACTCATTGAGTCAGTAATTATCAAAAAGGAGCACGGATTTTCGGATTATAAAATGGATTGCAAACCTTCTTTTATGGCGAATAACTCACATGAAAAAACAGAGAAATGGTTAGGTAGTTTGTGTAATACTGTGTTCAGGGTAAGCAATTGCACATATGCATTTCCCATCAATAACAGAATCATCGGCGTATATATGTAAATCATTCCGATAAAGCTCTTGAAATTTAAGGAAAAGTGATTATATGAAATATTAGAAGCTTCACATTTGATGTGAGAGAGCATCTGTAAATGGAAGACTGGTAATGAAAACTTCCAAGGCGGTATTTGGTGAAATACTCTCGTTGCCGAAATTGCAGGTTCTTTAAACTTAGCGAAATGAACATAAGACTTTCATAGAAAGTAGTATGGCTATGATGTTGATTTGTGGGAGTATTGAAGAGTTTTTTTAAAAATTTGCTCCAATATTTTGGTTTCCTAAACAGAGGCTTGTTTAAACGCATATATTAAACATAGTTGAATTCTTCTCATTTCTAGTGGGGGTTCTTCTGTCTCTATTTGAAGACTCGAAGAAGGACTTGTTCAGAAAGCTCCTATATACGCCGTAGAGCTGTAGTCTGTATTGAATCGAGAGTAGTAGAAGAGGCTGAGTTGTATACTATGGCTTCAGTCTGCACCCCAGTTTTTTTGCGGCTAAAACCTTTAGGATACGTAATCTCCTAATATAGTCTGATTTTAGATTTTTAATATAAGGAATCCATGTCAGCTAATTGTCCGAAAGTAATCCCAGGAGTTTTAGTGTCGTAACAACTTCAATAATATTACCTCCCATATAGATCTTAGGATCCTCATTGATTTTTTTTTTTTTCCTTTTAGAGAACATGCATTTTTTTTTGTGAGAACTTGAATCCGGTTAAATCTGACCATTCCTGAAATGCATTGTAGTTTGAAGAATTTCTTGGGTAGTGGTTAGATTTTGCCCTTGCAGTAGATTGTTAAATCGTCCGCGAGTAAATTAGCTTCGACTGGTAGCTTTATAGACGAAATGTCATTGATAGCTACAAGGAAAAGCAAAACCCTCAGCGAATATCCTTGAGGTACTCCATTTTGAATACCCTGAATTTCAGTGTAAGTTCCATTGGCCAGCACTTGAAATTGTCTTTCTTTTAGGAAATTGCTCACATGCATAAGCATTTTTCCATTGATCTGGTTTTGAGATAGAATTTTCAAATCATGTCGTAGGCTTTTTCGATATCTAAAATAATCATTACACAGTGCTGGGAATTTTTAAAACCTTCTACAATTTTTCTTCAATAGTAATGAGACTATCCATTGTTGAATGCCCTTGTGGAAATCCATGTTGCTCTTTGTTGAAAAAATTATTTGTTTCAAGAGTCCATCGAAATCGTTTACTTATTATCTTATCTAATACTTTACTCAAAGTACAAAATAGAGTAATTTGACGATAGCTCTCTGATTTAGAAGGGTTACCATTGGGTTTAGGAATGCGAATTACCGTTGCTTTTCTCCAACAAGTAGGAAATACTTTGCTGTCCCATATAAAATTGTACAGTCTTGTAAGTATAGAATGCAATTTTTATGAAGATCTTTCAACATCTCATAAGGTATTCCATCAGGTCCACTAGATTTAGATGTACATTCACTTAGTGTATCCATAATTTCATCTAGTATTATTTCACTCTCATAGTCCTGTTGGTCAGTTGAGGAGGGGAGATATATATTCATGGTTTCACTTTCAAATCTTTGTTTAAATTTAAGGAATTTGGGTTTGTAATTTGAATCACTAGAAATGGCCGCAAATGTATGTCTTAAATTCTTTGATATTTGTTTATTACCATTCAGTATTTTATCTGATTCCTTATTTCGTAGGAATGGTATGGTAGATGTCTTGTTGGTTCCATTTATTTTACTAGTTTTTTTTTTTCAAATTTGTTCTAGAGGTGCTTGAAGATTCAATGAGGATACAAAATCTAACCATGACTTGTGTTTGCTTTCTTTTATTGTTTTGCGTGCCAAAGCTCGCAATTTTTTATACTGAATTTTGTTGTCGGTAGATGGATGTTTTTTAAATCTAAAATATGCTTTATTTTTGTTCTGAATTGTATTTTTACATTCATCGTTCCACCATGGAACCCTTCGTTTGTGAAACAGGCCTATACATGTTTTTGGAATGGTGATGTTAGCGACTTCTATTATCATTTCTGTGAAGTGTTTAACATTGCTGATGTTTGAGTCATCTTGAATCAATGGTAAAGATGGCGTGGCTTGGATAATTAGGGCTTTAAATTTCGTCCAATCAGCTTTCCTAATTATTCACTTTGGCTGTTTTATGAACTCAAAAGTTCCATTGTCCATGCCTATAATGATCGCTACCATAAGAAACATTATAAACTGACCAGCTAAATAGATGTGCATTGCTGGGAGAAGTTATTGACACGTCAATACTACTAAAGAAGTCGTGAGTAAGGTTAAAGTGAGTAGCTTGAGAAGAATTAAGTAATATTAAGTTTTGCTCTAATAATATAGATTCAATAAGTTTCCCCATTTTGGTCAGATTTCTTACAACCCCATAGTATATTGTGACTGTTAAAGTCGCCCAGAATAAAGAAAGGATTAAGTAATTGATTTATTATAGTTTGAAGGTCTTCACGTTTAAGCTTCTAACTGTTAGGTAAGTATACATTACATATTCAGAAAGGCATTATTACTTTTACTGCTACATACTGCTTCAAGGGGAGTAGTTAATGGTATTTCTTTATGAATGTTATCTTTGATGAAGGTAGCTACTCCACCACTGGTGTGAATTGCTGTATCTCTGTTCTTATAATAAATTGAATATCCAGGTATGGTTGGTATGAAATGGTCGCTAAAGTTCGTTTCCTGCAAACAAATGACATTTGGCAGGTGATTTTTAATCAAAATATTCAAATACTCATGTTGCACTCAAAAGCCTCGGAGATTCCATTGCAATATTATACATCCCATTTTTGTGAGATATATAGAAGTTAAATAAAAATAAGACAACGGACTAGATAGAATTAAATTAAGTTCCAAGAACTTCTGGTATTCTAGATTTGTTAATTTCTAGACCTAACTTCTTTTCAATACGTGTGTAACGATTATTAGTTCCTTTATTTGTCAGTGATGGGTGGATTGTTTTTAAAAGTGTCCAAAAACTTTCCAGGTTATCTGTATAGTTGAGAGCTATAGACACTATATCTGACGTTCCTTTGTGTTTTCTACAAAAAATCTTGAAATGTTGACGTCCAAATTATAATTTTCTGGGCTTTCTTCCATAGTATTTTAACGGTAGAGAGCTGACTGTCTAGCGTTGCTGTAGTCTGTTTTAGTTTCCTTATGTGTATGTTATATCTTCTTTTGTTTTATATTGCTTGACTGATCTTCGTTGCTTTCTACCAATGAGTCTGAGAGATATTGTTGCTCACTTTCTGAGTGCTAACTTGTAGTAGAAATAGGTATTTTAAGATGAGTATCCTTGTATTCCTTTTTGTTTATTGCAGCTACCTCCATAGGGGTTGGAGTTTTTGAAACTTCCATTTCTGATATTGTTATGAATTGAGTCATTGACGTGTATTTTATTTTATTCAGTTAAATGGCCATTAGAATCCTGAATGATTGGTTCTTGCGTTATAACATTCTTTGGTTCGATACTACTCAAAATTTGTAGGAAATACATTCCTTGTGTGTGGTTTTTTTTTTTAATTTCTTGGTCAGTAGGAGATTCCAAGGACGATCTGCATTGCTTCGCAAAATGTCCTTCCATTTTGCAAAGGAAGCAGGTCGTGGCATCTGATGAAAACTAAATACAGTATGTGGTGCCTTCCAATTCTATTGGCATGTATTCACGCAATTTATCAAAAATATCAGGTTTTATATAAACTTGTCGGCGAACGCTCATTACATGGGTGTACCCTGGTATAGGTATCCCTGCTCTGATGTAGGAAATTGCAGCTGTTTCAATACCTTTATTCAAAAGATTTTCAATCACATGATTTGGAATCACCAAGCAAAAGTTAGATATTATAACCCTTTTATTTTAGTTAGAAGATGTCTGATTTCCAAGGATATGTCATTAATTTTGATCTTTGAAAACCCTGAGGTTATGTGTTTCACCAAAGTTTTGTTTGTCAAGTAGATGCAAACTCTGTTGTTAGAAGTACGTGATACGAATCCAATACTTGTGAGATTAACTAATTTGCCTAGAGCTAATACATATTCTTTTAATGATAAACTATCATTCACTTCAACAATTAAAGCTTGTTCTTTATTTGGCATAGATTGAGCAATTGGAGAACAATTGCGTGCGGTTGTAGTGTTGCTTTTGTTCATCTTGCTTTTATTTTCAGAAGTTGAGTGGCAGACCTGATTTTCCAAACTGTTATTAGCCATGTTGCCGCTGAAACAGTTGACTGCTGAAATATCAGCGATAAGTAGCTTTTGTTTGTTATGCCGTAATTATAAGTAAATAAAATTACGTTTAACAAGTCATATAATTAAAGAAAATAGCTATCTTTTCTCACAAAGCTAAGTTGGGTAAAGTACTACTTCCATTTGTGATGAAATTTTCAATTGCTGCCTGTCTTCAGGGAAAATACAACTCAAAACTGGAGACTAAAATTTTAGTTACACTCCGTATGCAGTCCACAGCCTTCTGTATCCCCCTGTAATGTTGTAATGATTATTTTTTAAATGAAACTGAAATGGGCAAGAAATTAGAGATTAGGTTATGGCGATTTGTGACAAACTGAGGAACAGATTTATTCTGTTTTGAATGAACACTATACAGTTTCGGAACAAACTGTGCCATAAGGTGAAGGTCTTCTAAGTAAGCCATTTTTGAGTGGAACAATAGATCTGTGAATAAGCCAATTATTCTAGAAATGCAAAATTTTTGTCTTTCTTTCCACTGTTGCTTTCTTGAACTGACATAAATATGTTGACGCATTCAATTATTTTTAAATTCATTGCATAGAGAAATTCGATTCTAACAGATCCTGTATATGCTTTGCTAAGGTCTTTTAAACACAGTAAACAAAAATTTCGTTCCCATTTAAACTCAGATATATAACATCTGAAACTAGATGATTAAAAACATAATTTTTATAACAGGTTCCAAATAATTCACCGTTAATTAAACACTGAACGACCTTTGTTCGCAGTACTTTAATATACTGCTACCTTTCTCTCCCGTGTGCCCAAACTCCGTACCTTACAAATGGATCATGGCGCTATCTAAAGTCACATAACTGCATTCTTATATATAACCAGCACCGAACTTCAAAATAATTTTTTTCACGAATTTAGCGTAGCGCACTATATATATATATATATATATATATATATATATATATAGGATATATTAAGTAATGTTAATATTGCAAGTCTTTCACACTAGCCGTGTGTAGGAGGCACTATGAAAGGGTAGAGCCAGACTGAAAAATTCAATGTCATAGCCGGGCTTTGAACCACGGATCTTCTGGTTTCCGTCCAGCCGCTCTAACCATTTGAGCTACTATGGCCAACTAAGGCCCGGCTACTAAGCCCGAGCCTTAAAGTACTTACAGCATAGTACGTCGCCATTAAGGTAGTTGTCTCATGTGTTTATGAGAACTCCTAAGTGGTTTACTGTGAGAAACACGAGTCAGTTGGAGAATTTAGTGTCATGTCGGCATGTTGGCCATAGTAGCTCAAATGGTTAGAGCGGCTGGACGGAAACCAGAAGACCCGTGGTTCAAATCCCGGCTATGACATTGAATTTTTCAGTCTGGCTCTACCCCTTAACAACGTTAATACTGTTTCATCTAAATGACTGGAATAAATTATCAGCTAATAGGAAAGTATAATTTTTATATATGACAGTTTATTTGAAATATGTAGTGTCATAGTTTAAAAATAAGATGAATAACTACATTTTTGAAAACCGAGTTTAGAATTTGTTATGTGCTTAAAAATATGGTTCTCATAGTTTTAATGTTGGTTCATAACAAATAGGAACGAGAAAATTCATTACGGAAATAAGGAAGCTGAGGCGTCATAATAACTTAAGGGTTGACAGTTTACGGGAACTCAGAGCCTGGGATTGGGATCAAATATTCTTCCACATATGCTTTAAGCTGAAAAGGTAAAACCAAGCTGAAATACCTTTTGACCTAATTGTGGATAACTACGAAAAAAAAAAAGTTTTTCTAAGTTCACAATGAGGTGTAATATTTAAAGTGAATGTGAGGAAATCTTTTAGTTTACAGAAAAAAATAGTCAGTTGGGAAAGCTAATCATGTACCGGCACGTTGAAATGGTAACTCAGTCGGTTAAAGCAACGACATTAAAAGTCGAAGCTATATGGTTCAAATCCGCACTATAGCATTGAAGTTTTCAGTTGATCATATCTTTCCAAAGGATATACTCATTCCTTTTATTACGGCTCAGAATTATCGTCTATATTTTTAAACGCACACGGAGTCCACAATTGTTCACAGTGTTGGTTTGGAACAGTCTTCTGACAAAATGAGAAACCACATACATCACCATGCTCGAAGCCTAGTCGATTTTCAGCGCTACACAATGCCAAAAGAATGAGCATGATTTGAAAAATGACCAGTTCGCCGTCACCCTTCCTCAGCATATTAAACGATGGTTTGAATCATCCTACATCTACCACGGAGTCTCGAAATCCAACTTTTGGGGTTTCTGGAAAATGCCTCCTACTTGGAAAACGGAGCGGTGGAAAAGGTAAACACGCGAACTCGCGTAAGATAATTTTATGGCCTAATGTAGGCGGGAATTTGTATGCGATAGTCAATACAAATAGCGTGGTAGAGAAAGTGACTCGGTTGTTTCCAAACCTCAATTCGGAACACGTCTTGCAAATTGTGCAAGTATCCACTGAGGTACCAATTTCTTTCCCCGAATTGATTAGAGACACGTAAGTCGAATATCGCAGCTCATGGCTAGGCAAAGTTTCCTCAACTGATAGCGTGGAACCCTCGGCGAAGGGGAGCCAAAGAAAAGGGAGAGGGCAGGATACATGGACTCAATATTTTCAATGACTTTTTCTTGCCGATCCCAACCCAGTCACGTAGCTCCCAGTTCATGGTTTCCAAGATCCTCCCAAAAGGAAAGGCCTACCGACTCCATCAAGAAACGCTCATTCTGCTGGTCAGCAGTGGTGCCTAATTCTTTAACGCGTTTGTCACTATACATTAGCTGTCTTTTATCAGCAGTGTCAGCACAAACACTCTCACACAAGACATTTTTACCTCAAATTCATTGAAACGAACATATATAACTCGCGGAGACCAATTAGAAATACTTCCACATAGATAAATGCAAAGCGTTTAAAATGTGAACACGCCAGCTCTTAATAACTCTTACAATATTTTCACATCGAAGAAGTGCTACCTAACTACTTTATCATGAAACAAATCTTCTGATTAACAAAACTGGATCCTAGTAACAATAATTATGTTTACTAATCAAACAAAATTTTAGGATATCAACCGGTAACTATTATAAAAAGGTTAGGTAAATATAACGTCTGTTTTAATAAGTCTTAGTGCATATTTTTTGTCCCCCATGCTCTAGGGGTAGCATGTTAGCCTCTGATTCCCAGGCCGTGGGTTAAATACCCCGCGAAGGGCGATGAACCTTTTTCGAAGGTAATTTTTTTTAGCGTAGCTTCCTTCGGAAGGGAAGTAAAGCAAGTGGTCCCACGTTTTAGATTTTCTGCACGTAAAAGAACCTCATGCCTGATTAAGAGGCCTCTGAGCACAATTAAGAGGTATTTCACACCCAACAAAGAATGGGACGCTGAGAACCACAGCAGCTAAAGAGCTTCCATATATAAAAACTCAATTTAGTGTGCAGATATACAACGTGCCTACTGAAGCACTAACTAAACGTATTTAAGTGCCAGTGTAGATAAGAATGGAATTTTAAAATGTGATCCAATTTCTTTAATCTTAAAACAAAATTTTTTCTTGATGTTTTCATTGCATTTTACAACACATATACCTCCATACTACACAAATTTTCACCAAATAATTTGAAATTCTCACCATAGATTATTTAGAAAAGAAACAGTATTAAACCTCCAGGAAAATAAGATTTATTAAGTAGATGTTATTTACGAATTATTAATAATAATTAAAAATGTCCTCTACTGCTCCTCATGTGGTCATATGATCTTCGGAATTTACTTCTCAAACGATGGACTCATTTCTGAGCTGGAGGACCCAGAACGCTAAGTTCGTTACCTTAAAAGGTAGGGTGATACTGAGGATGGTGGCGGAATGAGAGGTTTACCCTGGACACATGAGCCTTGGGGCCAATTTAGATGAGCTAGTCAGAGAAGGCGTGGATAGGGCCGACGTAAAATCGCTACACCAGAGCAGGGAATTCAACCAGGAACACAGCGGGAGAGCTGGTAACGAAACCACGAAGCCACCTCAACGCTCTTAACTAAAATGTTTGAAAAGCAAGAAATTTGTAGATTTTAATTTGTTAAATTACGATATATTTATTTACAAATCATGTGCAAAGTTCGGCACTTTCTTCAGAAATATTAATTTTTAAACCTTTTTAAAATGGTAAAACTCCAAAGCAAGATTTTCATTTAGGCCATAAAAATAAATAAGCTATCCGAAAAACTGATCAGCAAATTCTGTAGGTTGTTATAGGGTATATAGCAAATATCTGGGGGGGGGGGATGTAATCAACTGCCCAAGAAACGCAAAATTTTAAAAATGAAAGTCATCCTGCAGTTGTAATGTATGCAGCTAAAATAAGACGAACGTAACAGATTCCACAAAATGATTGCGTGTACAGAACACTGCCCACTCTTCTGATGAGGGTAAACTACTGTTATTGACTCAGGAGAATGTCTTTGTCCTTGTACGTGCAATGGTACAGTGAAGTGGCGAGCTTCTTGCTACGATGTAAATAGAGTGACACTGCTTCAAATTTACTGTATACAATGCATATCCTCTGATTTATTCAGGTTAGTAAAATAATTTTCACATGTCTAAGTTTTATAGGTATACTTGTTGAAAGTATGGTCAGAACTGTTTCATTTGATGTCGAAATATAATGTATTTCTGATGCTGTAATATTTATTGCAAAGGAGAAGAAAGGTTAAGTACCATTTGAAGCCAAGGGTAAAACCGTAGAACGAGAAGAATAAACAATGGAGTTTTATTTTAGGTTCACATACAAGCACAAGATGTTGCATGCAATTCACAAACTTAAATAGTTAATCTAAAGTCGTCGTCATCATCATCATCATCATGACATATATTTCCAAAAATTACACTCAGGAAAAAGAAAATTAAGTTGAAACAATACTTGACTATTAGCAAGGGAAGTCGCAGATAAAAAAAAAACCACCCTCTATCCGTCGTATAGCATTTTGTGGTTCACTCGGGCCACTTTTTACATACTTATCAGTGTCCTTTGGACTGAGGAAAACTGATGAGAATCCTACATCTGGAGTGATGTCAACAAATAGTCTTCGAAAAATGTCCTATCGCGAAAAGTTTAAATGAAGAATGCAGTCTATCTCCCGCATTATATTTCCATGAAATTTTAAAATTATGGAAGTGAAAATTGTAATGGAATAAAATATGGAAACTCAATTTTTTACTTGCTAATTGCGTATATCGGTTGCTTATAATTAAAGAATGCTGCCTTCTTGTCATTTAGGGATGCATTCTATTAAGTGTCCAGACTGTGATTTACACCAAGAGCAAAGTACTTGATATTTTGTCTGGATTAGTCAAATTATGCATTAAGAAAGAATCTAATTTTACTTTTACTCAGATCCGATAGTTTAAGTGCACAAATTAATATTCCAGTTGGACATCGGAGGCAACAAAAATAAATATAAAATTAAAAAAAGGCCATGAGTAACTTTAAATAGGGTAACTAGTAATAATAATACAATAGGGTATCCTATGATTGAAAATAAGGTTTACGGTAGTTTTTAAGGAGTCTGTGATTTGTTCGAGTTCAGCAGCACAATCGTAACACTGTATTACCTACCTACGTTGAAGGGACAGAAAATTGGCGGTTAAAAGTATAGGAAAATGTAATTATTCTCTATACCGTAAGGTAGTTTAAAAATGTTATTATACTTACAGCGTAATAGGCTTGTGAATGTTAGTATTTCAGTCACATTCTGACACAAACTGTTTTCAACACTAGGGAACTATATGTGAAGGCCGCATTCCAAATTAGTGACATATTAGAAATCTAAAAATCACACAGGAAATAGATTTTTACAATTCATTGTTCTTATAGAATTTATAACGTATATATGAATTGAATTGTACAGACACGTCAGGAAAGAGACATCTGTAGAAACACGTGGACTTGATTCACAGTTTAAAAAAAAAAAAAAAAAAAAAAATAGGAGGAAAGGAAAAGAAGAGAGCAGTAGGGAGCAGAAAGAAAAGCATAGAAACTGCAGAACTGAATAGAGAAGGAAAACAAAATTTCCTTAATTTGGATACAGGAAAATGAGGAAGACATGAGACGTTCCGCGAAGTATTTCGCAAAACGCTGCCCCTAAAAGTAGGAACAGCGGTGACCGACGCGACGTGGCAGTAGAGAAAACGAACAGCGTCGTGTCACAATTTAATCAAAGGGCCCGACCATAAATTTCGTTTCCAGGAGTTGGCTATTTATAGGAAGCGATAACTGGATTGCGAGTTCTGTTGAGGCAGATAGCACACACCGGAGCATCGCCATATGTTACGTTTCCTGTAGAGGGCAGACGGAAACCACGTCCACATTCTTCTTCCTTAAAATTTGCGAAACACTTCCTGGCCCGGACCATATAACTCTTCGGGAACCTATGTTTTATTTATCATTTCCCTCCGAGACAAGACATATAGCTCTATCTCTTAGTTAAAAGGCTGCAAGTTCGAGACTTGTCTTCTACAGATGTAATACTGGTTGCATATTTTCAACAACCGTCTTTCTTTTATCGCGATGTATACCATTTTGTAATTACACTGGCATCGCAACTACGGAGTTCACATCAGTACAACGAAATAGCAGTGTAGTCCGCTTCCATTTAAGAGGAATCCATTCGTAACTAATTTTAGCCGATCAAGGACATCAGAATATCTCTAACGTGGAATAAATTGGAATAAATCACGCGATAGAAGCTGGTTCCGCTTTACTGCTGTCAAAACCTTAATTGCAATGTCAGTTTATACATGTATGTTCTAAATTGACTATTCTCTCTCTCTCTCTTTCTCTCTCTCTCTTTCTGTGTGTGTGTGTGTGTGTGTGTGTGTGTGTGTGTGTGTGTGTGTGTGTGTGTGTCTCATATATGTAGACACACGAGGCGACCCGCCTCGGTAGCGTGGTGGTAGAATGTCTGCCTCAAGAGGTTCCGATTTCGAATCTTGGTTAGGGCGAGTTACCTGGATAAGGTTTTTGCGGGGTTTTTCCTTATCCTGATAGACGAATGTCGTGTAACTCTAAGCTCCATGGATCCCGCTCTCATTTGAGCATCATTTCACCAATTTCATTCATCGTCCAATATGACTTAACGTTGGAGGACATAAATTAAAAAAAAACACAAACACACACACAAGACGAGTCGACTGCCCCTATTTATTCTTATCTATGCAACCTGCAGTTTATAGTCTAGTGTAAAAACATTGAACCTTTTAGCATAAAGGCCGTTACTGCATCTCTGCCGTTCTACGAGTATTCGGCACTATACTCATCTAGTATTAATACTTACAGCCTTGAATGCGGACCCAGAAGCTGCAAAAGGCTTAAATAAACGACGTCTTTTCATGCATATAATACCAGCAAGGTGAAAAACAAATTCTTTCCCAAAGAGCGACATACAATACGTGTAAGCTGGCCGGGTGAGTTAGCTTGGTGGAATATGGCGATACAAAGGCTAGGTTCAAGACGGCGTCACACTGTCTTTTTTTTTTCTCCTATTCCTTATTCCCTGTATATTGGTTACTAATTTATTTATTGTTGCTATTGGTTTTCTTGTGAACCAAATACACAAGAATTACAATCCGATAATTAGGGATCTACAGGGATTAGCTCACCGTATAAGTTGCGCCGAGCTCACCCTATCGGCATGTAGGAGAACAAAGTGGCAGAGTGGTAAAATAACCTCTATAATACCAGATAGCCAACGCTACCCTGCGAGGGAAGGCTCCTACACTAATAAATAGCTGCAGACCTAAAACCCATCTGGATTATTTACACGCTTTTTACAGCTCCATACAGTGTTTTGAGGTCGTTTTGGTGGACTTAACACCAAGAAAAAAACTGCATCCGGCATTACAATTACTATTTCACCTAAAACTGCCGTGATTTGTGACAGAAGCGAAAACAATCTACCTAATTCTTTGCATGTTTTGACATGACTGTACCACGAAAGCACGTGTTGGCTGAAGATTTAAATCCAATTGGTCCCAATGTGCAGATCTGCCGTTTTGTGTTCCAATGTTTTTGTCAACTGATACAAGTGATAGGTTGTTCCTTCAGGGACGTGTTTAAAGGTGTGTGTTAATGTACGGTAACGAATAAAAGTGTGTGAACTCGTCCAAAAATATTACTGCAGCGCCCTGTGTCTGGGTATGATATTTTTGGAATCGACATAGTGATTGCCTGCGGTCCCATACAGCACTTATGCACTGATTTATCTACCCCTCCTCTATAAACTGTTCTGCAAATCATCAATTAGAAGGTATTCAAGAATGGCGTAAGTCACATATGTCGCTTAGCACGTTTCATAAATTAAAAAATAAATAGGAGCAGGTGACTGACCTGGTATGTATGTATGTACACATTTAGTAATGATTTTTTTGTCTGACTTATAGTTTATAAGTCACACATAATCCCACAAAATCCATTCGGAAAGAGGACTTCATTAGCTACTAGTAGAAATAGTTATTACAATAAAGGCCAGTTTTAATGATTGCATTATTACATATAACGATAAAATCATGCGGACGGAGAATTAACTCTTTATCAATAACAGCTGAAAAAATAAACGAGACGGAAATCAAATAATTAACGACCTTGAAATCACTGCATTCACGGCATAAGCGTGGACTTGCTGAAAATTAGCCAGTTAGCCTGAACTAAACTTGTTTAATTTATGAAAGACAATGATCAAAGAGAAATAAATAGCTGTGCACTTCCCTCCCCTCATCAAATCCTTCTGCCCTATACCCATCCTGATTGTGCGAGTTTGTAATGTAGAGATTTCACAACAATAAAAATGCCTAATATCTAAATATGTATTAAAACCTGGCATTTTCCCTCTCCTTCGATCAGTTCTCTTTTAGTATCTAGAAAATATAACAAACTAATGGCAACCGTAACTACAAGTGAACAATGAACATATTGAAACACGTAAAATGAAGTGGAAGCAAAAGTAACTATCAGATACACGAGATCAACAGTTTAATGAAATCCCATTGGCCAGATAATTCCTGATGATAGTTACTGCTATCAATTTCTATCGGCCTTCCTAAAAAATAGGCACATTAGTTAATGATTTTGTGTTATACTGCTTATGACTACGTGACACTTACAATAATGGCATACCCTCTAGCGATAGAAATATTTACAATATCCGCGTTTGGAAATAAGCATAATAAATCAAGAACCAATTTTATACCCCACATTTTGAGAGGTTCCCGAGAAAATATATGCAAAATGAAATATGTATATCCAGATAAATATTTGCTCATTTTCATTTTTGTCATTCTCATACAAATTTAATTTTACTATATCTGATTATGGGAGAAAGATGATTATTAAAATATGGTTAATAATCCTTGGCTGAAGTTAACTAGTAGAAAGAACACTTAACAAGGAAATACATCTCTGTATTACATTTCAAGGTCTGTACTATGGCACTACTGCTTGTTTCACGGAAGATGTGCAGCGATCTTTCAGATAATATTTAGAGATAAGCTGTTGTCAGACAAGCGTTGGCAAATATAAATATCTCTACGTCAAGTTTTTTTTTTTTTTTTAATTATGCTTGCATTTGCTCCTCAAGCAATAAATTGCGAAAAACAGGTGCAATTACTGTGCTAGTGTTACTACGTGCTGTTTGAGCTATTTATAAACAAAATAGCATAAACTGTCATATACCACAGTGCATTGCATTCATTATTCCGTGACTTAGAATTTTCTTATCTATCTGCGCGCTCATCTAAGATACGGTATGATTAATATGTCAAACTTTCGGAATCTGGTGAGTTAAAAGAAGTGCCTAAACAAAGATTGTGTGCACAATTGTTTCCACAAAAAATTCATGGCATAAACGCAAAACGGTGTGATTATTTAACAAGCAAGAAGTTCTTGATAAAATGTCTACGAAATTTAAGAACTTTCTACTTTTTAAGTACCCTCTCGGTTACAAATTACGATATTGAATAATCTTATTCAGCGTACACTCTTACACATGCTAAGAAAACGACACTCCTTCATGACAAACATTTTGGAAAAGTACTTGAAATGTATTTTAACCGCGCAAGAAGCTCTTAAATCACGATTTTCATTAAATGTAAAATACTCTCGTTTGGATTATTACAGTAACTTTTTCCCGTAATGTACTGGTATGGTTAAAAACTGTGCATAGTTGTAGACATACTTTGGTACTCCATATAATATATAGCTCCAAAAAACAGCCACACAATAAACGTGTCAATTTTCAATGAAGAAGGATACGCCACTGGAGGTGTCATGGCGCTATAGCTGCATCGCAAAGAATCCCTTGCACATACAAATAGCTGATTCAACCCGCTGTGTTATAAGCCCACTTATTTGTCTACTGGCATGCTGGAAAACGCGCCTTTTCATAAGGAACAGGATTTCTTCCCTTCCGTGCCCCATTGTTGCCCCGACACAAGGGGAAACTTCTATGACTAGACGCAAATGCCTTCTTTCAAAGGCTCTGTCACAAAGCACCCGTTATCATGTGACAAATAAAATATTTATAAAATACAGATTCCGCAGAGGAGGGTTAGGATCCTTGAGACTGCTTCCTGTCAAAGTAAAGAAGCCGTCCTAAGCAAATCGGAACAGTACCCATTTTATGATGTTATAAAGGGCTTTAAGCATCTTTTAAACACAATTATGTACACACATATAATGAAGTACAAAAATTGGAAAATACACAAGAAGAAAAGCACAATTTTAATGCAAGATTGCAATGGGCAGGCAACTCGTCATTTAGTGTCGGCCGGATGCTGCACTACTGTTGACACTGTTTAGTGCACCCAAAATTTGCGCGTTTGATTCCACCACACATACTGCATTTTACTACGTATAAAGCTGACAGTCCCGTGACAATATGTTTAGTGGTATAAGAGAAATATAAGACAAAATCTGGTGAGCTAATATAATGTGAATGGTTGCTGAATTCATTAAAAAAATTAACTAACATGCCTATTCAAAGACACATTGTCGCGAATGCATTGTTGCCACGAGTCGGCGCGGCGCGGCGAGGCATTCAAAGAGACGGGCAGTACAGTGCAAAGATAAACGCTGGCCGAAACTGTGGGGGGAAGGGGATGGATTTTTCGAGAGTTCGTCTTTGTTCTAGCGCCGTCTTGATTTTTGAGAACGTTCCGGATAGTGGGTAATCTATAAAAAGAGAGCTACCACCCGCCAGAGCAGTGAGTCGGTTTTTGGACGCGTGCGCGTGAACAGCTGTAAAAGTGTACTTTGTTTGTGGTCGATGACCTTGCAAGTTGTATGTGTATGTGACGTAGTTGTGTTTCCACGGAAATAAACAGCAATTTTTAGTGTTTGTAACCTGCACTTTTGATTTCACGAACCCACATAGTCACAATTGGTGCCAGGACTGAGACGTACCACCATGGAGGCTGCATTGGAAAAGATTCTACACAAAATGAAAAAAATTGAAGACGGCAAACGATAATTTCAGCGCCGAGATGAAAGAAATGAAGGCGGCTAACAATAACATCACCGAGAAAATGGAAGCAAAGTTGGAGACAAATAACAACTTGGCCGCGACGATAACCACGAGGATGGCCGAATTGACCATGGAAATGAAGGCTGCGAAGCCCACGCCCCCAAATTTGAGGAGCAGTTGGCCGGCGTTAAGGAGGACGTCACGGAGTTGGGCGTGCGCGTCGAAGACCTGTCGAACCGCTTTAATGGCCTTGAGGGAAAGGCCGACAATAACACCAATTCCCTCGAAGACCTGGCAAGCCGCATAGAGGGAAACGCTGACACCAACACTAAGTCCCTGAACGCTATGGTGGAGGACATCGTCGGCAGAAGGATGATAGATTTGAAGGCCGACGCGTCGGGACGCGACAACATCTGCACGCGTCAAACCACCAAAAGTACGATGGCACGTCCACGTTCGAAGTCTTCCGCAGCCAATTCGACACAGTGGCAAAGCACAACAAGTGATCACCAGAGGAAGAGGCCGCAAAGCTAATAGCCGGCCTCCAGGGACGAGCCGCAGAAGCCCTGAACGCGGTCCAGACAGCGGCGGCGCCCAAGGACATCTGGGAGGCACTGGAGAACCGCTTCGAGAACCACTGCTTGGCCGCAGCCTACCGCAGCCAACTGAAGTCAAGGACGTAGCAACCAGGGTAGACGCTGCAGGAGCTCACCCTGGCAATTGAACAGCTGGCCAGCAAAACTTTGGTCGACCTCCCACCTAAATTCGTAACCCCGGGAAGCCGTCTACACCTTCGCTGACGAGATACGAGACGTTGAGATACGTCACCACCAAATGCTCGGCGACTACAAAACCATCCACGAGGCGCTAACGGCAGCACTGAAGATGGAGGCGGCCAAGGTGACGGCTAATCCAACGTCGAGAACAAGGAGTATCCGCTACACTGGAGTTCGAAGACCAGCTGAAGGACGTCGGCGAAGACCAAGTGGCGTGTGTTAAGGGTATGGTCAGCTGAGACACCCGGAGAGAGACTGCCAACACCAGAAGAGCAGCGGAAAGATTGAGTAAGGCCCGGCGTGGTGAGGAGCACGTCGGCACCGTCTACACCATTTCCTAGAGAGAAACTGCGTGCCGTCAGCCGACGTATGGATAATAGCCTCATCGCGGACGGTTGGGTGTGAGGGAAGTCGTGCCGCGTGCTCTTGACACCAGGGCAGCCGTGACCGCAATCAGACCCGACATAGCCAGGGGTTTGCCGTCGAGGAAACCATGCCGACCATACCAGCTTGTGGCGGTATTGGAAGATACCTTGCCTGTGGAGAAGGAGGGCCTGCTGAAGTTGATCTTGGGACGAAGCGAAATGCGTCAGTGTGTGTTCGTCGCGGAGGTGACTGAGGAGGTGATACTGGGACTGGCTGCCCTCAGGAGCCACGAGGCAACGGTCGATGTCGGCAGGAAGGTATTGAGGCTCAATGGAGAAGTCATACCCGAAGAACGTCTTGGAATCTGCAGGGTCGTCCTGATGGAAGACGTAGTTGTCCCCGCGAGAAGCGAGGTGGTACTCACGGCGCGACTGGAAGGCCAGCGAAACAAAAACATGATGCTGGATCAGAAGACGCCTGTGCACGAGCTGTGTGTAGCCAGGACATTGTTGCCGTGTCGAGAGGAGGTGCAAGTGAGGCTACTAAACCCAACGGAGGACGATCACGACGTCCAGGTCGGGACGGAGTTGGGGACATGCAAACCCGTGGTCAGCGTGACACCAACCGATCAAACCCATGAGCCGATACCGACAACATCTAGGGACCCGGCTGGAAGGTTTAGTGGAGAGGGCGGCCAACCACCTGACCGCAGAACAGCTCGAGAAGGTCCGACAACTGCTGAGAAGATACCAGCGCGTCTTCAGCCCAGGTAACAACGACTACGTCCGCACGGAGCGGGTGCTCCATCACATGGACACAGGAGGCGCCCGGCCTATTCGGGAACCACCTATACCCGTTTCGCTGGCCAAACAAGCGGCGGTACAAGACATGCTGGAGGACATGAGATCCAGGGGAGTGATCGAAGAGTCTAACAGCCCTTGGTGTTCCCCTGCAGTCTTGGTGACTAAGAAGAAAGGTGAGCTACACTTCTGCGTGGACTACAGGAAGCTGAACGCTGTCACCAGGAAGGACTGTTTCCCCTTACCCCAGATTGAGGACACCCTGGACACGCTTGCTGGTGCGCAGTGGTTCTCGATCCTGGACCAGAAGTCAGGTTACTGACAGGTAGCTCTGGACCCAAAAGAAAAACAAGGAGAAAACCACATTCTCAACAGGCCAAGGAATTTGGCCTCTGCAACGCATCAGCTACCTTCCAACGCCTCATGGAATCAGTGATGAGAGGGTTGACCTATGACGCTTACCTGCTATACCTGGACGACATTATAATTGTCGACAAGACATTCGAAGACCATCTCGAAATCCTGAACAAGGTGCTAAAGAGACTGCACGAGACCAACCTGAAACTGAACCCGAAGAAGTGCCAGCTCTTTCGCAAGGAAGAGACACATCATCTCACCTACCGGAGTGGCCACAGACACGGAGAATACATAGGCCGTGAGAGATTGGCCTCGGGCCAAGGATGAATATTTATTTATTTTTTTCCCCTTCATTTGTGCTACAACAGAGCAAAGCTCCAATTACAGTAGCTACATGCAATTTAGTTACACAAGTTTGACTAAATGCAAAACAGAAATACAAAAAGGAATACAGACAAACTAAAAATACAATATATATTAAGCTATTATTGAAGACAAGACATTGCAAATTGTATACTAAGCAAGCAAATAAGTGATACAACAGAGTAAACAATAATTGATCAAAGTTGAATATAAAAGAAAGAGAATGCAATTAATGGAATAAAATATTAAAAAAACTAAGACTAAAAATGAAACATATTAACTACTATATAAGACTAGAATTGCAAATGTTAAACTCATTATGCAATACAACTGAAAATCACATGCAAATACTTCCCACATTTAATTGTTTTTTAAACTGCTCGTAAGTTACACTAAAATCCAGCTCTATTTTAGTAGAGAGTTTATTGTATTTCGCACACAACATAACAACGGGAGAATTTTTATGGGATACTGTTTTGGGAGTCTTAAATTGAAAGAGCTGACGATTTCTAAAATTAGCAGAACTGACATTAAAACATATTCTGTCAAGCAGTTCTTCAGTGGATACCAAGCCGTTTATGAGTTTGTACAGAAATAATTGTTCGGCTATTGTTCTACGATCAGAGAGTGAGACTGTTTTGAATTCGTTAAGCAATTGACTATAAGGCAAGTTCTGATTATAAGTAAAAACACCGTGAGTTTTGTAATGTAAGTATCTGAGGAACCTTTTTTCGATCTTCTCTATTTGATTGTTGTGACATTTATATATTGGTGACCATACAATTGAGGCATATTCCAAATTACTACGGACAAGAGAGAATTGCGCAGTTTTCTGGGGCTGTGCAGTTACTACCACCGTTTCATTAAGGAGTTCTCCAACACCGCCAAGCCGCTCACCCGCCTGACGGAAGAACACCGGTCTTATGTGTGGACGGAGAACGCCGAAGTCGCTTTCCAGGAGCTGAAGAGGACATTGTGCAGAGCTCCTATTTTGGGATTACCACAACCAGGTGGCGCCTTCATTGTGGACACCGACGCCAGTGACCATTGCATTGGAGGCGTCTTATCCCAAGTTCAGGACTGCCACGAGCGGATGATAGCTTACTACAGCAAGACGCTGTCCAAGGCAGATAGGAACTACTGCGTTACCCGGCGAGAACTATTGGCGGTAGTAAAGACCTTGAAGCACTTCCACAATTACCTCTACGGTCAGCCATTCCACCTGAGGACTGGCTGCCCCACCCTAACCTGGCTACTGAACTTTAGAAACCTGGAAGGCCAGACAGCACGTTGGGCCCAGAGGCTGCATGAATACGACCTCACCTCTGCACATCGTAGAGGGAAAAGCCATGACAACGCAGACGCCATGTCCCGAAGATCCTGCCCGGGGAAGTGCGGCGATTGCACAAGAGTGGACGAGAAGGGGCATGCCGCAGCTGTCAGAGTGGTCACGGCAATGCCTGCAGAAGGCTCGGATAAGGCAGGCCTGAGGAGGGAGCAGTTGGTGGACGCCAACTTGGGGCTACTCTTGAGGGAAGTGGAGGCAGGGACGAGACCGACGTGGGAGGACATCGCATCCAGAAGTTCTGCGTACAAGTATTGGGCCCAATGGGAGTCTTTGGAGATCAGAGAGGGAGTGCTGTTCCGGGTATGGGAATTGCCCGATGGGAAGACGCAGAGAGAACAGTTGGTGCTTTCCCGGAATAAGGTCCTGGAAGTCTTGGAGGAAGTGCACGCCGGTACTTCAGGAGGACACCTGGGAGCAAACCGAACGATCGACAATCTCCAACAGTGTTACTACTGGTTGAGGCTCCCAGCAGACGTGGACAGCTTTTGCGGTCAATGTCTTGTGTGCGCGACGAGTCGCGGGCTTCAGACCAGGAACCGGGGTCGCAAGCAGCAGTACAATGTCGGTGCACCTTTCGAACGCATCGCTGTCGGCATAGCTGGACCATTCCCAGTGTCCGACCGAGGCAACAAGTGCCTGATGGTGGTCGTGGACTACTTCACCAAGTGGCCGGAGGTGTATGCCATCCCGAACCAGGAGGCAAAAACCATCACAGACTGCCTGGTGGAGCAACTGTTCTGCCGTTTTGGGGATAGCGTTGGACCTCCACAGTGACCACGGCACCAATTTTGAGTCTAACCTGATGAAGGAGGCACTAGAAAGACTTGGGGTAAACAACACCTGCACAACACCCCTAAATCCCCAGTCAGATGGCATGGTGGAGAGATACATCAAGACCAAGATTCGAACCTGAACCCATTGGAATAAGACAAACGCATTTACCACACCACGGAGACAGGACTCGATGGTGGTGGTGGTGGTGGTGGTGGTGGTGGTGGTGGTGGTGGTGGTGGTGGTGGTGGTGGTGGTGGTGGTGGTGGTGGTGGTGGTGGTGGTGGTGGTGGTGGTGGTGGTGGTGGTGGTGGTGGTGGTGGTGGTGGTGGTGGTGGTGGTGGTGGTGGTGGTGGTGGTGGTGGTGGTGGTGGTGGTGGTGGTGGTGGTGGTGGTGGTGGTGGTGGTGGTGGTGGTGGTGGTGGTGGTGGTGGTGGTGGTGGTGGTGGTGGTGGTGGTGGTGGTGGTGGTGGTGGTGGTGGTGGTGGTGGTGGTGGTGGTGGTGGTGGTGGTGGTGGTGACACGACGACTAGATTGGATTTTAATATTCTAAAACCTAAAAATAAACGGGCATTCATTCTTCTATGTTTCAAGTTACGTGGGAGAATTCTGATCACAGAAAAAAATTATTACACACCAGCCGGAAATTTGGATGAGTAATCAGTACGCTATTCACCCGGCTACACAGTTAACTGCTTTGTGGAATTGTAGACCTCATTTAAAATTTTACAGTTCGTTTCCTCCAATATACATTTATAAACACAATTAAAAATATCTGACATGTTGCCTCGCATCTTTTTTATTCTTGCAGAAGCTTTACATTATTCGATAACTATTAAAAAACGAGAGACAAAGAACTTAGCAAAAAGCTATTATGCGGCACGGAATTCTGAGCAGCAATGTTTGTGATGATTTTAATACTCGTCAGTTAAATCTATAACCCAAAGCAACAATTTTAACACAGAGCTTTGAAATTTCACTTGCAACTAACTAAAATCAGGAACAAAATCTAGTTACAGATTTTTGTTTATAAGTAACACAAAGAGGTAATTGAATAATTATAGTGAAAAATGCGTTAAGGAATTTGATCGTTTAAGAGAACGTTACACAAGAAAATTTGAAACATTTTGAAATTTTCTTCTTTTGTGGATTATTGTGAAAAGAGTTGTCATTTTTCCCCCTCATTTTTGCCCACAAAATATCTAATCCTATGTATTGGGCATTTAAAGTTTAAATGCTTAGCCTTTTAGAAAGCTCTAGTAGGTTATTTTTTGCTATACCTCAACATTTCATTTTGTTTACGTAACGTACCTTTACTGTTAATCTACTGGTTCAAATGCTGAGATTTTTTCTTCTCAAATTTTTATGATGTACAAAAGATCTCAATCAATTAGACTTTTCATATCTGTCGTAAATTATTCCTAAAAATTAAATCATTTTCAGATTTGCCGAAATCTTCTGCAAATTATAAAAGAAATGAAAATATCACTTTTTTGGACCAGATTAATAAAGAAGCTAGTTAAACCAAAGCTTTCCTTAATGATTAAGATACATACGCGAAAAAGGAATAAGCAATTATAAGTAGTTTTATATGAAAAGTGCATCTAAGTAGCAAAACTGCAGAATTTGTTATAAACAATCACATATTAAATAAGTAAACCGTATTCAAAACTATGACCTTTCAAGAATATGAATGAAAGAGGTATGGTATGAGTATGCTTGATAAATATACTAATTTTGATTACCATAGAGCATACAATTTCGTCGTAGCACCTTTAAGAAAATTAAGTGCTTTATTCACCTAACATGGACGCCCCTTTGTAAATAAATGGATAAAGCACCAACTATTGTTATTTACTTAACAAAGTAACAAACATCAAAAACAAGTTGTGCTTCATTAATTTTCAGCACTTATCTTTATATTTTACTTCTGCAAATTTAATAAGCTCAGATATTGTGGACTTCTTCTAAAAATATTTTGGACTTCATTTCAATTTATCAAGAACTAACCAAACCGAATGAAAATATTAGTACTTTTAAGAAAGACATAGGATAATATATTTCCCTAACAAACCTGCAGTGGAGGCATAGAAACTTTCCTCAAAAACTTCATCTTGCATTACGAATGATGACTGACTTAAATACGAAGTCGATGTTAATTGATTTTTGAGCTACGATACTTCTTAACACGGAGCATTCAAGTTATAGCTACACCTATCCAAAGAAAAAAGTCACAAACGTAAATAAGACTTCTTCTATAACATCCCTAGTTATGTCACTATCGTGGTGTAAGGCGATTCTTCGTTATTTACCCCTTATACAAACTCTGGATCAGATAGGCAAATCCAGGATAGGCTATCAGCCCGCTACCTGGAATCAGAGTGAGAGAAGTAGATGAACAGAATAAGGACGAAGTGGATGAAAGAAAATATGATAATGGAGCAATTGGTGGAATGACGGTGGGGGAAACCGAAGATCCTTGAGAAAACCCGCGCAAACGCCGTGTTGTCCACCACAAATCTTACATGCGGTCGCCTGGGATCGAACCCCGGCCGCCTTGGTGAGAGTCAAGCCGTCTAATCGCTCAGTCAAGGAGCAGGCACGAGCGTAAAGGAGATTTTGTAGAAAATGTGTTGTTACATTTCAGGTTTGACTGAAATATGTTCAAAATTAAAGATAGTTTGTATGGTACAACTCGATGTTTCTATTTTACGACATTCCCAAAATATGCATAGTAAAATTTTAAATTATAACAAAACAATTGTAACTCGTATCGCTATGCAAATGCATATACATACATAGTTTGATTCAATTATCTGCAAAGACAGATGCAAGGAAGCAGATATTTTCCACCTTTTCGATTTCACTTCTTCCTATACCTCTTAATTTCCTCTTTCTGTGATGTTCCTTGTTTTCTGAATTCATCTGGACATCTCTTAGAGGCAGCAGAGCAAAAAACAAACGGACTTTCTTACCTTTTTATTCGGACTCTACGTTTCGCGAATTAAACCGCAAGCTCAGTTGACAGACCACCCTCGGGCTGACATAGAACAATAAGGTGAGACAATTAGACATGTTAGTAGCCAACAAGAGCTAACGAACCCCAAGGCTTCCCAACACTAAAGCATCTCAAAGGCTTACAAACTGGCAGAACTTTTGGTTTGTTAAAGGCCGCCAGCCAAACTCACTCTGTCCTTTTCTAACGGGAGCAGGAAACGGTCACATCGTACATCTTCGCCCATAAAAATTTAGAAAAATGGCATAAAACAAAAGCCGAGGAATTCCACTAAATCAGACTATACTTCTGATTTATGGGTTCACTACCTTTCGAAGTTGTTTATTGTGGGGTGGGGGTATATATATACTATATATATTATATATATAATCCTGTTTTGTTACTGGATGCTACCCTTTATTTTTATGTTCTTCAGAAACAAGATATTTTGTGTATCAACCTCTTGTATTCGTGACTCTCATACAACCACGACAAGACTGGAAGCAGTGGCGGATAGAAATAGACTCGTCAGAAAAAAAGAAGCCTTTATATATACTTGGCCGCGCCATGGCTGACTGGTTAGACCGCTTGGCTCTCACCAAGGAGGCCCGGGTTCGATCCCAGGCGACCGCAAAGTGAGATTTGTGATGAACAACACGGCGCTGGGGTGGGTTTTCTCCGGAATCTCCGGTTTCCCCCGCCATCTCATTCCACCGGTGCTCCATCTTCATCTCATGTATCATCAGTGTCATCGCCTGCGGTGTCGTATGTAGTAAAAGCGGGCGTTAAACACTACACATTCTCCGGGTCTTCCGGTTTCCCCACCATCATTCCACCAATTGCTCCAGCATTCATTCATCCCAGGCGTTGGACCGACCCCCAACCCTCATCTCATCCGTCAGGTCAATATGTTTCGGCTCCCTCGGTCTGAGGGAACCCAAGTGACACCTAACACCAGCATCGGTAAGGAAGGGGGACATAAATACATACTTCTCAAAGAAAGTTAAGTTGTATCAAAAGATAAAAATAACCAATTTTAAATCAACATTTTTTGAAGTATTGTTAGTTTTCTAGCCTTTAATGAGCACTGAGGTACATAATTAGAGCAATATACTATCTGTTTACAAATATTATACGTTGGTGTTATCCTTATTTCATTACTATAATACGCATTGTGTGGGATTTTAAGACTACCTGGGACAGGAAGCTACATGGTCTTGCTGAGATAAAAAATATAACTGATTATAAATTTAGAAATAATGATAGGAAATATATCTTCAAAAGTATCAGGTATGTCGACATTCATACAACATACGTCATCGTTTGACTGTATTCTACCTAAGCTATCTGCCTTCTATGTACGACTGCACACTTTAGGAATTATTCCGGTCGCTTCAATCCATCACAGAATTAATTTTACCTCACCAGCTTCCATTAAGTCAGGTTATTTTGTAAATTTAAATATCTGAGTACCAAATATATGATCTAGAAGAAACCATTGGATACTACATGTTAGAGAACTGTTTTACTAATCTAGTCAAGGAAAAAAAAAACTTCTGGCTGATTTTTCCCAAAATTTCACTACTTAATTTGTAGCTTTAACAAAATGTTTTAAAGTCACAACGCAAAACCGGACCTCATTTTCTGTTATAAAACCTTATTTTTCAAGTTTTGTTTGATGTGCCTCAGCGAATTTTCTTCCAACTTCTAAGTTGCTAAATAGCAGTTCAAACGTGATACTTCAACTATATGTAATAGTTAAGTACGATTTAAAATCATGACCATCATCATTATATTATTATTTTATCATTATTATTATTATCATTATCATTATCATTATCATTATCATTATCATTATCATTATCATTATCATTATCATTATCATTATCATTATCATTATCATTATCATTATCATTATCATTATCATTATCATTATCATTATCATTATCATTATCATTATCATTATCATTATCATTATCATTATTATTATTATTATTATTATTATTATTATTATTATTATTATTATTATTATTATTATTATTATTATTATTATTATTATTATTATCATCATCATCATTATCATTCACTACTTCCTGATTTATAACAGGTATAGCTTCAAATATAAAATGATTTTCTACAACTGACAAACCATGGTTTCCCATATGACCACTCTTTTAAAATAACAAGCATTTGACGTTGAAAACAAATTCTGTGAATCTCCGAATTTGAGTTAGAGATACAAATAACTAGGGGGGATCAAGGTGTCAATAATCCTGAAGAAAGGGATTATTGTCCGTAGAATTGCTTGGTTTTGCTGTGAAGCTGAGTAGATAAAACAAAATACCGTATTTTTCAGGAAGACTCTAGTTTCATTCATTAACATTTTGTCTGGTTAATTCAATGCATGCTTTACAAACATGTTATTTGTAGCAAATTTGCAATTATTTTCTTCTATTAACTGCAGTTAAACTGTTAATGCACTCGAACAAAAAAGGGTAAACAAATATTAAAATCAGGAGAAATCTGGAATAATGCAAGTATTCGCCCTTTAATTTGATGGAACAAGTTCTCCTCTCAATTATAACTACAACGAAGAGTAAGAAAATAATTTGACATTAAGGGATTTCCTTACACCGGTCAAAAGATGGCTGAACAATGGGTTTACCTAGCTATTACAAATTCACATTCCATCTCCTGATTAAATGATTCATTTAAAATATAATTATATCCAATTTACACTCATGTAACTAAACGTTTGCCAATAAATGGTTTACTATTAAGTAACATCCACTTAAGGAGAGAGAAGTCCTATATCACCAATGTTAAATTTGCCAGGCTTGGCGTAGTAGCTCTGAAATTCTGACAGCATATAGACACAATTTTCGGAAGAAGAGCAAAATATTACCATAGATTAATATACTTATTTTATTGCTAATCCAATGCAGAATAGGCGTGTATAATGGACGCTAACAAAGATATCGTTTAAGAAGTTTTACATCACCACTGTGTTGCCCACCTCTGTAACGTAGGAGGTAGCGTATTTGCCTCACGTTCAAGAGTCCCGAGTTCGAATCTTGGCTAGGGTGAGTTATCTGGCTACAATTTTTCCAGACGTTTACCTTATCCTGAAAGATGAATGTCGGGTTACTATAAGTTATTTGGACTGGACGCATTTGGGCATCATATCACCCATTTCATTTATCGTCCGATACGACATCGCGTTGCAAGTTAATTTAAAAAAATCATTGTGTTGTCTTCATATTTCTAAAATGCAGCTATCCAACATTTTAGTTTGAAAAAATGGTTCGTGAACACTACTATATGGAACTTCAAAATAAGAGATGCATGAAAATTATCTTTACCTTGTAGGTAAAGAATCTGAATAAACCCAATTTATTTAAATCCAACTTGGGGTTAGATGTTTATGACATATATGCACCAATGGTGCCACTGAATTTCCAATTTGAGATGCATTACTACATATAACATGACAGTAACGAGATCACGTAAAGAAGGAAGGAAAACATTAACTAAATAGTGCAGACGTTGGAGCGTACCACACTTTAATCAGATGAAACATAAGCATAGAATAAAGACTACTTCGGAAACAGCTAATGATATGAAACATGTCACTTGTTAAATATAATCTACTTTGAGTACTGGATTTGTTTCCGCAGTAATATCTAATAGTCATCGCCTCAAACTTTTGATTTTGATTCCAATTCCTTTAACATTCTTAGAAAATAACATTGTGAAAATGTTTCCTAATAGAGCAATATTTGGAGTGAAGTTTTAAGTAAATAACTTCGCATCATTGAAAGATGTCAATTTTAACTGAAGTTAGGGTTTTAGCAACGTTTTCTCTTTTGTGATTTATTCTCTCTATCTCTCACTCTCCTCTGTGTATTCTTCTATGTGATCTTTTTTTTTTTTTAATTTGTTAAGTGGAGAATCAAGAGACCTCCGAGATAGAATACTTGGGCACAGAACAATACTTTTTCTACCACGCATGTATAAGCGGCATGGAATATCCAACTGTCACAATATTTTTATTAGGTAAGTAAACGTTGAGTAAACACTGACCTAAGAAGTTGCTAGGAAAACTGAATATATCCGCCACTGGTGGTCAGTACGGGCTAGCACGGGGTTTCCTCCCCAACCCCGCGAAACAATTTCACAGTCTGCTTCCGACACCCGGAGCTTGGCCTGGCCCCGGTATGTTAAAAATGGCACGTCCGAGACATTATGTTTGGTCAAAGCTACAAATACAACGGCTATGTTTCCCCCTATTGTTATACTCCGTGTTTGCAAGTCAGGGCTCCTAGCCTGGGGCCTTTTGGGCAGGAATAGAAACCAGGTGAGGCCTTCACTCAGGTAGCACCCACACAAATACGCTGTTCGTCATTTCCTGCAGTTCCAAGAGAAATCACAAAAAGATTGTAATGTACAAAGAGAACATTCATTCAGGTTTCATTCTACTAAATGTACACAAACAGACCACAGATTCTGAAATTACAGTCTCAATAAACGCATGTCATGTAACCAAGTAGCCCTTAACCCATATATATATATATATATATATATATATATATATATATATATATATATATATATATATATATTCCTGTATTTCAGGAGTTGTCTCGAATACATTTCTTCATAAAATACGTTAGTGGATTATATCTGCGATTGAATACTCAAGGCTTTGGCTTTTCCACCCAGAAGTACCGGGTTCAATTATCGGCTAGGGGAGGGAATTATTCTTTAAACATAATTATTCCCTATCCTTCCAAAGAGCCTGGAAGGATGTATATGGAAGTGAATGAGAACGTATTTTGTAGCGTAAAACTTCTTCAAAACAACGGCAACGTTAAGAAACTCTGCAATTCATAAACTCAGGTCAGATTACCAAAAAATCCAAAATAACATTGTAAACCCCCAAATGTAGCCAAATAGGCAAGGTGCGCTGCGGATTAATAATTCAGAAAGAGTAAGGAAACAAAGCTGGACAACGCTTGCGTTTACTATGGGCATTTTATGCATATTCTCCGATGCATTTATCTGACGAGTGTATAAATTAATCAGAATCATACAGTATATGAAACCTATTTTGCAATTTTGCACCTTTTTGGCAACATATTTACTTTCTTAGCTGCTGCACTTGATAGACAACGTATTTATGGCGTTACACACCGGAGCTCAACATCCCATTTTCATGCCATTAAGAGATCCTTTGAACACAAAAGAATCACTATTAGAAAAACGGATCAATTGGTCGAGCAGCGTAATTCAGAAATTTAAAATGATAAAATCAATAATGGTACTTAAATCGGATACTTTATAGATGAGAGAAAAACGTGTTTTTTAGTGCATTCCGATTACAATAAATAGCTTTTCTTTCTCCTTTCAAAATTGTCCTAGTAATGCCAAAATCACAAATATGACGTTATCAGTTTCTGTTGCACCATATTTAGCATTTTCACTTGTCTACAATTACTAATATATGCCATGCTAGGGGTCCCGGGTTCGATTCCCAGCGTTGGGGTGGGGATTTTTCTCGGACCAAGATAATTCTCATCTTCCGCAGAGTCTCGAAGTATGAATGAGTGTGTTAATGTGTGCGTGATCTAATGATTAAAACCGAACGAATACGAGTTAACACCTTCGATATGTTCCAAAAAAGAACGGCTGCCGATATAACCATTAGAGTTAAAGGCGGGCTATAAATGGAACTCATAAAAAAATATGTCGCTGTTCGCTTGTGAACCATATACTTAAAACACATCTGGATTTGATCTTTATTTTAGTTATAATACTGTATGTAAATAATATTGTTATCTAATAAGAAAACTAGTACATTGGCTAATAAATAAAACAATTATATTTTTATTTGAATACGGAAAACTGGGTTCAAAGTTTGGACTCTTCCTTGGCTCAATTAGGTATTTCAGATGTTGAAAATCTATATCTTTAATTTTCTCTGAATAACTGACACAGCTGCATTCAAAATCTTCTAATGATACGGCCTGAAGCTTTTCAAGTAAATCTCTCTACCCCAATTTCCTTTAAGAACTTCATCATAGTGAAACTATTACTGTGTGCAATAACTGGCATAAATTAAAACAAGATATATGATACACTGATTGTTCAAAATTCAAAAATGGATTACCTCACTTGAATAAAAAAACTTACTTGTTCCCTCAATAATTGTTCTAATTAAATGTATTAAATTTTGGTTGTGTCCTGAATTTTCTGTGAGTGTCCTGTAAACTTTCCTTTATTTTATTGAATTTTATATAATGCTGTATAAAACGAAAAGGTTTAAAGTTACAGAAAAACTTGCTACAGGAAAAATGCGAGCTTATTAAAAATTGTCAAATGTTTTCGAGGCATTATCAGTTTTTAAAATATTCCAAACTGTGTGTTTACACCTGTAAAATACATCAAATGAACACACTTAAGTGTGCAATTTTTGCTACCCCGCCACCCATTCTTTTATATTCTTTCCATCGCACGGGCTTATCTCGAGTAGATATCTGAATGTTGTTTTCATATACTAAAAACATATCGTGAGTAACGTAGCATGGATAAAAGCAGCCCCCTTTTGTAGAATTACTGTAATTCTAATATACACAATATATAAGAAGTTGTATGAATTCTTTATTTTAGATATTTTAAACGGTCAGGTATCCATTCAATTTTGCCTTGCACACGTGCAAAGAGGAATTTCAAAATAGGCATACAGTGATCTGTCTTTTAAAGATCTGTCTATCCCTACCGCCTTCCCGTAGGGGAGGGGATCCGTTCCCTTCAGCTGCCGTGGTGCGGGCGCTGCGGACCCTTAGCACTCGTGGTACCTCTGACGTTACTAGAGGAACCTCGGGCCGAACATTCGAGCCCCTCCCTGATAGGGAGTTGTTCTGATTGGGTTGGACTCGAGGGAGCAGTGGTTCACAATACCCGTGTGAGATCGGGTACGTCTCCGGACGGGGTTGAGGGAAGCCATTAATATTCCCGCGTACTAGGCGGCCTCACCGAGGTGTATCGGTAGCCTTCCCATTTTGGAGATGGCACGCGTAAGTGGCGTATCCACTTCCATCCCGTCTTGAGTCCACAGGACCAGATGGGGGGGGGGGCTTGCTAGTCTCTAGGTCTTGCCCTACGGAAAGAGCCTTGAAGGCGCCGGGCGCCCTTTCGGGATAGCTCGGTAACTCCCTGGACGAAGGAGGGCCGGGTCCTTGGTCCTACGGGTCCAGGACTAATAGGAGTGGAACCTCTGCACTGAACTATCCCTAACGCCTCTCTTGTACTTACTGAAATGCAAAATGAAACAATTTGGAAAGTGTTTATTTTTATTAACATGAGTGAGTAGAGAAATTCATATGAATGCAACCATCAAATTTTAAATACAGGCAGCTAAAAATTGTCTTCGTGCACGCAAGACCGCAGTATGAAACCATTTTCTGCTAACATTTCACTTTCTTGGTAAACGATATTCATTTAGAAGAATTTTTTCTGCTAAATGTTAATGAGCATGGAAAATCGTATGACTTTTAATCAATAAATAGTGCGCTGCTTATTCAGTGAAATTATTTCCAATTCTCTGCTACTCACCAGCACCAACAGTCACCTTTTGCCAAGGAATACTCACCTGAAAAGAAAAAAAGGAGAATAATGAAAACATGGCTTAATTTTTTATTTTAAAAATATAAAGTAACATAATAATATACTTTAAAATATAAAGTATTTATGAAATATGTTAATGTGTAATAATTGTATAACATTTTAAATGTGTTTCATACGCTATGCTCCTGCAAAACAAAATTATAAAGCGTATATAATAACATGCTTAATACAGTCTTAAGTAATTACTAGTGTGTTTGTGTATGTGTGTGTGCGCGCGCGCGTGTGTAGTTTCTAATGACCACAGCACTTACGACACCTTCAAGACTACCACTACAACTTATTACCTGCGTGTGTTTGCATTTACGTCATGAATCTATGAATATTTTATTATTTATCTGAAGAGTTAAAAATACATTAGTTTATTTTTCCCTGAGGTCCTGCAAGGTGTGACATTCCAAAGTAAACATAAAGTGCCCCATTCCTTAAACATTTGTATATCGCTTCCTCTCCTGTAATCCCCTTATACCTAAAAAAGGTATAATTTAAGCGAACTATATGTTGATAAACAGGAAGCAGCTAAAGAAAAATTTTTATATAGAGAGTTTTTAGAGTGAAGGGGAGATAAAATAATGTAACTTATTCTCTTATTATATACTCAGTGCACTATCGAAATAATACAATGTACGTAAATCATAGAGCAAAGGAAGAAGGTGACGAAAAACTTATAAACAAATATCGACCAGAATGACTCAGGCGGTTTCAAATGAGGCCCGCATTCGGGAGGCCCGGATTCGATTCCCATGGCCAACCTACCTTATCCATGGGCTTTTTTCGGGGGGTTTCCCGGGTAGCTAGGCGAATTATTGGTAGGTTAATTACATCCCCCGAATTTCCTGTCCCTCCATTTCATCTCTCATATGGTGGTCTCTTTCAGGACAGAAATGTCGGCGGGTGTCTCGGTGGTGCATGGCGCGATGATATGCTCTGAGGGAAACTACTTCCTCCTCCGATAGGTCTGTTGCCGATCTTCGGACCAGCTGCCGGGCCCATTTGCGAACCGCCTACTAGGCCCGTTTGGGGGAATGTCCGCTGTCCTGATCTCTAAGTAAAATATAGGGACCTGCCCTCTGCGTTGTCGTGGCTCCTTGCGGTGGCCACCCCCTGTCTCTCCCCTCATCCTTCATCTCGGGATGCACCACTTGGTGGCATAGGTACAATGAATCACGACTGGTCTCCGTGCCGAATCCCCTCCGTAATAAAATTCTAATCCAAATAAACAAATAAATGCCCAGAAATTAGGCATGCGTTTATGTTTGACGGATTCTGAAGCCGACTTCCTTATACACAAACAGAAAACAAATAAGTCTATTGAGGTTCAGAACCTGTACTATCCTTCATGGACTCCCGGTCAGTGATATCCATCATTTATTCAACCTAACTACAGCATACTTTACAAACCTAGAGCATCTGTTCACAGCATATTTGCACTATATAATTCTTGTTTTACGATATACTTCATGTGATATAATACTGCTAGAAGTAGTGTTATAGGTTTCTGAAGCGCACAAAATTTATACTCATTTATAATTTTGCAATTCTTGATGAAATTTTCAATATAGAACTCTAAAGGAAGGGATAAACAAATTTCATTTTTGTATAATCATTCATGCGTTATGCATTTCAATTGTTCATATATTGTTGTTCTGAAGTGTCATGTATTTAACCTGGCTTTGAACAATGAGATATTTAAATTTGTAACAGAATTAGATATGTATTATTACAAACAAAACATTTAAAATAGTAACAATAAACATAGTTAAAAATAAAATTTAATTAAAATAATCAGGAAAGAATTACAGTGTGTGTGTGTGTGTGTGTGTGTGTGTGTGTGTGTGTGTGTGTGTGTGTGTGTGTGTGTGTGTGTGTGTGTGTGTGTGTGAATGCTAAAACTAATAGTTCGGCGAGTACCAAACAGAATATTTAATTCCAACGTTTTCCAAGTTTGTCAATAAAATTCCTTCATCTCAAATTATCCTTTACAAAGACAACTTTTACTTCTTTTTTTCGCAAAAATCACTAACGATTTTGATTAATATAAAATTTACGATATTTTCATAGTTAACAAAACGTGTCTGTAATTATGGAAGGGCTTATGAGAGTCCTCATTTCAGACATGCATTTTGTAAATTGGAAAAATCTCTCCCATCAAGATGATGTTCACACTGCTCTAACTTGTTTTATGAAAATATGAAATCGGTATTTGACAACACTGTACCACTTAAAAGCGTCTACAAAAACAAGTGAAACCCTCACTGGTTTTCTAAGGATATTATTGCTAAACTAAAACACAAGGAATATTTCCGAAAAAAAATTAAATATTCTTCTATGAATAAACAGAGGTACGAGGAATTGAGGAAATAAATTAAATTTATGATAACTGCAGCACATAAATCCTTCATTATAAACACTGTAAAACATATAAAAGCCAACCCTAATATTTCTGGAGGTATATCAAGAGTAAAAAAGCTAAGAATAATAGTATGTCCAATAGTATGTTGGTGAATGATGTTTGTTTGGATGATGACAAAAGGGTTGCAGATGCATTTGCTACTTACTTTAAATCTGTGTATTCTGACATAACTCTCTCATATAATATTCTTAAATTTGAAAGTCTGAGGGTCTCACGTTTTAATTTATAAACTTCATTTCTGAAAAAGAGATTAAACTTGCAAGAAGTATATTAAAGTGTAAAAGAACCAGTGTCCCTGATGGGATACCAATAGTGAATTGCTCCTGTTTCCTCTTAAAATTCTGTATAATCTCATTTTAAAAAACAATATATTCCCTCATAATGGAAAATCACAAGCATAACTCCTGTATTTAACACAGGCGATGTAGCCAAAATTGAAAATTATACACCAATAGCAATTCTTTCTGCTCCTGAGAAAGTTTTCAAGCACATTTTGTATAACAGAATATTTTGGCATGTTAAATCTTATATTTCAAAATATCAGCATGGTTTCATTACTAAACGTTCTGCTGTCACAAATTTTATTAACTTTATAGAGTATGTTTCTACACGGCTGGAACAAGGTTACCAAATTGGCAATATATACTGATTTCTCTAAAGCCTTTGATAAGGTAGCCATGACATCCTCCTGCATAAACTTTCCCATTTTGGGTTCTCTGTCCAAATTTTAAACTTAATTTCCTCCTATCTCTCAACAGAAAACAATATGTTAAATTTCATCAGTCAGAATCCTATAATTTTATTGTTAATTCCGGCGTTCCTCAAGGATCAAATTTGGGACCATTATTTTCCATGCTCTTCATAAACGGTCTACCAAACTGTGTCACTAACTCCAAATGGCTTTTATATGCTGGTGATCCAAAAATTATAAAGGAAAATTTACAATGTTTATGATATAATAAAGTTACTAAAAGCTCTGGATAATGATTATAAATGGAGCTCGGAAAATAAACTTCAATTTAATATTAGAATGTTCCCTTTTATCTGTACCAGAAAGAAGCACTACTTAAATTCTAGTTATCATTTAGACAATTTTCCAATAGCTGGAGTGAATTCCATCAGTGTTACCATGACCCAAGACTTATCTTTTAGTCAACACATTGCAATTATGCACAATAACTATATCAAAAAATTGGGTTTTGTATTCAGAATCTCCAGAGACTTAAATGATACTGAAGTTATGTTAATTTTATACAAAAACCTTGTTCGAAGTAACTTGGAATATGCCTCACCTATGTTTAAATGTTATAACGGTTACCTGGAGAAAATTCAGAAAGGATTTCTTATATATATCAAAACCCCCGGCGTATTCACTTATAATCAGTGTATTCCATATAGGCAACTGCTAAAGCAATTCATAATAATATCACGTTCTGTTCGTAGAATACTTGCTGATCAATTATTCCTTTATAAACTTGCGAATGGCCTGGTATGTAGCGAAGAATTACTTAGTCAAATAAATTTTAATGCCGGCATTGCAAATTTCAGAAATCGTCAATTGCACCAGTTGAGAACACCAAAAGAGTCATCGCATAAAAATTCCCCAATTTTAAGGTTATGTGCCAAGTACAATGAACTTTCTTCTAAAATAGAGCTGGATCATAGTTTCTCCTATAAGCAATTTAAGGAACAATTATATACGGGAATTAACGGCATGTGATTTTCAATTGTGTTATTTTATGTTTCATGTTTAATGACAACACAGTTACCAATGTCTTGTCTTCGATTATATATATTGTTTTAGTCTTAGATTTTTGTATTATTGTTTCTTACTCTTTGTATTGCACTTAAATTTGTATATATTTAGCCTTAGTTTTTTGTATTACATTTTGCATTGTCCTTTGTGTTAATTTTATATTTATATTTAAGCATGTTTGTAAATTATTATGTATGTAACTACTGTAATTGGAGCAATGCACTGTTGTAGCACAGATAAATACATTAATAAATAAATAATACATAAAAAAAAATAAGAAATAGACAAAACTTAATAAACGGAAAATTTAGATTAAGACACACAATTTACGACATTTGTTGGAAGAGGACATTAACTAACTCTAAGGTAGGCAAAAGTTTCTAATGGTTTGGGTCTTCCAATTATAATTGTTCAGGGATTTGAAGTGTTAAGTCGCCATTCTTTTATTGCTCGTGATGGCATGTTAGGAGTATACAATTTTAATGCCACTCCGAAACCACCCACTTTATAAATATTTGGCTATCTCTTCAGCCTCCTGAAGCCCTTTATACCTACAACGAAGTTTTTAATGAAACTATTTCTGCAATGGTTTATCTGTATTAATATAAATTTAACAAACAGAATAGTGTACAGTGGAGATATGAATATAAACACTAGTGGGCGGAGAATATCAGGATCAATGCAAATCATGGGATTTTAATTTAATTCAAGTCCCTTATTAATCATAAAAATTGGCATTTAAATTTTATTTTTAAATTGTTGCTTCCATATCGGAAACAATAACCTTAGCATAATATCTCAAGAAAAACTTTCTATGGATAAAAAGAAAGTAAAAAATTCCTCCCAATAAATTTTAATACAAATTTGTTCCGTGCATCTGCCAGCATCAGTCAAGCGTCCATTTGGTTTTTACGGCTCGTGCTGTCATTTCTAATTTACTACCGAAGCAATGATTGCAAGAACACCAAGCAATATGAATCCTTGCTAACAAACAAGCAAGTTTTGATGTATTGCACCATTACAGATTACCAAATTAACTGCTAATACCGTGTTGAATCCACAATCACACAAACGTGCGGGCGGGTCTAAAAGGCTCACTCAGCACTTTGATTTATCAAACGTCAGTCGTTCCAGTTAATGCAACACCTGTAAATCTCTTTAGACGGGTTAAAAATCTACTCGTGTTGGTTTGTTAGCTAATATTGTGGGCATAATAAACAGCCGGTGCTAATCCTTTTTGTGTTTGAAATTCCACACAAAATGCGGAGTTAAGCCTTCAATTTTCCAAATATACAGCAAAAATTGTTAGTAAAGGACCCACATCTCTCTTCTTAAGGCAGAACTGTGAATGAACACGTAATGGTTTGGCCCATGTGTTCTGAAGTTTTAAGGGAAAGGTTTGGGTGTAAAATAGCATGTTTTAGTGATGAGTTATGTTATTCAATAGAGAATTATGAGCTATATGAAATAGTGTGTTTAAGTTTTTGTATGCCTTTAGGCTATTCTTTTCAGTGTCAGTAAAATGGAGTGCGATGTCGACAGCAAAGAACAGCTTGTCGAAAAGCTTCTGTGGCTGTTGTACCTCCATTAAACGAAAACAGTAAAACATGTTGAAACTGGATTATATAAAGTATTAAACACGTTGGGCATAAACTTGTTTTTATTAATACGCTAAATAAATAGAACTAAATAGGGCGATGCAAAAATGAGCGAAGAGCCACTCGAAGGGATAACGCGAGCAACGTTGCAGTAACTGCCACATCACTTGTGAGCAAAATGTTATCACTATTAATAATTTCCGAACTTCGCGTCTCTCTCTCTCTCTCTCTCTCTCTCTCTCTCTCTCTCTCTCTCTCTCTCTCTCTCTCTCTCTCTCTCTCTCTCTCTCTCTCTCTCTCTCTCTCTCTCTCTCTCTCTCTCTCTCTCTCTCTCTCTCTCTCTCTCTCTCTCTCTCTCTCTCTCTCTCTCTCTCTCTCTCTCTCTCTCTCTCTCTCTCTCCTCTCTCTCTCTCTCTCTCTCTCTCTCAAACACACACATACATACACAAGTAGCTCTGCATGTTGTTTACTTCAAGCATATACACCTGCAGTCCAATATTATAACGTTTAATGGCAGATCCTATCATACGCCCTCCGGATATGCGCATTCTTTCTGCAGTTCCCTAATATGTGTTTCAAATGGCAGCGCTACTAGGTGAGTAACCAATCGGAGTCCTGCGGTGTTGAAATATGTAGTGTTTAACGCCCGCTTTTAATACATACGACACCGCAGGCGGTGACACTGATGATACATGAGATGAAGATGGAGCACCGGTGGAATGAGATAGCGGGGGAAACCGGAGCTCCCGGAGAAATCCCGCCCCAGCGCCGTGTTGTCCACTACAAATCTCACTTTGCGGTCGCCTGGGATCGAACCCGGGCCGCCTTGGTGGGAGCCAAGCAGTTTAACCACGAGCCAGGGCGCGGCCGGCCCTGCGGTGTTGTATTGCATTCTCCCTAAGTGGTGTGTGACGAGTGGCAAACTAATCAATCTCTAATAAATAATATTCGCGCTAAGACAGAAATTCAGATTTTGCAAAAATTAATCCATAAAGGAGAGAGTAATGTATTTACCGTAAAAATCCCATAGTTTTAGCTCAAATAGTTTTCCTAATACCAATAATGTAGATACCATTATACAACAGATTGCGACGTAAGCACTGTAAACAATATTATTGGTTGGCATGTATGCGTGAATGCATATTTGAAATTACTCAGAACTGAAACGTAAACATTTGACATGTCGTGAGTGTGTGGTGTTTAAGGGCCCGTCGACAACAAGGTCATTTGGGCCCCTTTGACATGTCGTGGTGAATAAGCCAAAATGTTGGTTAAATTCGATGAGGGGAAACGATACATTTCTTGCTAGTCTGGCAGAACGTGTCTGGTCACATATCTTTGTTTATGAATGGTTCGTAATCTCTATTTACTGTAGAGTTCAAAGCAACATTATTCAGTTACTCTTCCTGGAAAAAGTGTATCAGCTGGATCAATGAGACACGATCCACTTTCTCCCCGTTACTCGTGCTAGAACAATCCAACAGAGTTAATGTGCGCTCAAATTATGTTGCAAACAGAAATAATATTTTTTAATTGACTGATGTTGAACGACTTATTTACGAAGGAATTGACAAGGAACACAACAAGACTGGGAAAACTGTGTGAGCCATTCAGATAAACTACAAGACGACGACTTTTGGAAAGAAATAGCACATGACGAGATTTTGGAATCTATCATCATAAATTTGCAGTACTCAGACGTTGAAGACAATGACAATGACGAATTATCTCCTAACGTAAGTAACATTCACAGCTACACGGATGCACCGCTGGTATTTTCGTTGGATTAGAAAAATAAGTAATTCATAAACTATAATTAACTTTAAACTAAATATTTAAAACATTTGCGCAATATAGCAATATTCATGTTGCAAATGTGATTTCAACAACTGCATTATTATAAAACTTTGGAAAATTCAGTTTGCGTTAGAGTCAAGAACACTCGCAAGTGTGCGAGAGAGAGGGAGAGAGTGGGGATAACGAGATGGCAACGGCGAAGGCTCTAACGAATCTTATTCGCTACAGGAAAGAACTCTTCCCATTTGAAACACATAATAGTTTTCTCTTTCTGCTCTAAGGTAACGTATCTAACACATTCTGTTGATCAGGTGTTTTTAAAAAACTAAAACATTCTGTAGAAGCATTTACTACACAGCATTTAAAGTATGTAAGGTTTATACACATTAATTCTAAGAGCAGTATGCCAGTGCACAAATGTAGCTTTATAGCTGCCTCACGGTACGGGTTGCTCTTTTTTTTTTTTTTTTTTTTTATCCCGGATGACGAATTAATTTCATTTAGCAGGCTCCGTTCTTTTGCCATTATTGTACAATTATCTATAACACTTTTATGGCAAGTCCGTTTTACGCCCTATATTTGTAATTTCGTACAGTACCAGCTATTCCTAATAATGGAGGAAAGATCGGCCAATAAATCCTAACATTTTCTCTGCCTGCCGCGTTAGATACAAATGTTGTAATACACTTAATGTTTTAAAGGTAGTATTCACAAATGAAAAGATTAAAAAGTACCGGCTACCTATGGTAGATGTTGACCAATACACTGAGAAGATTTACATTCTTTCTCGTAATAAGATTTTGTAAAACTTTACGTTTTCCTAGTTAAAGTTACGATGAGAATGAAGCAATTGCAAGATTTCTTTTTTATTAGTTAAGGTCCTCCAACGTAGATCATATCGCACGATATGCATGCTTAAGTTTTGTGTGTCATGAGAAGGTCTAAAACATGACACCTTTAATCAAAACCGTTTAAACCATTTTTGAGGTGAAAAAAATCTACAGAATATTTCATGTGAAGACCTTTTTTGAAGGACGGTAATTACTGAAAACCTTTATCGTACATTATTAAATAGTATTAAATTTGGTATTTATCCGACTATTCGCTTTATGAGATACGCTTCCCCGCCTCTCTCTCTCTCTCTCTCTCTCTCTCTCTCTCTCTCTCTCTCTCTCTCTCTCTCTCTCTCTCTCTCTCTCTCTCTCTCTCTCTCTCTCTCTCTCTCTCTCTCTCTCTCTCTCTCTCTCTCTCTCTCTCTCTCTCTGATTCACTCATACACATGAGCACTCCTTACCAAATATGCTTTCGTTTTTATCCATGAGCTGTTAAATTGTAAATTTCCAGTTAAATTTAAATTCAAACTCTTGGGGTCCAAAACAATTCTATTAATGTATAAGCGGCAGATTGGATATGAGAAAAGAAAAAAGAAATGTAACTTCATAAGGCATGACGGATGAAGTACAAAATACGTATATATTGATACTCGCAAAACATACATAAAAATGATATGCAAAATGATAATACACCCTGGAGGTCAGATCATAAGTAATCTCTCATTTCGGGGATACACTTGATATTACAGCAATAAGTTATAGTAAGTTCCTATCCATATGTTTACTCAGATCTTGAGAAAGAACTGAAATACTTATAAAAATAACCTGGAAAATTGTTAGCTTAAAGATAGTACATTTTTGTGCGCATGAACTTTACGGTTTGTGAGTCTTTTGTGTTTACTATTCTAGGGTTTGTTGCATATTTTAAGAAACAATGAACTCCCCATATAAACTACTCCTGCATTTGGATACATATTTCAAACATATCACACCCACGAATAAACACGCTTCGAATTTATTAACACAGTTTATTTAGCACCTTTCCTGTTTTCTTGTAATTTCAAAAACATCAAAATAATTAATATAATGTTTGATTACATACATCTATTGGGCAGAATGCATTTTGCAATTTTAGCTACACATGTGATATTTTGCTGCCCCACTCTGTGTAATGGGATATAAATCTGTGAGGATCCACAAAGTTTTGTTTACCTTAAATACCTTTATTATTATTTCTTTATTATTTCAATTTGTGAAGAGATCTCTAAGGTTGTCCTAGGAAATATAACATTTTCGAGAACAAAGAACAGAAATAATTTTTCAAACGTTTCAAATCATTCAATAAATGTAATAGCTACTTGCTCACTTAGTTTCAGATGATTAACAATATGATTAACGCACTTAGGACTTAATAAGGTACAATAAGCTACACAACCCCATCTTCCGCATGCCTTCAAGATAATGCAAAGTTTTCGACCAATCGCAATAGCGTTCCAATTCTAACTGCAATACAAAGTAAATAAAAGAGCATATTTATCCCCCGCAAGGTTCGGTCAATTTCTATTTGATTATAGTATTTTCTTAAGTGTCGGTTTAGAAAGCTTTTGTAGCAATCTCAAAGGTTTCTATTCTTTGCTTTTTAGTTTTTTTATTATTTTGTTTGCTTTCTATTTGAACTACTTAACTTTATTTCAATTCCAAGGACTTTTGAATTACGTCAAAAAATGTTCCTATCTTTACATAAAATCTCAAAGCAATAGACGAGTTGGTTCACGAGTACGGACGTAGCATGCATGATAAAACGTTAATATGTAATTAGTAACGCACTCGTCTGAAAGCAAAGGTATAATATACGTTTGTTGTTTGTTACCATACTCAAGTCAATATCTAAAATATTTCATAAGCCCTCGTAAATCTTATTCTCTAACATGTTAGTTACAGGCCACTAAATGTTTGAGCAGAAATTTTTACATGCAGATAGGTATTATATAAGGAAAATAACAGAGCAATTACCTGCAGCAATTTCTCGTGGGATGGCAGCACATATTTAATAAACAGTCTATGAAGTAGTCATTTTCGGACGAGAGTTGGGTCGTAAACGCGACGCAGTTAAGGGTATGGGCTTACAGCTGCTAATTATTTAGCAGGGGAGATAGGCTTTGCTTCCGGATTTTGTTTTTGTGCAGTAACCTTTTCGGTTACTCAAGGTAAGGAGGCGACTAATGAATGCAAATTGTGTCATAGCTTCCGGAAAGCCCAAGTAATGGTCGGGTTAGTGCACTTTAATGCACAGGCCTTTTGTACTTAAAAGGTTCTCGCTCGATGGAGAACACTCTGTCGCATATGGTCCGTATTTACAAGCCACATGACAAACAGGTTCTGCGAGGATTACTCCCTTAGACTTATCTGGGACAACATTTTATTTATTTTTGCATGTTAGATTCCAGTTACATGTTCTCAACGTTTTCTCTGGCTTTAATGACGGAGAAAACTGTCGTGCCAAATATCTTTATTTATACAATCCAAGTCTTCTGATTTTGTTAGGAAATCCGGTCAGATACAACGTTATAAAGTTCTAAAAACACCTTTTTTTCCTTGTATCTCATTTTGATTCTCTACATTCCTGTAAACAGTATAGCGATATTTACAAAATGGTCGCCACTTTCATCAAAATATACATATGGCATGGTACGCCCTAGTAAATGTGTTTCATATTATTTACTTACTTTCTAAATACACACTTTTAACACTCTTTTTCATATCTTAGCCTTTGATTTCTGTTGTTTTAACTTGCCCACGGCTTCATTTCATTTATCTGGTATTTCATTTAGAATTTTACATTTATAGTATATATATTTGTAGTATATCCCCTCATCTTTTCATTTAAGAAATCTTTCAGCCGTAAGTATTGTGTTTATCAACCTCAATATCTACGTTAAGATCTACTTATTAAAAGAATCGTGTGATATTCTCTGCCAATTTTTTCATAGGCTTGTATTACAAAAGCTTATTCGTCTGTCTACTTCGTGTTAATCTAGATAAAATTCACAGAAATTCGTTTTACTACACATTTCCTTGTAGGTAGGTACAAGGGAATTGAGAAATGTAATAGTCTATCCGCTCCACCAGTGTGGCTATTTGAGTCTCCACTGCCGAGTCGAGCGTCTGGTTCACCGCCCAGTGGTTTGGACAGGCCACCGCGAGTACCTTCCAGCCCGGTGTCCAAGCCCGTAAATGTTTGGGAATTCTGTGCGTCTCTGCCGGCCATAGAGCTCTTGCGGATCCTTCCTCTAATCTGTACCTCCCGGAGAATTATGCAAAAGAGATTCAATTGCGGGATGAGGAGCTAGAAGCCCTGTCCATTACCTAAATCTACCTCTACATCAAATACTATCATGTATATTGCATACAACTCTTTGGGCGATCGATGATAATTATGCCAATGATAACGTTATCTACCTAGTTGCTCATTAACAGCTGGTTGATGTATCAAAACTGCTAGCCAGTAGCAACCTCCAAAATGCTACATATGAATCCCTGTTCAATGACCGATTTCACTTTCGAATGCACCAGATCAGTTGAAGTCGAGATGCGAAAGTGCTTTGTCATCAATTATTGCTTTCGTCTTATTAGGAAAATACTGGAAACCCGTTATTACAGCAGAAAACCTTTCAGTCGACCGAAGAACATACTGGTTTGGTTCCTTATAAACTGATATCAAGATGCGGCAGAGTAAAACTATGCTATGCTCCAAAAGTGATAAATAGGAATAATATGAAAGTATTGTCCTACTACTCAAAAGGTTATCCTGGCTTTATCTTTGTTAATAGAAACCTCTCAGATAACGCACTGATTACCTCACGTGGACATAACATTTATCTGTCATTTGTGATTCCTGATCATTCCATTGGCTGAAGTGATGCGTTCATTGCTGATTAGCACACCTCCGAGAAGTGCACCAGTACTCTCACTCTTCCAAGAATAATCAGTACGTTACCTGAGATGTTTGTATTAACAAAGATAAAGCCAGAGTAACCCTTTGAGCAGCGCGATAATACTTCTGGTAGTTTCACCTGGTATACTCAAATGGACTTAAACATGTACCAATTAGATTCATATTAAGAAATAAAAGCAAAAATAAAGGAAGAGAACAAGTCCAGCTGTAATCATTGAACTAAAAAGTTAATATACTCCATGTTTATACCGATAACAGCATAAAACTTATACGTATGATATGATTATTGTTACAGACTAAAAAAAAAGTGAAAGAAGTGACTCACGCAAAGGTAGGTAAGCTGGTATAAGCTGAGTAAACACGATCGCTAAAAGATCAACTTATATTCTTTACATAGTCTTGGCTTCTTAAACCAAACTCCGTCTGATATGAAGAGCTAAATATCATGCCTAGGGTGAACATAGCTAAGTCCATTATGATCTCGGAAAAGTTCTAGGCAGTATGGATCATAATTAATCCAAATTAGATTAAATAATATGTTTATGCAAAGCATATCTGTGAAATGCAAACGTGTAGAGGGAATAATTGAGTGTTGTACTTTGAATATTGGCTAGCAAACCACGGATGTCTGCATATTCGGCAATACCTCGGTATCCCATATATATTAACAGCACACATGTTTATGTACATACAAATGTGTAACGTTGAATAGCTTCGATATCGCAATCAGGGCTATGCACGGGAAAACCTCGACCTACAGCGGAAACGAAGTACCGATGCAAGAAATGTGGCAACAGTCGGTGATGCGTATCAAAACCACCGCGGAACCATTACATCTACCTAATCATTTCTACAACGTAACGCACTTTTACTGCGAGATCCTGGCGGATTTACATGCCACAGCACTGCACCACATGCCTCGCCACAAAATCACGTGATATTACAAAATCTGCTGGAGGTTCCGTGCTTGTGTGTGACCACCGAAACCAACCGAGAGTCGAGCGAAGTGCCTCTGGGGATGAGCCGTTTGGTAACCACAACTTCTTCCTTGGTTACTAATTGAATAGTTTAGCGATTAATTTACAGCCATTATGTTATTTGCAAATATTATTTTTAGGCTCTCGTTTTAGATCGGGAATTTTTTTCTTCTCTTTAGTTTACACCTGAATGATTAAACACACACCCATATGCCGGGACAGATATATATTTTCAACCGTTTATTCCGGAAACATACGTTTTAAGTACGTCCAAATGTTCTCTACTCTTCATCAGTATCATTAAAAGATGAAAATGCATCTGATTCTGTGTGTAGTGGGTAATCAAAGAATCCAAACCCATTTTGATAACTGTTTCGTCATTAAAAAGTAGTGTCTTCCCGATAGATAGAGGTTACAAGACAGCTTCTAACTTCAATGTTTAAATCCTAAAATACTAAAAATAAATTACAAGGTTTGGATATTAAAACCAGTCATGCTGTAATCTGAAAAGAATAATGTTGCGAAGGGTGCTTTCATCTTTTGCTGAGAATATCATATAGAAAATAGTATTTAATTAACAAAATCTCCTGATGAGCATTAGATTTACCATACATTCCTGCATATATAATTTATGTAATATATAATATATTCAATTTATATAATACATGTAATTTATATAATATATAGCTGTAATGGTTAAGTAACCATTTAACAAATGAAAAAAAAAAAGAAGATACAACAAAACAAAAGAGAATGGCGTATTTGTGTGCAAGTACTTCTGAGAAACTTGTGCCAAAAGCTATTAATAACCTTCATGCAGGAAAATGCATTTCCTTCATACTCTACAACTGAGTTCATTACCAGTGCATGCTAAATAATTATGAAAAGAGAGAAAATCGCATGTGCTACAATAACATCTCTTTTCCCGCTATCGTTTATTCTTGTATTTTTTTATTTCTAAAATATTGGTATTTAAAAACCCATTGCCTCCTCTGGCACCAACCTAAATATATAAGCTAGAGAAATATTGTATTGCATTCAAACAATTGATATCGAGATTTCACCAGCAATACATGTTTTGGGGGCCTCTCTAAATCATATGATTACTTCTAGATAATGAAGTGTAAACAATACACAATACATAACACAGAGACCAGCAAAGCTAGAAAACGGAAATTGGATATAGACAGAATATTTCAGAAATACCTTTACAACCTTCAGGTATAGGTTCCTCACACCAAAAGAAGGAAAAAGGTTCATATGAACATATGTCCCGTAACCCTTGGTTTTCGCGTTATTCCTGTCACAATAACTTCAAGTGGGAATTCAATGGCCTTTGGGGTCCAAACTCAAAACTCCATTTCTCTATGCACTCATAGAAGGCTTTGACCTATTGAACTACATACGGTAGATGGCGAAATGTTGTCATGGAGATTTGTCTACGTTCGTCATTTATCAGTCTGTCTTCAACGTTTCAATTGTGTACATGTAGTGAGTTTACTGCACGTGTTTCGTTTCACCATGGCTGGATATTCACTTCAATTCGCCGACAATTTTATGTAATGGAATGGTAATGGAAGTGAGGCTGCACGGCTCTATATGTAGTTTCCAGACCGAAGACAAACGAGTCATCCAACCTTTGTCGCTGTTTATCGTCGCCTTGCTGAGACACGAACCGTTGCACCACGGACTATTGATCGAGGAAGACCAAGATTGTTCGTACATCAGAACGCGAAGAATCGTTGTTAAAGATGCTCCAGGTATCAGTACAAGACAAATGGCTGTGGCATCTGGTCCATCACACGTGACACCATGGAGGGTAAGTAACGAGCAGCTCCTGTATCTATATCATATTCAATGTGTATAGGGCTTTTCGTCTGCCGATTATCCACCATGGGATAACTTTTGTCCATGGCTTGTAGCACAAACAGCCAATCCATTGTTTATATCGTCAGTTTTGTTTACAGACGAGGCAAATTTTGGAAGAGATGGAATTACTCATTTCCACAACGTACACGTATGGACAGATTGCAATCCTCATGTTGTACTTCAGGCTAGACATCAGCAACAGTGTAGTCTGAAAGAGTGGGCTGGCAATGTAAGTGACTGTCTGGTAGGTCACACGTTTTACCAGCACGTCTTACTGGTGCTGTCTACAGGGACTTTGTCCACCACATTTCACGAAAATTTACCCTGCAAATAAGAACAAAATCTTGTGGTTTATGCATGATGGGATTCCGGCACATTTTAATTGCATTATTCGAGATGCACTGACTGGTATCTACCATGGCCGATGGATAGTCAGAGGAGGACCAGTTCCATGGCCTGCACGTTCTACCGACCTCAATCCTGTGTATTTTTACCTCTGGGGGGGGGGGGGCATCTTAAATCATTGACTTATGGAGCAGCCATCCCGGATGCAGAAAGTCTTCAACCACATGCCATAGGAAGCCTGCACAATCATTCGCCACCATTCCGGAGTTTTTGAAAGGGTTGGACATTCCATGATTCGACGAGTACAGACGTGCATAGAAGCAAGAGGAAGATATTTGGGGCATTTATTATGAGTTTTGAGTTAGGAGTGTACCACTGTGTTGAACACCAAACGAGAAAACAGAGGATTATGGGACATATGTTCATATGAACTTTTTTCCTTCCTTTCGTATAAGGAAACCATACCCGAAGTCTGTAAAAGTATTTCTGAAACATACTATATATTGTGACTTCAAGGGTTCGTAAAATTAAAAGTACAATTCGCAGAAGTTCCAAAATGCACTTTATTTACGTAGAAACACACCTTGGTCAACCCTTACAGTAGCACAATTACATAATATACACAAATACTATTGACAAGGTCGTTGACCACAAACAAAAGAGTGTCCTTTCACAACACAGCTGTACGCGGACGATTCTCAAGTTCCAATTCAACTCAAGACTGGCGATCTGCGGCTACTTTTATTGTTACACTCATATTTATAGAATCTTCTGTAAAAATCAAAACAGCACTAGAAAGAGGAACTTCTAGTTATCTATCTTTATCTGCTTCGGCAAGCTTTTTATCTCCGCGTTGCATTATCCGTCCCTTTGTGCGCGCAAGCCGCACTATCATAATAATGGATTCGCGACACTGCTCCCTCCTCAAGGCTGGGCTTCCCGCACACCGCCATCGTAGCGGGCCAGATGATCCAGGTCCACCAACATCTTTCCTCGGGGCACCTTCTGGACGCGGGTGGACCACGTCGTTAATCCTCTTTACCACCCGGTATGGTCCTTGCCACGGCTGTTGAAGTTTTGGGCCACTTCCCTTGATCCACGCAGGGCGGTACAACCAGACCAGTCACCTTGCTGGAAACCTTGGCTGTTGGCTTGCCTGTATTATCGGGTCTTCATGCGGTCGCTCGCCTTCTGGATGTTCTGACGAGCCATCTCATGCATGTCGTAGAGATTGTCCACCAGGTTCTCCACATACTCCGCTGCTGGCTGTTTCGCTTCCGGAGGACTCCCAAAAGCCAGGTAACAAGGGAGGCGTAACTCTCGGCCGAACATCAAGCTGGCTGGCGTCATCCCCGTGCTGTCGTGTGTTGACGAGCGGTATTCCAGGAGGAACAGTGGCACACTGAAGTCCCGATCTCGCTGATGGCTACACACAACCTTCCTCAGGTCTTCTTCTAGGGTCTCGATGTAACTTTCGACCATGCCGTCCGACTGCGGGGGTAGAAGTGTTGTGCGGGTCTTGTTCACCCCAAGCCTTTCCAGTGCCTCCTTCATTAGGTTAGACTCAAAATTGGTGTCCTGATCACTGTGGATCTCTAACGGCACCACAAGACGCAGAACAGTTGCCCCACGAGGCAGTCTGTGATTGTCTTCGCATCCTGATTCGCAATGGCATACAGTTCCGGCCACTTGGTGAAGTAGTCCACGGCCACCATCAGGTACTTGTTGCCTCGGTTGGACATTGGGAATGGTACAGCAATGTCGAAAGCGATGCGTTCGAATGCCGCTCCGACGTTATGGTGCTGCATACGACCCCGGCTCCTAGTTTGGGGCCCACGACTCGCCACGCACACGTGGCATTGACGACACCATCTCACAGCGTCTACTCGGAGCCTCAGCTTGTAGTAGCGCTTTCGGAGATTGTCGATCGTTCGGTTTGCTCCCAGGTGTCCTATTTAAGCACCGGCGCGCACTTCTTCTAAGACCTCTGGGATCATACTCCGGGGAAGTACCAAATTCTCTCTCTGCCTCTTCCCATCAGGTGATTCTCATACCCGCAACAGCGAAACCCGTGGGAATCGGGTATGTCTTCGGACGGGGTTGAGGGAAGCCATTAATTCTCCCGGGTACTAGCCTGCAAAGCTAGTAGAAGGTGTGCTAGATCACCAGGCGGCCCCACCGAGGTTTTTCGGTAGTCTTCACCTTGAGTGTTGACGCGCGTAAGTGGCGTATCCACGTCCATCCCGTCTTGAGTCCATAGGACCTGATGGGGGGGGGGGCTTGTTAGTCCCTAGGTCTTGTCCCATGGAAAGCCCCACGGAGGACGCCGAACGCCCTTTGGGACAGCTCGGATAACTCCCTGGTCGAAGGAGGCCCGGGTCCAGTTCCTACGGGTTCAGGACTAATGGGAGTAGAACCTCTGGGCTAAACCCGCAACAGCACGCTCTCTTAGATCTTCAGCAATTACCATTGGGCCAGCAAGACTGGTCCCTAATCGGCGTCCACCAGCTTCTCCCTACTCAGGCCTGCCTTATCCCAGCCATCCGCAGTCACTGCCTTGACCACTCTGACAGCAGCGGCACGTTCCTTCTTTTCCATTCTTGTGCACTGGCTGCACACCTCCGCGCAGGGTATTCGGGACATAGCGTCTACGTTGCCGTGTCTCTTCCCTCTACGATGTTCAGAGGTGAAGTCGTACTCCTGCAACCTCTGGATCCAACGGGCTGTCTGGTCTTACAGGTTTCTAAAACTGCGTAGCCAGGTTAATGCGGAGTGGTCAGTTCTCAGGTGGAATGGCTGACCATGCAGGTATTTGTGGAAGTGATCCAAGATGTTCACTACCGCCAGTAGTTCTCGCTGGCTAATGCAGTAGTTCTCTTCCTTGGACAGCGTCCTACTGTAGTACTATCACCCGCTAATGACCGTCCTGGACTTGAGATAGGACGCCTCCAATGCAATGGTTAATGCCACAGGTGCATTAGTCCCGTAGGACCAAGGACCCGGGCCTCTTTCAACCAGGGAGTAACCGAGCTGTCCCAAAAGGGCGCCCTGCGCCTCCATGGGACTTTCCATAGGGCAAGACCTAGAGACTAACAAGCCCCCATCTGGTCCTGTGGACTCAAGACGGGATGGAAGTGAATACGCCACTTACGCGCGCCAACTCCAAAATGGGAAGGCTACCGATATGACCTAGGTGAGGCCACCTGGTGACCTGGCACACCTTCTACTAGCTATGCTGGCTAGTACGCGGGAATATTAATGGCTTCCCTTAACCCCGTCCGGAGACGTACCCGATCTCCCACGGGTATCGGACACCAACCCAATCCGAACAACTCCCTATCAAGGACGGGGCTCGAATGTTCGGCCCGAGGTTCCTCTAGTAACGTCAGAGGTACAACGAGTGCTAGGGGTCCGCAGCGCGCGCACCACGGCAGCTGAAGGGGACGGATCTCATCCCCTATGGGGGGACGCTGACGTCAGTGTCCAAAATGAAGGCACCGCCTATGTGACGTCAGTGTCCACAATGAAGGCGCCGCCTGGCTGTGGGAATCCCAAAATAGGAGCACTGCAAAGTGTCTTCTTCAGTAGTTGCAAAACGACTTCGTCGTCTTCCGTCCACACATAAGGCCGGTGATCCTCTGTCAGACGGGTGAGGGGCTTGGCGACGTTCGAGAAGCCTTTTATGAAGCGGCGGTAGTAAGTGCACAGCCCCAGGAAACTGCACAAATCTCTCTTATCCTTTGGCCTAGGCCAATCCCTCACGGACTGTGTCTTCTCCGGGTCTGTGGTCACTCCGGTTGGTGAGACTATGTGGCCCAAGTAGTTGACTTCCTTACAGAAGAGCTGGCACTGCTTCGCGTTCGGCTTCAGATTGGTCGCTTGCAGTCTCTGTAGCACCTTACTCAGGTGTTCGAGATGGTCTTCAATCAATCCTCTCATCACTGGCCTTATGAAGCGTTGGAAGGTAGATGGTGCGTTGCAAAGACCAAAGGGCATAACTGTGAACTGCCAAAGCCCCTTAGCCTGTCGAGAATGCGGTCTTCTCCTTGTCTCTAGGGTCCATAGCTACCTGCCAGTAACCCGACTTCAGGTCCATTGTCGAGAACAACTGCGCACCGGCCTGTATAGGGTGTTTGTTTTTGCTTTGTAATTTACATCCTCCAACGTTAAGTCATATAGGACGATGGATGAAATTGGTGAAATGATGCTCAAATGGGTCCGGGGTCCATGAAGCTTAGTGTTATCCGACATTCGTCTATCAGGATAAGGGAAACCCACGGAAAAAACCTTATCCAGATAACTCACCCTAACCGAGATTCGAACTCGGGACCTCTTGAACGTGAGGCAGACACGCTACCACCACGCTACCAAGGCGGGCATCCATGGTGTGCTCAATCCGGAGTTAGGGAAAGCAATCCTTCCTGGTGACAGCGTTCAACTTCCTATAGTCCAAGCAGAAGCATAGCACGCCGTTCTGCTTCGTCACCAAGACTACAGGGGAATACCAAGGGCTGTCAGACTCTTCAATCATTCCTCCATCATTCTTTCATGTCCTCCAGCATATCCCGTACCGCAACTTGTTTCGGCAGCGGAACGCGTCTAGGTGGTTGCCGAATAGGCCTGGCGTCTCCGGTGTCAATACAATGGAGCACTATGTGCGTGCGGCCATAGTCACTGTTGCCTTGGCTGAAGACCCGCTGGTATCGTCTCAGTAGTGGTCGAGCCTTCTCGAGCTGTTCTGCGCTCAGGTGGTCGACCGCCCTCTCCACTAAGCTTTCCAGACGAGACCACAAGTGTTGCGTCGGCGCCGGCTCCTATGTCTTGTCGATTGCTGTCACGCTGACCATGGGCTCGCACGTCCCTTGTTCCGTGCCAGCCCGTACGTCGTGATCGGTGTCCATCAGGTTGAACAGTCTTACCGGCTTCTACTCTCGGCACAGCAACAATTTCTTGGCTACACAGAGCCCGTGCACAGGCATCTTCTGGTCCAGCTTCATGTTGTTCGTCCGCTGGCCTTCCAGTCGCGCCGTCACCACCACCTCGCTTCTCGCGGGGACAACTACGCCTTCCCTCAGGATGACCCTGCAGATTCCAAGGCGTTCTTCGGGTCGCTGGAGTATCCCCTCTTCTCCATTGAGCCGCAGGACCTTCCTGCCGTCGTGGACCGTCGCCTCGTGGCTCCTGAGGGCATTCAATTCTAGTATCACCTCCTCAGCCTCCTTCGCGACGATCACCCACTGACGCACGGCACTCCGTCCCAAGGTCAACTTCAGCAGAAATCCTTCAACCTCCTGCCGACGACGTCCTCCACCATGGTGTTCAGGGACGTCGTTGCTGTCGGCCTTTCTCTCTAGGTCGTTAACGCAATGCACCAGGTCCTCGAGGCGCTGGTCCACCTGAGGCATCCGCTTGCCCAGCTCCATGACGTCCTGCTTCACGCCGGCAAACTGTTTCTCAAATTTGGCGGCGAGAGCCTCGTTCGCCACCTTCATTTCTGTGGCTACTTCGGTCATCTTCGCGGTCATCGTCGCGGCCAAGTTGTCGTTCGCTGTCTTCATTTGTTTCATCTCGGCTGCCAGGTTGTTATTGGGCGCTTCCGTCTTCGCAGCGAGGTTGCCATTTGCCGTCTTCATTTCTTTCAACTCCGCGGCCAGGTTGTTATTTGCCGTTTTCGTCTTTGTTAATTCAGCCTTCATTTCTTCCATCTTGGCGGGGAGGTTGTCGTTCGCTGTTCTCATTTCTTTCAGATCTTCTAGAATTTTTGCCCATGCAGCGTCCATTGTCGTATGTCTCACTCCTGACATCAATTTTGACTTTGTGGGTTCGTAAAATTAAAAGTCCAATTTGCAGAAATTCCAAAATGCTCTTTATTTCCGTAGAAACATACTTTGGTCAACCCTTACAGTAGCAGAATTACGTAATATACACAAATACAATTGACAAGGTCGTTGACCACAAACAAAAGAGTTTACTTTCAAAACACCGCTGTACGCGGACGATTCACAGGTTCGAATTCGACTCGCGACTGGCGATCCGCGGCTACTTTTATATGTAGCGCCACTCATATTTCTAAAATGTTCTGTAAACAAGACGGCACTAGAAAGACGAACTTCCTGTTATCTATCTGTTTCGGCAAGCTTTTTATCACCGCAGTGCACTATCTGTCTCTTTGTGGGTACAAGCAGTGCTGTCACAATAACGGGTTCGCGACAATATAAAGCTTCTTCCAAAATTTCAACGCGAAGATTTTTATCTACCTCTCCTCCAAACTGGAAATCGTGTTTTTACCAGTTTTATGGTATAAATAATAAAATGTACAAGTTTCTGCCAATGGACTGTAAAGTCACCTACACTGAGTACACTTTGTACTGATTGTACACTTTGCTAGCAAATTATAAGAAATAGAAAATACCTGAGTACATAAAATTATACAGCTCATTAAACCACGCAACTTACCTTGCTGATCGTTGGAAGTGTCCAAAATTTCCAAGTGCCAAGTCAGCATTATTTGGTTTCTCGTGATATCAATATCGAGAGCGTGTAATTTCAAAGTCAGCATATCTACAGTAACGAAATATGCCGTGAAACCATTTCTTCAATAGTTTACATAGATTATTGTGAAACAGAGACAGACAGAACGCTTTTGTAAGAACAGTGTGCATAAGAGATAGTGGATACAAAACTATTATGCATTTAACATCTACATTAGTATCTACTTTATGTAAATATGCAACAAACGTTCTCAGATATGGCTCCATTAGAAATTAATGCCATTGTACATACAAGAGAGATACAGAAAACTGAAGAGATAGTCAAATGTTTATAAAACGAATGGTATGACCATGAGAAACAAAACAAACCGAAATTGTAAAACTTAAAAATTAGAATACTGGATGAAGTGTGGGGGAATGAGTGGATGGCCTTTTACATTGTAGGTATAGTGGAGCTTATTGTATTTTATTTGCACTTGATATTAAATGCTGATATAAATGTACTTGTCAGAAGACAAGGTAGCAGAAGCTCAAAAAGTAGGATCATCCCTGGTACCATTGATAACACACGACTGTTAGTTATAGAAAGAATAGGAGCGATTTTATAACTGGATGGACATTTAGGAAACTTCAACGTTGGCACATACTTCAATGCATGTTAATGGTATCATTCCTACTTTGTAACAACCATTTTATAAGGTAATTGTTACTGTGATATTTTCACGCTAATGCAACAATGTAATACATTATTTTCGACTACGAAAAACAATAAGCCTGTTTATAATTTTTAAATGTTACTATAAATTGTGTTCGAAAAGATTTGTACTTCCTGTGTGGTAAGGATTTTCCCATATCTAGTGCAGTTATACAAAATTAATTCAAAACGAAGGTAACTTACAGGCTTTTTACAGATAATTCAGGAGTCTTCATGACCAGTAAAATTTATATCTTGAACACATCTAATTGTATTACAAATGTTAGTAACTTGTGTGAAAATAAAAAATAATATCCTTCGCCTTCTTGGGGCAGGATAATTTCTGGAAAATCGTGTCACATTTTTAAAAGATGCTAACCATTAATACCAAGTTCGGTGTTTATCCAACATTTTTTATTTACTTATGATGCTCTTTCTCTCCTCTTTCGTCACATATTCGCACAAGTGCATGAGGTGCTTAAAAGTGCATGAGGTGCTTAAAAGTGCCAAAACGTGCTTGCTTCCCCTACACGTGTTATTTTCCCCCCACCAGTGACCAAGGCAAAATATACAGGCTTATCAGTCAGAAGTGGATGATCTGATGCCTTTAATTTTCTGTAGGTAAGAATGACACCGTAGTGCCGTCACTGCAACTCCGTAACAACGGCAAACGGGTCATAATATCGCAGCAGATGGAAGGAAGCTATACTCCTCCACAGGAGAGTAAGTCTCCGGGGGACGAGACGCAGGGGGTTTGGCGAAGGTTCCCACACCCTCCCTGGACAGGTTTATGACACCCCATGTCCGTAAAGTTACAGACCATTCAAAAACATTCTGACGCCTTCTACTTTTGTGAATGAATCTTCTCGGTTTAATATACAGAGTGAATAGGGCGCATGTTTTTTCAACGGTCTGCTCCTTGTATAGCAAGCGTTCTCTGCCACACACATTCGCTGTCCTTGTCCCACAGCACATTCCTTACAGGGATTTTCTTTGCGTTTCTATACTATATTTCTATCTCTCCTCTGTTGCTTCCACTTGAGCACCGCTGCGCGAATTCATATTTTGTTTAAGGGCCCTCAAAAATGTATTCCATAGATGAAATCTTATTGTGAAAGTTTTTGATGATATTCCATACTTCCTCTATTTATCATAGGTACGATGAAGTCTTCCTCTCCATATTATGGTTTGCAGCACACCTGTCCTTAATATCATCCACATTATAGCTATCGTCCCTCATGACCTCATTAATAACTTTATACCGACTGTGCGAAAATTTGGGTTTCTTTGCATTCATAAAAATCTTCCTTTTGCAAATACTATTTTATTTACAGATGAAGCGGTATTCACATTTGACGGCATTTAATTGCAATGATTTACACTTGCGGTGCGAAGTAAATGCACATATTTACCGAGGGGATGGCTCAGGCCGAAGTGCCTGTGGTCTGTATTCGTAACCTTCTTGATCCAAGGATTTTCTCATGGTTTCTCCGGGTACACTAATGTTGATTACACCTCCAATATTTCCTGTCCCTTCATTTTAACTCACTTCTCCTATCACTTCACCTTATCCGTTTTGCTATTCCAGGGTTACCGCGCCGTGGCTGAGTGGTTAGACCACTCGACTCTTACCAAGACGACGCGGGCTCGATTCCAGGCGACCGCAAAGTGAGATTTGTCGTGGACAACACAGCGCTGTTTTCTATCTGTAAATTCTCGTCCTCCGGAAGATCTCTAGAGTCCCGGGATTCGAGGGAATGTGTAAGCCCGTAGGTTATACGAGTCGCCATCGGGTAGTTTCGATTTGTAGCTTTCAGGATCGCTGCTCTGCTGTCGCCTCTCCTTAAGTCTGACCACCATTAATATACTCTCACCGTAACCCTCCTTCCAGGGTGGCGTCTTGTCAGGAGCGTAAGTACAACATTTTTTATGCAGATCGCGGTGCTAAGTCTCCTCTCTGAATCTTGCCATGACCATAGTCATAAAACCACATGTTCATGAGGCAGCAGGAACCATGACACAAATTACTCCTCATAAAATCTAGGAAATCATCTCATTGAGCCACTCAATCTTCCAAGAAAACTAAATAGACGGAAATACCTTCCATTTGTCGTTTCCTCCAAGCAACGTCAAATATAACATGCATATGACATGCGTAGATATGATACAAGATGGATAGGCTGAGGCGGGCCTGAACGTGTTTCTTCAAAATCATCTGATTTAAATTCTTTAGGGTTGTGTACGTAACATTTCCATTAACGTGGTAGAAAACTGGAACGGAGAACTATGCATATTTGTCAATAACTCTGAAATAATCCGATGTTGTTCAAAAGAATTTAAAACCGTTCCAGGAAAGCATACAGTGCTGCCTCGACAATTTCAGCTCTTCATTTAGTCGTTACAATTGTACAACTGTAACAATATAATCATAGATCAAACGATAGCTCTGAGGTAACTAGTGAGGCTCGCCTTTGGGAGATCCTGGATTCGATTCCCTTTTGACCTGACACTATTTGGTTTCTTTCGCAGATTTTTCTCGTGGGTAGACAAATGCTGAAGTTCATATAATGCCATACATTTTTTCTTTCTATACATCGTAAGGATCAACATTTATTTTTATCTCAACTTTCTCAATCATTATATATAATAATTTTATATCATTTGGTTTCCTTATAATAGCATAGAGCTGAAAGATCGGCGTTGTGGCGCCTGCTCACTGCCCTGCTGTTCAGTGGAGACGGGTCCTCAGAGAGACGTCTCGAGTAGAGAGGTAGACCTGTATATTTGGAGAGATAGGGACTCCGCATAGCCGCTATGAATCTGTTGCATCCTGTGCGTTCATTTCACTCCTTCCTTCTTGAGGTTTCCAGAAGCACAAAATGTAATTGTGCACTTAAGTGTCTTTATCCTTCTCCAGTTCCTGATAACCATAATAATAACCATAACGTAACATAAAATTAGGTAAGTCAGGCGTAATAGCCAAATTAGAGGGAAAATTCAACACAAATCTACATTTCGAATTTATTTTGTACTGAATAGGAAAACGTCAGTGAGGGCTTGTACACACAGTTTCCCAATTATCGTGAGAATGACTCCCTTGAGAACCCATAATTACTCTGTTTTACTTCTATTAGCATGTACTGTCATGCCCATCAGTCTGCACAATCAATTATTGACACATCCAGTTTATTTTATTTACTGAGTAGTTTTAGTTGTTTATGAACAGTACTTGGAATAACTTTCTAAGAAGGATTTAACCAGTACGCCAGAAGTGGCAAAAACTAAAAACCTCTCCCGAGTTTCAAAGTAAGTTTCTCGGTTTCTTAAGCACATACTATGGTAGACACAAGCTATGTTTTATCAGCACAAACGTAGACTGCACGTTACTACAGAAAAATCAACCACTAACACTGCTTCCTTTCTAAAAATTAATTTCGCGATTTGGTAAGAAAAGGAATAACTTCTCTCTTTGCGATGTTTTATATTCTCTGTGTACTGAAGGAAGTGTGTGTAAATCACTCAGAAGAAAAAGGTAAAAAAAGCGAGGTAGAGAGAAATATATGATGTGCAATCTCCAGTCAAGATACGTATATTTTATCTGCTCTTCCTCTGACGCGGATACTCTTGGCTAAGGACACAGGGATACGCTTCTGCTGTCTTTGATAACATAAACCGCTTTTCAAAGCCTTTTCAGCAAAGTAGTTAATTGTTTTCCCGAAAACAAAAGAATAGCCTGCAGTAAAGAGAATGGAATATAACGAGGCACAAAGTGTACGCGAAAAGTTTTTGGCTGGCCATAACCGAGTTACAATGTGAAGAAGAGCGCTCAACGGAGATTTCCTCTAATCCTTCTGAGTAACAAGGCATTTGAGTTGAAAGGACCTTCAAAATGTTTTTGTCATTGTTCACCACTTGAATATACCGCGCGATGGTTGCGATGACAAAACTACTGAAATCTTAAGTTTTTAAATTTTCATAAGTGTGTTAGAAAGGAGGTTCATAAGTTTGAGGTAATCGTTTAACATGGCTAATGAATAACAAGCAATGTAAAATACAAGAACACCTTGTACATAATATCACATGTTTATTTCTACCCATTACCATCTCACAAGTATTCCATTTATGTTTTAATTGTTCTATCAAACCAAGCCAGGCTGTCAGTTTATACTCTATGAGGTCTTAAAAGTGCTTACGGATGTCAACATTATGCTATAGCACAGTGGAAATAGTTCGTTACTACATTGCATATATTACCGCTTATTTGATACATTCAAGTAATGAATGGAGTGCGTAAATACTGTAATTCAACTTCCAAAAATTTAAACATGAGGCCGCGCCATGGCCGAGTACTTAGACCACTCGACTCTCACCAAAGCGACCCGGTTAGATCTCAGGCGACCACATATGAAATGTCTGATGGACAAAACAACTTAGAGGTGGGTTTCCTCCGGGATCTCCAGTTTCCCTCGCCATCTTATTCCACCGGCGCGTCAATTTGCGTGTCATGTATTATCAATGTTACCGCCTGCGGTGCCGCGTATAGTAAAAGCAGGCGTTAAACACTACAAAAAGTTCAATATGACCTGCAGCGAAAGATATGATGGTTGCGATAAGAGTCCGATGTAAACAGCTGACAGCAAAGAACGTCAACACCTGTTTGTTGGCGGAGAGATACAACCGCAGTTTAAGTGCGTCCCCACTGTAAGACCGAATTGACTGCATGTACTTTGCCTCTATGTTTCCGTTTTCTCTACTTATTTGTTGAGTAACTGTGATTTTAACTTGATCTCATACATGTGAAAAGAATGGAAAGCATTGAATCTATTTTGCCATCCAGATTTCCTGTAAATAAACGTTTTGGGTTTTCTTTAACATCCTCAGAAGCATGTTAGTGCGAAGCGTAAATAAAAAAGATAAACATTAGAATAAATAAAATTGGATTAAGAAGCGGAACATAATTTAGATGGCATTACATTTATCACTAAACTGGCCGCACTCTTCTCTATGAGGAAAAGCGTCCGTTCTGCAGAAAAGGGAGCGATTCTTAGAATTTTCATTATAATGCCACGTGTTATGACTGTAGGGCTTAACACACGTACATTTTCAGTTTTCTCTGAATAGCCGGTGAAACAATCTCATCCTAAATGAATTTTATCTGCTTTCTTTTATAAGTGGTAAACCACAAGTGATTGACGAGAATACACTGCACTAAAAATGGGTATTTGTTTAAAACATACAATCTTTTTCACTCACTCTATGTGAGTGAGTGAATAAGTGAGCATGCGTGTGTGCGCGCATGTGCGTGCGCGCATTAAGTATTTTCAGAATTTCAGGATATTAGTTGATATTCTTTGAATTTTCCAGTACTTTATTATACATTTTGAAGTGATTCGTCACCATTCTTTTGTTTGTTGTGCTTCCATGTAAACAGAATTCAAAGCCCATACACATAACAATACACGTTTTTAAGATTTTACTGTCGCTGCAGTCTCCAGAAACTCTTTGTACCTGTAATTACATTTGTAATAAAATAGTTTCTGCATATTTTTATTTCAATTATTAAGAATTGCAATGCAAAACGACCTTTTGTAAAAATAGTTTATACAGTGCATATGAAAATTAATGATTGTAGATAGATACATAGTTCTGTGAATGTAACGCCAGATTAAATTAAAATAAATTAGCGCCCAATGGAGCACTCCTATCGCGTTATATGTAGATTCTCCTAGCATAGTTAAGCCCACGTTGAAAGCTCTGGTTTTATGAAGCTATCTTAGCAGTTCACCGCCAAAGTCCATTGAAGGACTGGGTTTTGTTCGTCTTCGTTATAATAAGTGCATACTTATGGCTGAAAATGGTACTAATATGATTTGATAATTCTTTCTATACAACTGTACTTCAGTTAGACTCTGTATAAGTAACAAAAGGCTAAAACTAAACCACTACTCCGTTAGTTATTCAGTACAAAGCTGAATATGTTACTACAAATATAGAGTGGATTTTAATTTTGTAATACATGAAGCCAAGTATGGCATTTCCTTCACTCGGGTAGATTTAATTTAGGACTGTGCAAAAATACTGCATTTATACTCTAGTGACTATAGAAAGCACTCCAATACAAAATATTTAAAAACAGCCAAATTAGCGGGGAAAATATCGTTTTAATATTCAGAAGTTACAAGCTATGTTACAGTTTGACTTTCCTTCCCCATTTTCAGATTTTTCATTTCTTTGTTTTATATTTTCTGAAAATATTTCAGCTTTTTTGTATGTATTTGTTTATGAAATGATTTCATGTGCATTTACTACAGCATTTTGGCATAAATTTCGAGGTTGTGGTGAACATGGGTTTTGATTTCACTATAGAAAAAACCGAGAAACTCAGTAATTATCTCATCAGTGTATATAAATTGTATTAATTTATTTTATGTAAATTTCAATCATTGGTCAGTGACATTATCAGGATTATTTTAAAAAATTTCTAAATTCAGATCAATATTTTCTAAAAGCTAGAAAAAATTTTGCAACTTGAAGTCATAAAACTCCAAAACGTAAATTAAAAAAAAAAAATCGCTTTTCCTTTTGCGTATTAAAATAAGTTTCTTTCGTAAGTTTGGCCACTAGCATTTTTTTCTAATTGAGATGAATATTTCTGGACCCACTGTACATGGAATTGTTGTACACTTCTGATGTTAAGTAAAATGGGAATATGCATGTTTTAAATGAAGTTTAACAGCTTTTTCTTTCTTTTGCATCTTTTACTTTATTTACTCTTTGTTTCTTCAACATACTGCCCATTTGCGTAGAGAAACGGAAAGTGTGTAGTCATTCATCACAGCAGAGGGTGACGCTAGGGAGGGTGGTTGTGCCCAATTTTCCTCCTGACTTGAGGTGTGTTGGGACGTGACCTCGCAATTACAAGCACCAGCTCCTTGCATTTTACAATAGCCTCCATAGGTCAAGCCAGGACTCGCAATGAATGATGCATACACAACGTAAGGAACGAGAAGAAAATATGTAAAGCACGAAATAACATTCCAAGAGGAGGACACAAATAAATAAATAATACAAATGACAAGGAAGGCGTGGGGAAAAGGAGATCAAACGGCTCCAGGCAAAGAACATAAAAACAATAATTTTAATAAATAACGGGAAGAAGATGCTGGAAAAGGTGTAGCGAAAACGAGACATGGAACAGAATACTGAACGTACGAAAAGAATGCACACTGAAAAAATAAGCATACAAAACAAAAATTATACAATAATTCCCAGAGAAATAACTCACGTTTATAATGACAGCGAGCAAAATACTTGTCAGAAAACCACTCTCAGAACACAAATGTACATTAGTCTCATTAATCCCCCATAACAGTATAACTAAAGTTCTCCTCAGTCCCAGTGTCTCCTATGTGCCACATTACATTTTTTGGAGCACCCGTGTAGATGACAATTTGACCATTAAGAGATATGAACTCCTGGCCAATAAATTCGTTTTCTGATTTGCAGCCAAGCTGTATTTTCATTCTTAAAACTAACTGAACTTAGAGTGAGGAGGCTATGCTTTGTCCCCGTCCCTACCCCCCTAAAAAGACATCAAACGTGGAGGAATTAAGTGACTATTAACCTGTCCATAACTCAAGTGAACTCAAATAAATTCTTCTCGCATTATCGCGTAGTTGCAAGTACGAGTTTTATATACAATATAATATGGACATAACATATACGGTTTTAATTGTAAAAGTCTAGTGGCATTCCACTCGAACTTTGAAAATCTCTGATTCCTGTGCCAGCTTTCTCGGAATTGTTTTTGGACTTCGTTCTAACTTTCCTCCGATTTCATAAAACTATGGGGATTTAATTTAGATTGCTTATCAAGAATAGGTCTCGTTTCCCTAAATCCACTCAGATTATTCTCTGTGAAGCACACGAACAAAAGGAATCTATCTATAAATCGCCATCACACTTCTTTGCAGGAGTTTGTCACATAAGAATCATACATGAAAGCTCCGTCAGCTTAAGTATTGAGATCCTTTGATTTAACAGTACTAACACATTATAGCAGTGAAACATGTGGTCTCACAACTTCTGTACATACATACTTCCCGTCAACCGATTAACGTGCACGTGGAAAGTTGGGAACACAAGAAGTCAAGACCAAGTTTATTTCCTGTAATATGGCCACCTGTCAAAACGAAGGTTTATTTATTTATTTATTTATTTATTTATTTATCTATCTATTTATTTAATTTATTGATTTTATTTATTTTACTGCTATGTTACTACATAATATCTACTCGAATTGGCCCAGACCACGAAAATATGCATCTACTCATAAATATTTACAACACTGATTGCAATACCGAACTAATGAGTGGGTAAGGGCACGAGTAAAGGAAGAGGGACACCTCACCACTGCAACCCACAGCACCGCCCCAGGAGAAAGGAATGATAGATATTTATTTGAACTCCACAATACAAATCCATATAGTAACAATTTAACACTATTTACAAAAACACCTCCTTAAGCTCTGAAAATTATATTTGAAATCTTCTGTGAGTTGATCACCCTAGGGCCCATAGACTCGAACACTGGTTATTGAGCAATTGGATCCTAGTTACTATGTTCCCTTTTCTTTCTTTCTAAAGACTAAACTGTAATGCTGTGCATTTCTTTATGCCTGAACAAGATTACCTAACCTATAATCTAATGACGTACCTGTATTTATTTGTACTTCACCACTTATGCAAATTAATTACCATTCTGTACAACTTAACTATGCACTCCTAAGTACTATCCTTTACATATCATGTTCAACCCTTCCCTATTGGGTCCCATTTACTGCCTTTCTTTCAAATATCTAAGTTTTCTTCTTTCTCCTTATTTCTCGTTTTCTTCAACGATCTAGTTCTAACAATACCTAAATATTTTCCTATTTCTATTAAACTTGCCTCCGCTTTAGCACTCAACATCTTCTATCTAAGATTTCATTTAGGAAACTGAGCCATTTCTTTCGTGATTTTTCTCTCATACTCTTTGTCCATTCACATTCTAAGTGCCAATTTAACTGCCAATATCCTACTACACAATGGGCACTTCCTTGATTTTCTCTTTACCCTAAACACTTTACTATCACCACCCCTGATCTGGTCTATGCAAATATTTCTCTTTCCGCTCTCTCACTGACATTTACTCTTGCCCACGTTGTTTTTACCTCTGTATAAATACACATTGTACATACACATTGTCTCTCCAGATGTCCCCACAACCCATTCCCAAGAGCTCTTCTATGCACTTATACCAAGCATCCTCTTTATTAAGCTTTTTCTGCAGCTCTAGACACGGCTTTAAGATATATCTTCCAATTCCTTGATTCTATACCAGTATTTCAAAACTCCTTTCACAAATTTTGCTTTGCTTCCAAATCTCCCAAACTCCTTTTGTGCAACATCATAGCTCCTGTGCACTTTATTTACATTCTCCTACCCTACCTCGAGACCCCAAATCTCCGCTTCATACAGCATTTTCGCCTCAACTACTCTCTCGAAACATTTTATTTACAACCCTGGTATTTCATCTAAGCATGCCCTAATCACTGTAATTGCCAATTTTGCTTTGGCTAAAACCGTTTTCTTTTGTCCTCTCCATCTAACACTACTACTCAATTTTACTCCTAGATAGTCAAATTTCCTTATAACGGAGTGAGGGAACTACAGGAGGCAACAAGCCGCATACAGAGATGCGCAAGTCGCTAACACTTCTAAGCATGGTGGCACGTCCCACTGCTGCGACCAATAGAGAGGGAAACAAGTAACCTGTCGTCCTGGAGGTCCCCTACTGCCCACGGGAGTGTTGCATGCATTCGCGCCATATTTCCGCACCGTTCTAACCACTCAGCAACGGCGCCGCCTACTACCAATTTTAGAAACATTCTTGACAGATGAGGAGGAAAGTGAAAAGAGGGAAATTAATGAAAAGGAAATCATGGCATAAAAGTAAGCAACCCAGCATTCGTCTAAGTGACCCAAGGTAAAGTGGTTGACGGGGATCGAACTCGCGAAAACTACCCAAGCTGAAGTAATGTTTACATGCATTTATTGAATAGTTTGATCTTTTCAATAATAACTAAAGATACTGATTAAAATATAACATATTTAATATATTTACATGACAAATGAAATGTATCTATGCGTTAAATTTTCTGTGGACAGCCTGTGACGTCATCTTCACTACGGAGGAGTTTTACATACTTCTGTGGTTGCTCCACTGTACAAGGTATAAAAAACTTATTGCAAAAGATGGAGAATTTTTGAATACACAATTTATTTCAAATTAGGTTCTCTGTGACACCATTAACAGCTCCTTCTGAAGATGCATTGTTTTAACAATGAAGTAGGTAGATTGTCAACTGACCTACAGTATGAATAATCTGTTGTAGCTATATAAAAATTATTGCATTGCACTCATACGGTTTCTCTACTCACTCTTGTACCAAGTATTCTTACATATTCTTCTATCTCATGTCGATCTAGATAGATACTTGTAGAAATTATATGCACAATTATATACTTCCTTCTACAAACAAGATTTGGGGAATACAGTGGGCTTAAGAAATACTCGTCTTTTAACAGCTGCCTTTGAAATTCCGTTCTCTGTGCATGACAAGCGGTAAAAATAAGTATAATTGCCCATTGTTGGAAAATTCAAACAATAACAGGGAATATCTCGGAAATGATTAACTTCAAAAAAAAAATGTATGACAAATTTTGTCCCTTAACAAGATCTACATTTTATATAGTAAAGTTTTATCTGTTCCTTATTGTTTACCATTTATGTAAAACGCATACCGAATGAAGAAAACTTATGAGGCTATTCCTAGAAAATACAAGGTATACATGTCATTCCTCGTGAAACTATATTAAACAATCGTTAGAATCGTTATGGAGATAATCAAAATTGTTTAAAAGGAATTTATTTTAAGTATAGTGGGGATGGGGAATTTTGGTGAAAAACCTTCGTAGCGTATCCTTTTAAAATACCAAGTTTGGAGTTTATCCGAACTTAGGTTCTTGAGTAACCTGTTTATAGGTAAACGGGTGCACAAATGCGCACACGCTATATATATATATATATATATATATATATATATATATATATATATATATTTAAATATCTGATACATTCATTAAAACGAATTTGTCTGCTCATTCTTATGCAAGTATTTCTATAAATGCTTATTCTTCTACTTCATATCAGTCAAGATAAATATATTTTGTAGATATGGTTTCATTGTACTTTTCATTGCAGATAGAATGTGAATAGGATAATGCGGTAGGCTTAAGCCATAATCAAGTATTATATGAGCTAATTGGTATGTGAAGACTGACCTTCCATTCTCTTTGTACTACCAGGAATAAAAACGAATAACGAGTTCTCATTTGAGAAAAGTGTAAAACTGGAAAATTCAATCCAACAAGGATTATCTCAGAAATGTCAACTCCGCAAAAAATTACAATTTGTGTGCTTTAACGAGATTTGCATTTTATAAAGAATGTTAATGAACTATACCTAAATATTTTCAGAGCAAGTGCATATATCTTAAACAAGTAATCTGAGATAGGATTCTTATAGCCTGTTGGTTCAAATGTGGAAATTACGGCTATAAGTTTCTTAAGTGCCAGTACGCCACTGCAAATGACGATACCACTTGAATACACAACATACGAAAATGAGACGTGTTGGAGCACTACTTCTGGCGCAACGGTTATGACCAGACATCGGATCCCGTATACCTTAGCAATCAATGTACACGCACAGGTACCACAAAAGGTCAGGCGCAACATCAACAAACGTCTGTGTCAACAAGTATACCGAAGCGTTGTGTGTGTACAGTCTGGTACGGATACAAAGTATAAGCTACTTTACAACATGCCAACCTTCTCATTACTTTCGATGTGGGAATTACAATGAACAACTATGTTCATGCGTAAATTGTCCAATGTGAATTTTCTGCGCCTCTCACTGGAATAATATAAAAATATTGGGAGAAAGTTCGCTCAATGTCACATAACGTTAATGGTGCATATGAGTAGTACAAATCATTTTCATATGTCTGTCGATTCTTAAGTTTATTTCTTATATTACGCAGCACTGAAAATCCAGTATTTTTGTGTTGAATAACACTTCCTCGACTGCTTTTAGACAGCTCGAAAGTACATTCTTCAAGCTGTTTAATGGTTGCTGATAATAACCAAAACTCTTGATTTATTACATGGAGATTATCCAATAACTGTTGTGAGAGTAATGCTATTGACACAATATGTCCAACACCTTGCATTCCCTGAAACGCAGATCTACCTGCTTGGTTAGCAGTAGTTGTAATGAAACTAAAGCTACGCGTTGCGAACCGGACTATCCCTGCGTGTTGTTCCCGGGACTGACGTCAGCAGTTATATACTGCGAGATTCGTGAACTTCATATCGCTTTAAAGGTGTACGGGCTCCGATGTCTGGTTATGACATTTGCTCTCAAGTGAAAGATAAACGACTTCGAATCTCCTTCACTTTTTGTCGTTTTTTGTTTATTTTTGTTTGGTTTGTTTGGTTGGTTGGCTTTTTAAATTTTGTCTAAGCTTTTAATTATTGTATACATGTATTTTACTGAGTACAATTAATTACAATTCTAACAAAAGTTGAATTCTGGTTAATATTTTCACATGATGTGCATCAAACTGGGAGGTGATTTAAAGAGTGAACGAACTTACAAGAAATACAAAGTAAATGCAACGCTTTACGTCTGGTAGGAAGTGCTCGAAATGGCGATCTGCGTTTCAATGCAATTGACAGCGGCGAGGGAATGACTATCATACTCTATCCAAAATTCATTTTGTGTGTCGAATAACTTCACTTGCTGCTATTATTCATGCGCCCGCGCGCGCGCGCGCGCACACACACACACACACACACACACACACAAACAAAGCTTTTCTAAAAATGCTTCTGTTGGACTCAAGAGTATCTCTAAACCTCTATTTTCGAAAAATCTTGGTATCGAATGTTTGGATGGAATACAATTGTACTTCTAATTACTATAAGTAATCCCTGCCATAGCGCAGTGGGCTGGAGCGTGGCAGCTCTGGTTTCAGCCTACGCAATGTCCTCGGGTTCGAAACCCATCGATAGACGTGGAGCTTTCAAGCCCGGATATTCTTCCAGTATTCAATTTACTGGACTTCTAGTTCAAGAAAAGGGTAGCAAAAGGATATTTTGGTCGAGGTGCAAGAGCCTTTAAGCGTTCTCCAATTTCCAATAAACTGCCACTATAAACACATAGAAGAGAAATTAATTGCGAAACAGTAAGTTGACAAAAATATCGCTCATAACTAATGGCATATAAACTATTATGATTTCGCCAAATGATGTCCTTGAATAGTCCGAAATTACACTAATGCCCGATTTCACCAACAGATGTTAAGACTTACACGGTTATTAGTCTGTTTAGCAATAGTTATAATAAAAATTGCATCTCACCAACAAGTATTAGCTTAACAGTCGTGTTAAATCTCTCGTTAACCTAACATTCCATATTTCTGTTGTTAAAGTCGTTTACAATTGTAGAATTGTCAAGAATCAAGATGAACGCAGCTTTTGATGTCGATGTCTATTTGCTATATTTAGGCCGTCTATATAAATGGCACTCGTAACAGAAATGCCTATGAGGAGAAATGATTTTGAGGAGCTATAAGAAGAACATTTTCTACGAAGGTATAGAATGTCGAAACAAGTTATGAAGGTTGCTGAGGAAGTACAAGAGATTTTAGAACAAACATCGAATTAGAATATGCCGATCTCGCCTTTGCTTCAAGTATTAATAAATTTGCAATTTTATAATTCACTGAATTCTATGGATAATAAATACACTGTCCACCTCCCGTCTTGAAACGTTCAGGTCTCTCGTCACTTCTGTGCTTCTTCGCACGTGGTTTTAAATTTACGTAATATTGACGAAGTTGCTTCGTACTTCTGGTTATAACATTTCATTCGAATTAAACTCATTTCCAAACTTTTCCCACGTCACATCGTTCTCTTTCACATCTATCGCATGCGTCCTCTTATTTTCCACATTATCCTTATATGTAGTTACTAATTGAACTAACAATTCTTTCTCGATTGATGAGACATTTGTCCCACGGCTTCTCTTCTGATTCTGTTCGCCCGCCATTTTTTCAGCTGTGTGTAAACGAAAATAAAAACACAAACGCATCGCAGTACGTTCATAAAATAAAACGATTTATCAACATCCTTCTATATCTGCAATATTTACAAGTTTCTCGGCGTTAACACGTGTTTGTTGACATTCTCAGAATACAAATTGGCGAAGTACAAGAATTTTAGCACTTTTGTTAACGCTGTAACAAATGTTTTAACGTCGATTTTAACATCTGATGGTGAAATCGGACATACGTCCTGTCAAATAGTCGCTGACTTATGAATATAGAATTGATAAAAATGACAAGTTTTGGGTAATCAAGCATAACTTCACTGCCCAATTATTACACCATTTTGGTGGTACAACTAAAATATTATTTGAAAAATATGGAAAGTTAACCCAAACACACTTCCTCATTCCTGTAGCACAAAATGAAAATAAACTGAAATTAAATTACAAACCAGTCTGCCCCAAAACAAATTATGGTTATTTCCCATTTAAATTGTTTTGGCGGTTTGATTAAATGTATAAAGTGCGCCTTACTTCCCGGGGTTAGATAGTTATTTCATAATCCAATATTCATACAATGTCGCCGTACATTGTCTATCCGTATTCCGGCTATGTGGTGCTCAGCGACCGAAATATCCCACAGCATAATTCGTCATCCTGGGAGGATCGGGGTTTGACTTCCTAGTTCTTCTATGCTGCCTGCCTTCACCAAGGCATTGGAGCCCTGCCTTTCACTCACCTCAGTTGGCTTAGTTGAGGTCCGTGGGAAAATGGTGCGCTGCCTGTGGCTGCCAGTAGCCACGCTACCGTCAGCGTAACCTCTGACATCACATCTACAGGCAATTTTCCCCGAAGGAAGATATTGATGATCTGAGCTACACGGTTAAGTAACTCGAAAGGCATACGGATAGATTGAACTAAGGAAAATTATGCACAAATCGGAATATTTGAAATGAAAGAACTAAGAGCATTCCACTAGAGAACTGAAGTATATCAAGACAATGAGGCAATTTTTTATAAAAAGGAAAACACGCAGCATAGGTAGTCCAAAAATTAACAAGGGATCGAAAATTACTAGGGCCATACAGTATATGACATAGATCAAATTCTTGGAGAGGAAACACCACAAAGAAGATTGATTCAGATTAGGATATGCATATGAAGCTGGAGCATGGAATGTGAGCAAACAGCACAAGACAAAAGAAAAGTATTCCCTAAGGGAGTTGTTAGAAATATAAAATGGATAGTGTTCGAGATTCAAGAATAAAAATCAGGAATGGGCGACAAGTAAAAAGGGCTTGTTTTATTTGTTGGTTCAAAAATAACCAATGGATGCATACAGAAACAGTTATCCGCTAGAAGTCACCAGGATTCCCCCGCTGAACTCGAAAGACGACGTAAACGAGGCTGTGGACGCAAGATGTATGGAGGAACGAGATAGCAATGTATAAGAAAATGGAAAAATACGAGAAGCATCAACAATAATTGACGGGAGGTGGGGGGGAAGAAACAACAGCATGTTTTAAACTGAGCACGACACAAAAGCAAAATACCGTTGACTTTTTTTCCGCCCGCTATCGGAGTGTCATCAATATTCACGTAAAGCAGACACCATTTATTTAATTTTACGAATTTTTAGAGGTGTGCAATTTTAAGCCGCTACTGCCATCACGTTTGATCAAAAATAGAGACTAAAGAAATTAAGGATAACAAAGAATTATAAAATAATAATAATAATAACAATAATAACAATAACAATAACAATAACAATAACAATAACAATAACAATAACAATAACAATAACAATAACAATAACAATAACAATAACAATAACAATAACAATAATAATAACAATAATAATAATAATAATAATAATAATAATAATAATAATAATAATAATAATAATAATAATAATAATAATAATAATAATAATAATAATAATAATAATAATAATAATAATAATAATAATAATAATAATAATAATAATAATAATAATAATAATAATAATAATAATAATAATAATAATAATAATAATAATAAAACCTTACTTCAGCTTACCAGATATGAACAAACTGAATGACGGCCACCTACCTAAACACATGGGCTAGAAATATAATTACCATACACTTAATGGAATAAACGGTTGTTCGGGGATAATTAAAAGCGCATTGGGGAAACTAGTGCGAGAGAAAAAGCGGGCTATGCGGCTCCGTTAGTCATAATTTCCGGGGCCCGGGATTCCATTACCGCCGGCGTTACAGCTGTTTTATTTTGCCAGCCATGCATCACAAATGGTCGGGGGAGCACACCAAAATTCGCAACACTCATCCCCAAAGCTTTGTACTTCCACAACATCGTGTAACGATTCATGACCTGGATAATTGACAAATTATGTTCCACTACCACACGAAATGTTTTACCAGCATCCTTTGTTGCCTACTTTCGTTGACTAAGTCACCGCAAAAAATGCATTGGTGGTTATGCTTTAAAGCAATGATTCTCCATTTCTGCAGACACTGCCCTCTTTAAGTGCTGCAGTTTCCATGCACTCTACAGCTACTACAATTGTTATACGTTAAAATGTAGAACATAAAAGCAATTCAAAATTCGGATATTAAATACAGCACATAACTTACACAAATTGAGCAATCATTCTATTACATTTACCTATAGCTGACATTGCATGTAAAAATAAAGGGCGTTTAATTCTTACTCTCCAAACCAGAGAATCTGTGGATAAACATGAATGTAAACTCAAATATATAAAAACATATCACACGTCAACAAACTGGTTCTTCAGTGTTATGTTGAAGATAATTTAGATATGGCATTAACAAATTCCACTCATAGAAGATGTATCATAAGTAATGTCGGCTTTTCAGCAAACCTTTATTTCGAATGTGTGTTACACAAAATGATTCTAAACTTCGAAGTAAATACCATTAGATTCTATAGTCCTAAGCGACGTTTCAACGAGGTTTGCCATCCCGCAAGGGTATCAGTTTCTGGTTTTTGATATGATGAATTCGTAGATATCCATTTCAAGTATTTCAACATTTTCAAAATGTCTTCTGTGTAGAAAATGGATCTAAACAGCTGATAACTGATGACGCCAGATAAGTATTATATGCTGGGTGCGGTAGCAGTCCAAGTCCTGCAGTCTTTCCATTGTTCTTTGAGCTGTATAAGATCTCGCATTGTCGTGCTGCAACAGAACTCTTGTTTCTATTAACTAAGCCGGGTACCTCTGCCTTATTTTGAAGCCAACTAACTTTACGATGTTTGCAGGCTAATGGGTATCGAGCTACTGCTCCGAGATGTCAGTGTTGTGATAATATATCACTTTTCATCAATGTAACAAATGCGATAAATCTATCATCTCATACATTACCGACAAGTGACCACATATATTCAATTTACGTTCAGCTTGATCAGCTTTCAGTTCATATGGTACAAAGTTTATATGGCTACTGAACAACGTTTTTAAATTTCTTAATATGGCGATGTATGGTATCTCTTGAAACACGAGTTTTTCTGACAACCTCCGAGTCTTGTATGCGGATTTTCTTCCAAAAGGCTGCGTGATTCAGAGTATTTCATAACTTGTTCCTTCAAGAACGTTGTAGATCCTTGATGCTTTCGTCTCCATTAGTAAAACGCTGAAACCATCGTTATAATCAGTTACCATCTATACGTTCACCTACAGCTTCGCATATTCTTCGAGCCACAACAGCATTTTATAAACTTGTGTCCACTATAGCTTCAGAAGGATGCTACCCTAAAAATGTGTTACCTCCTTTTTTTAAAAAAAGCTTGTATTACCTACTGCTGGCTGCCAACATGTTACTAATAAGGAATATTAACAAGAGCAGCTAATAAATAATACTGACAAAAATAAAATCATATGCACGTACGATATAAACCCAACATGTAAAGTAACGACATTATGATTAGGCCGAGGCGTTTCGCTACCTGACTCTTCAAGTTTAATGCACAAAGACCGTTATCCATGAAATTCCTGGGCCCAACAACATAAAAAAAAGCTGGCTCTTACGCCACTCAAACGACGTACAAAGATATTGCATGTCTACAGCAAGAAAGAGAGCAGCATTAATTTGCACTTTAAGGTACATAAAGGGGACAATATAGTTTCAATAACAATTTTACGTTCTGTATGTGTCTCCATAAATGTAACAGTCTTGATTTTGCAGCCCGTGCACAGGTATGTCAATGGACACATCATTTTACACAAATCGTTACAGTTTTATAGTCTGGTATTAGTTCTCAAGTGGAAGCATTTTATGCTTTTGGGGGTGGGAGGTATTGCAGTGTTCATTTATATATTACTGTCCCTTCCAACCGCGTACGTCGTATGGCACATCTTGCATTTTGCGTTTTCTCCGTCTACAGAGAAATGTTTTGAACCGAACTACACAATTGTAGTCATAAAGGTCTAAGTACAGAGTCCTGCATTTGTGACAATTGCAACTGTACAATTATTCTGGAATTAGGCTTCCTACTCATTGCTACTTAACTGCACTATGCCGTAGCTTCTGGTACAGCTAGCACAACAGCAGTCAGTACTTGACCTTGTCCGCGTGATCGTAACCTGCAGTACGCTTGTGGAGCTGGAAAGATATTGAAATGCCTCGCCCAACTGATCAAACATCTAATAATTTATCTGAAGCATTTAAAGAACAATTTGAATTTACTTTAATAGCCCTGCTAGCCCTTAACGGACAGTTGATAGAGTTTAACACGAACTATTTCTCTCATAAAACAATCCGGCGCTTACATTCACATGACTTTCTTTATCCACCATTGTTTATTTTAATATCTTGCAAACTCCTTCTAAAAGTTCATTTTTCTAATTTATTATAATCGAGATAATAATTTACAAAAATAGTTTCCTTACACGTTTAGTTGAAGGCAGACGCCAGAAAGAGGAAATTAAATTTATAGTCAGACACTGGCTATATGCTGCCTAGAAATTCCGTGCTTTTTACTACACATTGTAAGAAACAACTGAATAGGACTGTAATTAAAAAAAAACGCACATGCTGCACTCACGTCACCTTCCCTACTCACTGTTGCACAAACTATCCTTACAAACGCTTATTCTTTCTTTTATCTGATTCACGTTAATCAAGGTAAACATTTGAAAAAAATATATTGTATATTGTCTTGTAGGTGCATTGGAAATAAGGAATTGTAGTATACTTAACCGATAGTCGAATCATATAAAATTGATCGCTATGTAATGGCTTTCAAATTTCGTTCTGTTTATGCATATAGCCAAGAGATGAAAAAATAGAATAACAACGATCTATTTGAGAAAAGTGTTCACATTTGAAAATTCAAACCAGCAACAAGGATTATCTTGTAAATGGTTAGTTCAAAAGAAAGGGTTACTCTTTTCTTGTAATTTTACGTCCTCCAACGTTAAGTCATATCGGACGATGAATGGAATGGATGAAATGATGCTCAAATGAGCCCAGGGTCCATAGAGCTTAGAGTTACCCGACATTCGTCTTTCAGGATAAGGGAAAACCCCGGAATAACCTTATCCAGGTAACTCACCCTGACCGAGATTCGAACTCGGGACCTCTTGAACGTCAGACAGACTCGCTACCACCACGCTACCGAGGCGGGCAGAGAGTTACTTGATATAAATACCTCGCTTTAACCAAATTTGCAGGAAGGTTTGTCTGTCTCTTAATTCAAAACAAACTTCCATTAAAAAATTAATTTAGGGTGGTGGATTTCATGCTTCATTTCGCATCTTTGGAACATGTTGAACCTAACTACAAACGTTGCTACTTATGGGACAATTTGTATTTTGATTATGCTGTTCACAGACAGACACATGTCCACAAGGATATTTTTCTATAAATGCTTTTGCTGGATTCATGAGCCTTGAAACGTGTACTTCCGGTGAAACAACCGAGAGGGATGGCGCAGGCGTGGCCCGTATTCGGGAGGTCCGGATTCGATTCCCGTGGGCCATATACCTGACCCATTGGGTGGGGGTTTTCCCGGTTCGCCAGGCGAATGCTAGGTAGGTAAATTACATTCCCCGAATTTCCTGGCCCTCCATTTCATCACCATTATCATTTCACATCATCTCTCATCTGGTGGTCTTTTTCAGGGTAGAAGTGTCGGTGGTGCATGGCAGGATGATACGCTCCGAGTAAAACCTACTTTTACGGTAGGACGATCCCCGGTCTCCGGGCCGGCCTGGTGGCTCCTTTCCGGACCGTAGTCGAGTGAGCTACAGGGGAGTTTAAATCTGTTAAAGTGTGCAAGCCTTCCTGGAGTCTACCTTGCTCTGCAGAGAGGGGCAGTTTCCGGTCTTCGAACCGACCTCGCGGGACGACGATTGTCCTGGACCGCAGGGGAGTTTCTACCTAGTAAAGTGTAGGGGACACCACCCTCAGTACTTTAGTGACTTCTTGGGGTCGACCGCCTTCTGTCTCCTTTCACCTCACCTCACCCTCCCTCCCGTTGGTATCCCACTTGTGAACATAAGTACAAAATATCATCCAGCAATCCCCTCTGAACGGCCGCGCCATTGCTGGATGGTTAGACTGCTTGGCTCTCACCAAAGCGGCCCGAATTCGATTCCAGACGACCGCAAATTGAGATTTGTGGACAACATGGCGATGGGGCGTGTTTTCTCAGGGATCTCCGGTTTCCCCCGCCAACTTATTCCACCGGTGCTCCATCTTCATCTCTTGCATCATCATTGTTACCAATGACACCGGTATGTAGTAAAAGCGGTGTTAAACACTGCATAGTTCATTTCAAACAATCCAATCCTGTGAAACATGAACCAGAAGTTTCGGACAGAACACAATACTCAGTGATACTGTACATAAATTGGTTGAAAAAGTAAAAACAATAATATAGGGAGGGGATACTGATAACCTGTGATGGCTAGCATCAACGATAAAACATCATGCAACAACACCAGCGTGCAATTTTAGCAATGCAACTAGGTGATGTGTTGGGACATCCTGATCTGATATAAAACTGTACTAATGCCAGTTAAGTCCACAATATTTTGTATTAAAGTACACTTTTATACAAATGCTATATTTGAAGCTCTTCCAGACACGTTCGAACTGTCAGCACATTTTGCCCGTCTAAATGGCACAGAAGGTTTCCTCGACCTGAGACATTTGAATCCAGGTCAGAGTTTAAACGTTTGAGTGACACTTCTGCTCGAGAGCACAGCTTTTACGTTTTGTTTCATATACCTACACTATTGGAAACACAGGGTAAGAGTTTATGGAACTGTTCGTCGATCTCTTTTATTGGTGTCGTTTGAACTGCTTCGAAAAATTGGAAACGTGACGTGTTCAAAAGCATTCGCAATCTTATTGGAAGCTAGATGATTATGATTACGGAAAATTCCACACCTCTGTCGGCTTGTTACTCTAAGATTTTTATAACTTGCAGTTCTAAATTTTATTTTAACATTTTTAGACTAATGCATCTTTTAAATTCTGTTATTTTGCTCATATTTAATAACATTTCACCATTGTTTCGATTATGGCTTAATGGCCTGACTTTTTTAATCTTAGAAAAATCTACTATTATTACTATTATTATAGCAATGTATTCGAATTCAACATTTTAGATTTCTATCTGTAATAATATAATCTCAAATGATCATTTCAATCTGGTTCTTATCTCATTCTCACACCTTTCCTCGCTCATTAGGTTAGCTAGTTTGTCTCTTTCTTGAGATAGCATACGTTATTTCTTCTAGCCCTCCTTTTCCGGTGTGCCTTTTTTTTTAGTTTAAGTAATAACGGACGATGAATGAGATGTGTGAAATTATGCTCAAATGAGCCTAGGGTCCATAGAGCTTAAAGTTACACAACATTCGTTTTTCAGGACAAGGGAAAATCCGGGAAAATCCCTTGTTCATATAACTCACCCTGGCTGAGATTAGAACTCGGGACCTCTTGAATACGAGGCACACACACACACACACACACACACACACACACACACACACACACACACACTATCTACTATCAACGCTACCGAGGCGGGCACGTTTCGAGTGTGTGTGTGTGTGTGTGTGTGTGTGTGTGTGTGTGTGTGTGTGTGTGTGTGTGTGTGTGTGTGTGCGTATTTTGCGTTTTATTATCACATAAGCAATCCTGCATTTCTATGACGAATACTTCACAAGATACGCTACTTTCCAAGCTAGATCCATCCGGCATTAAGCAAACAAATAGATTCCATAGGTTTGAAAGCAGCATAGTCGCGCACAGTTGATATAATTACAGGATTTCTTGTTTTATTCATAGTTTAAACATTCATGCCTAGTCGTAGCTCGTCAAACATAAATGCAATATATCGTTTTACCCACTGATAGTGATGAAAGATGCAAACTTTCGAAATCGTCAAACACCAAACCTCTTTTAAATAATTGTAACTACAGAAAATGTAACAATACTGCAAATTCTATAAAAGATTATGTTGATTGCAATGAAGTAGAAGAATATGCTTTAGTAAGAATATCTGGAAAATCTCTCATGAATATAACACCTTCATTTTTGCTTTTGCTCTCATTAGCACACCACGTGTTGTGTTTATTTCTATAAATGAGCTATGAAGTTTTCAATCTATTATATGATGAAGTAACACACGCACGCACACGCGCACACACAAATGTTAAAGTTTTAGCTGTCAAATACTTCCATCCCAATTACGTAATATCGTATTTAAATGGCCTGGTTATGTGTGTAATACATACAAACTATATATCTCAACGACAGAGTTTTCAAAGTCATTACACTAGCAGGGAAGTTCTAATCAATTTCCTATACATGGTGTTCATTTTTATTCGTTATTTCCCGCCCTACGATTGAGCAAGAATGACGTCATAAAATAAGATCTGAAGCTTTTCTGGCGGCGAATATGCTCAAGTTGTTCTCGGGAAGCAAGTCAGGTGAAAAGACGATAGAAATCGACGTTTCGGGAGTGTGTATCTCTCCCATCATTAGGGTATTTTAATAAGTGTTATAACCACAAATGAATCACTAGATATAACACAAATATAAACAACGACAAAACACTATCAAAATTCGCATTACTGAACAAAAGACTGTTTTCAATAAACTGATTGCCAGGTCAGGAGATGGCGTGAGTATAGAAAATTAATTGGGTAAAAGAAACGTAACCACTTGATTACCAAGCTGTCTTGATCTGTGCTTCTGAAGTCAACGGATTTTCATTTTAAGGCCGGTTTCCAAGAGGAGATGAACTGAAATCCAGCATCACGATTAAGCGTGACGTCATAGTTGACTGGTGAGTCTCTTGAAATCATAGTGCCCTCTAGGGAGAAAAAGCGGTAAATTTTGCGGTACACTAAGCAAATTACAGCGCTGTGAGTGTGGTTGCGCTGATAACTAATACAATAAGCTTCCCTTGGATATGAGCACAGAGCGTCGCGTCTTTATGGTTGATTGATACTTTCGTACCGGCATTAAAATTTGGGTGACATATAAATATAATTTAAACCGCTGCATGGAGGAGTTTATGCAACGCTATCCAGATTTCAGACAAGTCCCTCGGAGCGTTATGCTGTCCAAATTTTCCAGGTACCGTCAAACTGAAAAACTTTTGTTTGCAACATATTTTATCAGTATACGATATAAATGTTTTGTCATTCTCACGCTTAATTAAAATGTCTATTGACACTAATAGGTGAATCAAACATTTCCAAGATACAGGATCAGAGTTACTCGCAAAAAGAGAGATACTGGAACGCTATAAAGCGATTGGTTGCAATCTAGAAGCAATAAATAATATTATGACAGAAAGGCCTCAAGCATACCTTTTCGCAATACAGATAGTGTTTAGGGGGAAGAGAGAAAGGAAATATAAGAAAATGGACACATAAGAAAGACTATGTGCTAGAGATATTTTCATGTTTATACTTGGATGAAAGCTTTGTACATATTGTAACAGTAATTCATTTTTCATCCCTAGAACATGTTCTGCTAATTTTCTGGTTTATAATGAAGTTACATTGTGAGGAAAATGTGGGTGATAGAAAAGAATTGAGATCAAATTGAAATATTTCTATTTTATGTGGCGGATATACAATATACATATACGTCTGCTGTAACAGAAAAACAAATGTTCATTGTGAAATAAGTGTTCATTGACGTATTATTTCGTATATTCTTCATGGTATACTTTTATGGCTGCATAATTAACTTCGCATTGCATTGCAGTAAAGTTTTTTTTTAAAAAAAACTGTATCTTATCTAAGCACCAGGCGAAATTACGCACCTTCATATTACGAGGGCAGAGCCACTTCTCAAACAGAATATTTACCTGCCGGTAGAGGAAGGCCTCAAAGCTGCTGTCAGCACATCAAGTACGATCGCAACCCGCTAGGGGAATTGTATATAAACCCGTTCCATCAGCGATGCGATTGATGACGTCAAATTAAAATTACAAATGAACACCATGTATAATGTAGCTACTTCTGCAAGGTTTTACTGTTTATTGGGACGGAGAAGATGACAGAATAATTTTGTAAGCATGTCAAAGAAAGGATAGTGACAAAGTGAATGTAACTATGCAGTCGCTTTTCGAAATAAAATAATGAAAATGCTGCCCTATTGCCCATAGCTCAAGTTCGAACAGTGTGAATTCGTGGTTATGCATTTTGCATGCATCTATTAATTTATTTCTTAGTTTTGAACTCTGTCTCTGATTTGTAAAAAACGTATTCCATCATGAATTACCTGTCATCCTCCACGTATTACACCTCCTACATGATCAAACATCCATCAGCTCTCTACTCTCGTTTATCTCGTATTTTTAGAATATAGCATCATTATCCATCATCCTCTCCATATCTAACCTCCTACAGCATCTAGTGCCCAACAGCCATCTCAAATCATCCACCCACACCTCTCCATCCAATCATCCATCTCATCTTTCTAATGACTCAAATACCTCTAACAATGTATTATTTCCCCTGAAAAGCGTTCTTAAAATAGCTGCTCCAACACCCAGGAGACCTGGAAAGTTTTCTGGATATGCTTGAAAATGTTCAAAACATGCAGGAAAACCCAGAATATATCAGAACCGAAATACTCATAAATGAGTATTAAAATACATTGTAAGTGCGCACAAATACCTCGAGAATCTGAAAATTCCAACAAAAAAGAGCTACATCATCCCCTGAATGTTCCAAAAAGTGTTTAAATTAGGTGTAAAGATTTCAGAATATTCCAAAAATATCTGAAAATGCCGTGAAACTGCCCTAAAGTCTCAAAAATATGTAAAACAGGCTAGAATAATCCGTTGAATGTCCTGAAAAGGATATAGAAAAGTGGCTAAAACGAAATGCCTAAAATAGCATCGAAATACCCTGAGAAGTCTCGAAAATCCTTAAAAATAATCTGGATAATTACCCCAAAACCTTGAAAAGAGCTTAATACAGGTGTAAAACTACTCGGAATATAAAAAAATATATTAACCACCCATTAATAGTACAAAATCCCTTGAAAATATGCAGAAGTGTATAACCATACTCGAACCACTTCAACACCTTTCCTCTCGACAGGGTGCAATAAAAGGTGCTTTCTCCGAGCAAGTGGTGACGACTATTGTGGCGAGCAGCGAGTGCTGTTACCATGTGATATTACAAGTTTTTGTGTTCGACTTCACAGCAGATGAACCGTTCGGAAGAAAAGATTACGTCTTGTCTGCTTTAATACGCTGCTATGTCACGAAGAAGGTGGAGTGATAATAAAAACAGTGTATTGACAGGAAACTTTGAACGAGTTCACACTAAAAAAGTGACAATGAGAACTTAAAGAAGTAATAATTACAAAGCTGACAAAGTCACAATATGCTTGCTCATAAAATACAAATATTTTGCTATAATAACACGCTTGTGACCAATTTTTATTTTTATTTTTTTATTTCAGATTCCTATAATATACCTGAAAGAAAAAATCACTGACTTTTAAACTGACTGAGTAAATAATACATTTTCTTTTGCCTCTAGTAATATAATAACGTGGGCAGACCTGCGGGATTTGCTAGTACTTTAGCAGAAGTATAAGTTTTATCACATTGCGACTCCATAGCACAAGGACAATGGTCCATTTCCGAACACACTAACACCCCCAATAAATATGTAATAATTTACTTTAATTAGAACCTTTATCATTTTAATTCACTACCTAAAAAGTACTGATAATTAACCGCGAAGCATCACGATGAATTTCGTTCCAGTGTTTCTCTATTTCGAAGTCCTCCATTTTGAGTACTCCACCCAACGTATGTGTGTTTCCCAGTACGGAACGTCATATATGTACATCTACATATCAATTATTACAGACTGTCGTGGTATCTTTGAGAATGTGTCAGGTCAAGTCATACAAATTGAACTAATGATAAAACAAGCAGTGCATATGCATACATAAAAAAAAATCGGATTTTGTTACATTCACATGACTTTCTCTGCCCTTTATCGTTTATTAAGGCTTGCACAAATTATTGTTGCTGAAGTTTATTATTCAATCTATTTCATTTTGATCGAGATAAATCTTTGCAAAAATACACATTACCCTTTCTAGAAAAAGAGAATAGCAACAGCCAAATATTAACAACTGGATTCTATATGCTGTCCTTAAAATTCACTCTTTCCAAACAGTCTCAAAAACAAATGAATATCGACAGGACTTTAAAATATTAACAAAGAATTGAACAATTCTAATCCTTAATAACTGATATCAAGAAAAGGCTTATGTTACAAGAATATATTTGAATTTATTTGTGTGTTTTAAGGAGAAGTACATTTTTCGTGTGATGCGTTTTCCTCTTCCGCTTAACGTGTGCCACTTATACAATATTACCCTTTAAGACTCCCTCCAAATCAAAAGGACTTTCATACGCTACTTCCAGAAAAGTCAAGATTCGTTTTACTTATCATGTAAATATTTTAATATATAGCATTTTAATCTAAATTGTTAGCCATTTTGAAAAGCTAAAAAATTTCTAAAATATTTCATGAACAAGTACTTTGGAATGGAGAATTTTCTTGCAAAATCGTTGTGTCGCTTCTTTGGAGGTACTAGACTTAAATACCCCGTTTAGTATTTATCCGACACTTTGTTTCTATGTTGAGCTGTGAAAACGCGCGTGGAAATTTTTCTAAAAATTATTGTAAATCTAAAAATGTATTTCCAGTAAAATTTTTAGACCGAATTTTTGGTTGGACGGCAATGCTTTCCCTACCCCTTATGTACTTAGAAGAGAAATTAAAAACAATTCCGGAAAGTATTTTAATGGCTTGTAATTCTGAAATATACTGTAGCTACCATGACAAGCAATTCATCCTCTCCCAATTTGATGCGTTATTTCGGCAATTCAAAACGTACATGTGTTGTCTTCAACCCTGTAACTCAGCACAATCTCAGGGAACAGTTGTATGCCACAATTTATTGTTTTTGTATACTGAACTGTACCTATACACTTAATGGAGCTTTACATAAGTTAGTAGTACAACGCGGCCAGTATAACGACAATGGTCAACCGTAGCAAATTCAGTAATTTTTGGGAACTGGAAGTTTCGGCCTGCCATCAATATTTCTAAGATTATTATTGAGAAGCAATTAAAAAGTCCATTAAAGTTGCGTGTATTAGTGTATGTCAACATGTCCAATTTATCCAAAGTTTTAGAACTAGTGCATTCATTCTGATTCATATATTTGAGAACTATGAATATTCTTCCACTATGAATGTTGTTCTTATTATCTCTTTCATTATTTTTTCAGTTTTTTCTCTCTTATTGATCATCCTCGTTTCTCAGTGTTTTGTAGATAATAGGAGCCAACTTGATTTTCCTTAAATGTCCTTATATATTTCATAAACATTCAATTGGTTAACAAGGATCTTTAAATCATGTAGTAATGCTGATCGATCATTGAATAAATTAAAAGAACAACATGTTTGAGCGCCACGCTTTCCATTATTATTTAAATTTCTCTAACCACTACCAAATAATATTTACATCTCTTCAGTAAAATTGTCATAGAACACTGATTTTTCTATTACTTAATGTTAATTATAAACATAACCATAGAGAGTTCCATCAGGCAATACAGAATTCGTTAGAGGCACGAATACAAAAGAGTGTACGAAACTAAAACCATAGTCAAATGTTTAAAATGGCGTTGCTCTATATTGGAGTTGAAACTCCAAGCTCTTTCCATGACATCATGAAATGAATGGTGATAGCACTTCAAAAGATCACAAAATATTGAACAGTTCCAACCTATAACATTTAATATACTGAAAATTCCTGATATCACAAAAAATATTTGAAATAAATCTTATATTTAAAAGAGCTTGTTTTCGCAATACGTTTCACTTATAGTTAACCAGCTACACAAAATTATAACATGCCTTCTCACTGAAGAGGGCTTCAAACTTATGAAGAGAACTTTCAAGAAAATTCAGGTAGGTATACATTTTCTTGTAAATTTAAAAATTTTAACCATATGGCATTTTAATCAAAACCTTAAGAACTATTTTTTGAGGAAACGAAAAATAAAAATGTTAAACTGCAGTTACAGTTTGCAGGTTTTCTGGAAAAGCTTTGTGTAGCATCCTTGAAATATGAGGTGAAGTACGAAGTTTGCTATTTATATTGACAGTGTATTATTATGCTGTTCGCACGAACAAGCGCAACAACGAACACATGCGCACACATACAGCTAACTAGAAATAATTAGGGAGTTCAGGGCACCTCAAAACATTATTTGCAGTGAAGCATGCACATCGAATTTTTCGCTGGAATAAAATAGGTATTCCCCTGATGTACTTAAAGTAGGTGCTGAGAGAGAAAGAAAGTAAACAAGGGAGGAAAGAAAGAACAAAAGAGAAATAAAGAAAGAAAAGAAAGAAAAATACGTAGACTTGTTAGAGCATATAAAATTCGTTAGTCAGATGTTTATATAATTGTTAATAGAGAGAGAGATTTTTGGCCAAAATCGTAGCTCTTAAAACCCTATTCTGCATTCTGATGTTCTGAAACTTCCCATGTTTCCCTTCAATGACTTTTATAAGACTCGTTTTAAGGTGACTAGATGAAATAAGCTTCGCCATATACTGCTCTCACAAAAAAAATGTATATAGTGTGAGATCAAATACACAAACGAAAGACAAAGGCGGTTTGTAATGGTGAAGAATTTAGCATATTAGACGCGTGATGCAAGACTGGCAGTTATTGGCTTCTATCAAAGTAAGCTAAAAGTGGCATATAATGCTTTGACTTAACGTCATTAGTAACTGTTAGTGACTGTTAGGAGTGCTAATTTCTATGCCCAATTAGGAAACATACAACACTAGCGCTCCTGTTCATTACTAGTCAGACGGAGGAGGGTCCTTGGAGGAAAGAATGACGGAGAGACCGAAGGACGACCAGATCTGAACAACCGCGACGGTGCACTAACAATTTCAGAATGCCGCTCATCCTGACGCCTGCATACATCTTCAACCCGGGAGTTGAACCAGTCGATTCTGTAAGCACCGAGGAGAAATCTTTATACAGCACGAACTTGACCGTCCCGCTAAAATGTCAAGTAACCAGCACCTTGTGCTATAACCCTGAAACGGATGATGGGACAGCATTCGCGGTAGAAGAGGAACCACCCCAGTATTTGCCTACCGATTTGGGGAAACAATAAAAATGCAAGAGTAAAAAGGTCGAGAGTAGAACCTTGGACCATGAAACTATATCGCTCGGTAATAAACGGGGAACGGGCACTTTATGCAGAATGACATAGATATACAATTGCCTACCATCGGTGGTACTCTTGAACTCCAGTTGCCTCATTATTATCTGGTTTTTACTTCATTTCATTGTGCCTGTGATACATGAATAGCTGTTTTTTGTAGCGCTCATCTCCCTTTTTGGTGACACTGCCATCCCGCCGCTTTGATTGATCACCTCGTGATGCTACAGAGGTAGTTTTACAACTGTTAATGCGTGTTTCTGTCACCTATAAAATTGCACCCCGAGTCCGTGACTGGTTGGCTAATGTCACACAGAATGTGTGGTAATGTCCCAAACATTTGCAGCCTCATAATGCAACTTTTGTTTTACTTTCTTATTTTTATTTTTTGGTAATACGATCGTAATTTTCTCCTGTAATGCTGTAAGCGATTCATGTTTCGAAAACAATGTTCATTTCGTGTGAAAACAGAAGCAAAATGTATAGTTAATAATAGTGGTAACTACTAACCGGCATCCATTTTACCATCCATTAACCATGATCCGATCATATGCAGAATCCTGATACTCGTTATTAAAAAAAAGATTTGAATTTGAAAAAAGTGTTATATTGCATTCATGTGCTTTTCGATCACTTATAAACTATACGTACACAGGTTAATTTTCTCTCTACGTGATATTAATCCAGATAAACGTCTGTCGAAATTATTTCACGGCACATTTCACTGTAGGTACGAAGAGGGAAACTGTCTTGCTGGCTCTACGATCTCATAATTTTATCAAATTACGAGAAACAAACAAATGAAGAGCTAGCACTTCAAAAAGCGTATCATATTTAAAAATTAATACCAATAACATCCAATATCTCGCAAATGGTTAATGGCAAAAAATGGTATGTATTTTGTGTTTACGATATGAACTTTCGGAAGAAGAGATGAAGAGGAAAGCCAAAGAGCGATAAAATCCTTACGATGACATGCGCTAGCACCAATCCTGAGACCGGATAACCCTGCCTTAGCCACTTGTAACCTGGGAGTCCTAGGCGTAGATGAGACACTCGAAAAGAGGCCTGGCAGTCTCGTCAGGCACCAGTGATACACCTTTCCAAAGCATAAATTCCACCGCCCTTCCACAACATACCAAATCCGTCGCCTGGTCTGAAAACTCTGGAACAGATGGAAGAGAATGATAGGCAGGAAGTTCGTGGTAGAAGAGGATGCCACTCAGACTTAATTCACGTGCTCAAGCACAGTTCTGTTCTAATTTTCAAGGCAAAGCAATTATACTTATGTCATAAAAACAATTTGAATTCCAAGTTAAAACTTTTTCATGATGGTTAAATGATAATATGAATGGAATTACAGCTCCGTTAAAAAGTATGTAAGGATATTTTTATATTCACATATTATCTAGGGGCCCAAATGACCTTGTTGTCGACGGGCCCTTAAACACCACACACTCACTCACTCATATTATCTAACCTTTCTTATAGGTAACAGCTCCAGTCACATTCATCAATTTTAGTCAAATTTATACATAATACTGCTTGTAACACTTCATAAAAATTTGTAGACAGGTTTTTCATCTGTCGCGGATATCCTTGAAATGCGCTTAAAACGCTTCTTCTAACACGCAGCTGGAGATGTAAATCCGTCTATATGTAAAGCAGGCTATGATATACTGCATTAATCCTGTACGTGTCGCGTTGGGGTAGGTTAGGGTATAGGGGATGCACGCCCTGGGGCAAAGAGCCAACAGTCATGTGCGTTACAGCCCGAGGGGGGCTGCAAAGGTCTCAACAGTTGAACAATTCGATTCACCCCCAAGGGGAGCTCAGTTCCGACCTATCGATTCACAGCCAGTTAACTGATATACTGCCGCAAACAAGTGTGTGCCAATATAGGTAACACATCACATAAATATTCTGCACTAACGCTATACTGGTATCCAAATGTAAGTTTCCCTAACAGAGAGGCTTCCAACTCCGTCTACAATCCACTCGCTCTAATTCGAGTAAAGAAGATGACGGCTGCATATATATATATATGTCTGATGACTTACACTTATGTGAATTTTGTTCCGTAACTTCCTTTATTTGATTTTCTCCTCAGCAAACCACAAAAAACTTACTTTTCTCCATACATCTTTAATCGAGACAGAAGTCGTGTAAATATAATAAATTACAGCATTTTGATCAAAATCCTTAGGAGAAATTTTTGATGGAATGAAACACTTCCAAAAATGTTTCATATAAAGGATAGTCTGGGACACGACGATTTACTTGCAAATCTTATTGTAAAATATGTTGAATTTAAAATACCTGATATGGTATTTATTCAACTTCTCATGTTAGAGATATGCTGCACGCGCACAGACAGACAGACGGACGGACGCGACAGGCACGCACACGCACACACACACATTGTATAAACTTACACAGGATTACTTTAAAATAGGAAAGCAACTCTTATCTACGAACGAATTCAGGACAGAAGTACAACTAAAGCGAGGCTGTCCTCAAGGATCCTGTTGAGGGCTTGGTTTTTGGAATATATTATACAATTCTTTGCTGAAATTGGAATTCACACTGGGACAAACGTAATAGCATTTGCTGATGCTTTACTTGTCATTACAAAAGGGAAAAGTGTATTAGATGCTGAAAATGTTTCAAATCTGGACTTAAAGAAAATTGAACTATGGGGTAAAGAAAATAAAATTCAATTTAACGACACCAAATCAAAGGTTTTGGTAATATCAAAAAAAAAATAATAATGATGATTATGATGATGATGATGATGATGATGATGATGATGATGATGATGATGATGATGATGATGATGATGATGATGATGATGATGATGATGATGATGATGATGATGATGATGATGATGATGATGATGATGATGATGATGATGATGATGATGATGATGATGATGATGATGATGATGATGATGATGATGATGATGATGATGATGATGATGATGATGATGATGATGATGATGATGATGATGATGATGATGATGATGATGATGATGATGATGATGAATCAGAGTCTATCTGAATAATAACACTCTGGAACAAGTGGATGTAATCAAATATCTTGGTATTTACATAGATAAGAAGTTTAGCTTTTAGCACCACTTAAATAAAGTACATGACAAAGCGTTACGACTTCTACATAATCTACCCAAATGTGCAAAACTCACTTGGGGACTGGGAGATAAGGCGCTAGAAACCATTTATAAAGGCGCAATCAAAACTATATTAACTTATGGTTTTCCTGTGTGGGGATCTGCCTTACAAAAGCAGAACATTAGAAAAATTCAGAGAATTCAGAGATTGTTCAACATAAAAATGACGAAAGCATATAGGACAATTTCTTATGATGCGTGTTGTGTTATTGCCGACATCCAGCCCATTGATATAACAATACAAAGCAAATTTAAACTGTATAATGATATATACAGTGAATGTAACTATGATGCACCCATGCCACCAAACGTCTGGAAGCATCCAGCAGAACGATCTCAAATTAAAGCAGTTGAGGATATTGCAGCATATGCCTTTGAAATTTTTACAGATGGGAGTAAATCAAATGGAAAAGAAGGGGCTGCAATAGTTCTGTACAAGCATAATATTTTAATTCGACAACTGCAATTGAGGCTGGATGGAAGGTGTTCCAACAATCAGGCGGAACAACTGGCTATTTTGAAAGCATTAGAAGAGCTACAAAACATGGCGGACACGCTGAATGAGGAGACTGTAGCCATATTTACAGAGAGTGAAGTAGTATTATCTAGCTTGCAAAACAACAAACACAATTATATTCCAGAGGAAACCCTTAATATACCGAGCGGGATGGCTCAAGCGGTTTCGTCTGTGGCCGGCATTTGGGAGGCCCGGGTTCACTTCCCGTGACCGACCTACCTGACCCATGGATTTTTGTGGGGTTTCCCAGGTCGCTAGGCGAATGCTGGGTGGGTTAATTACAACCTCCGAATTTCCTGTCCCTCCATTTCATCTCCATTATCATTTCATGACATCTCTGCTCCGGTGGTCTCCTTTAGGGTTGAAATGTCGGCGGGTGACTCGGCGGTGCATGGCAGGATGATATGCTCTGAGGAAAACTACTTCCTCCTCCGGTTGGTCGGTTGCCGGTCTCCGCTCCTCTGCTGGGTCCATTTCGGGACCGCCAGCCAGCGACCTTTGGGGCTCGGATCGCCTGCCTGGGACCTTCAGGGCTCGGCTGCTGGGCTCGTTTACGTCCCGCTGTAGGGGAGCGAGTTCGTTGTCCTGGCCTTTCGAGGGAAGTCTCTATCCAAGTATACTGTAGGGACCCTGCCATCTGAACTGTCGTGGCTCCTTGGGTCGGCCGCTCTCTGTCTCCTCTCGTCTCATCCTTCCTCCCGGGGGTGCCCCCACTTGAGAGCATAGGGACAAAGGGCCCAGCATGGTGGCCTACGTACTGAATACCCTCCGTAATGAAATCCCAATCCCAAACCCTTAATATACTCACAACTTTAGAAAGAAACCAGTGGATAATCCACTTCAGTTGGGTGAAAGCCCATATAGGTATTACTGGCAATGTGCTAGCAGATATATTAGCAAAATCAGCTGCTGCAGACTTTGAACTACAGACTATATACAACAAAATTCCAAAATTCACCTTTAAAATTGAAATAGAGAGGGCAGGATATTATCTACAGTGGCAGCAGAGATGGAGCAGTACAACCAAAGGAGATCTTAGCAAATCATTCTTCCCTTCGATAAAGGATTGCCTTAAGACAAAATTACCATTAACAGCAACCTTCACTGCAATGATATCAGGGCATGGAAAAACTAAAGCCTACTTATATAGGTTTCACCTCATAGATGATCCTCATTGCATGTGCAATACCCCACAACAGACCGTAAACCACATTATTTATGAATGTAGGGACACAAGGCATCAAAGGGACAAGTTAATTGAAGAAGTACACAGGAATGGAGGGAAGTGCACAGTGTAAAATCAAAATCTTATAAATAAACATTTGAAATATTTTTGTAAATATGTTAATTCAAGTAATTTGTAAAACAAATAACTAAAATGAGACTAGAATTGACCATATTTGAGTTTGATTTATGAGTCACTATATTTACACTCAAACTTCACTTACTTGTTGTATAATTGAAACGTTTTCAAGATCATTCGATCTCATCCTCAGCTGTTTGGTGACTAAATGAACCTTCCTCTTCTTCCACTACTACAGAGCTCCGATCTCTCTGCCATCTGGTGTTAGGGGCACTAAGTTTTAATACTTCATTTAATGCCGGGATTTCAAAATTTATAACTTTATCACGGTTTTTGTTTATGAATATTTTTTCCCAAATATCCAATTCTATGGGTGTACTTAAAGATTTTAACAGTTTAATGTTGTGGCCAATGTTGTGGTTTTCTGTCCAAAAATGGCGTGAAACTGCAGATTTTTCTGTTTGTTTCAACTTAATGTTCCTCTGGTGTTCTTTTTGCCTGGTTAACAAGTTTCTCTTAGTTTTTCCTATGTAGCTTTTTTCACAGGTTTCACAATTAATCTGATAAATTCCTGATTTCAAATTGTTGGGGATTGTATTTTTCAGTGGTTTATTTAGCAGGTTCCTCAGACTGAATTTGTTTTGGGGTGCTAGTTTTAAGTTTAGTCTTTTGAAGATTCGTCCAAATTTTCTAAAAGCCCATGGATGGTAGGTGAATTTTCTATATTGCCAATTTGTGTTTTTAAGTGGTGTGAGAGTGGTATTTTTTTATATTATCTTCAGTTTTTCTTTTGTCTTCATCATGTTCCTTATGATGGCTGGGTTGAATCCATTTAATACCGCTATGTCTTTTATATGTTGTTGTTCTTTCAAAAATTCATCCTTACTTAGTGGGATGTTGTATAGCCGGTGAATTAGACTTCTAAAGGCAGCTAGTTGATGTGAAACTGGGTTGTATTCATTTTTCTTTATGTAATTATCTATGTGTGTGGGCTTCCTGTATATTCCAAAATCTACACCATGACGATTTCTAGTAATCTTGAAGTCGAAAAAGGGTAGGGTGTTGTCTCTTTCTACTTCCATAGTAAATTGGATGTGATTATCTTGCAGGTTTAGTAATTTTAGAGAATCTTCTCTAAGTTTTTCCGGAATGATAGCAAAAACATCATCAACATTTATAAATCTTTGGGAAGGCCTTTACTATGTGTGTTTCAAAATAGCTCATGTATAGGTCTGATAAAATAGGCGAAAGTGGGCTCCCCATAGCTAATCCTTTCGATTGTCTGTAGAATTTTTGGTTAAACATGAAGTAATTATTCCTTATGCATAAATCTGTAAGATTGATAATGTCATCTATTTCTCTGGGGTCCGTTGTAGTCTGGGTTAGCCATTTTTTGAGGAATGTAGGTATTTTTTCTACTGGAATGCTTGTAAAAAGTGCCTTAACGTCAAAAGAAACTAGTATGTGATTTTCCGGGATGTTGTACTTCTGTAGGTGATTTATCAATTCTAAGGAGTTTTTTATTCCCAAACTTTGAAATTTGTCATATGATTTTAATTTTCTTACTAACCACTTTGCAATGTGGTATGTAGGTGAATTGATGCCATTGATGATGGGTCTCATGCTGTTGTCTTGTTTGTGGATTTTTGGCAGACAGTAAAACCTTGGTAGTGTGGGGTTGGAAGATTTTAAGTTGTATTTTTCAGATGTACTTAATGTTTTTGTAATTGATAAAGCTTTATTAACAGAAGTTATACCTTTGGATAATGGATTTTTTGGAATTATTTCATATTCTGGACTGTCTAACATAAGGTTTACTCTCTGAATATAGTCTTCTGTCTCCATAATTACTAGAGAATTACCTTTGTCGGCTTTTAGATGTACCACAGGCGTCCAATTTAAATGTCTTATTATTTTGTTGTAAGTTTTATTGTATATTGGGGATAACTGCTTTATTATATCCAGACATTCAATTTTGGCTTTGGTTAAGCTTTCATTTTTTATGTTATGTGTGGCTATTTCTATGTCGGCGATAAAATCGTCTTTATTATTTGAGACGTTAACACACGTTACACACGTATTGAAACCTTTCTGGAGTAATCTAATTTCATCGGTTGTAAACTTTTGTTGCGATAGGTGTATTACGTTAACTTGTTCTTTAAAATCCCGGTGTTTTGGCTGATGAGGGTGTTCCAGTTGCCGTTCTTTTAACAGTTTGAATTTATTTAATATTTAGAATTGACCACTTTAATCCTAATATTTCAAAAAATTATTGTAAAATAAGATAAGTGTATAGTTACAATCTATAATGTAGATATCAATGTAATGCAATGCATGTAATGTTACTCTGTAATTGGGCATGCAGTTAATGTTCAATAAAGTAAAAAAACGCGCGGGCACGCGCACACGCACACGCACACGCACACACATCAGTTATTTATAATTTGTGGGGCGTTTAGGGCCTGATAATATGTATTTTCTCGACAGAATTTTTGAATGGAATGCCTACTGTAATCACTGATAGAAGAAATAATTTGAAACCTTAATACTTACCATGGCAAAATTGTCATAAAAAACAGCACCTTACACAGGAGTATGTTTGGTAATTCGTTATTGGCAACAACGAGATTAGGTTAGCAAGGTGGTGCTTCTTTGAAGTTTGTTTTCCTCTATCGAATTCAATGAATAGTTTACACAACACCACCCAATATGAATTCTTTATATGGCTTTAAAACTACTGAGAATAAGAGATATTGTTACCAGAAATTCCTCTATTACCAGTGAAAGATTTTAACTGTATATGAACGAGCTATATTATAAAAAATAAGGATAACATTAACATGACTTTCTCTGCTTAATGTTCTATAAACCACTCTAAAAAGCTTAAGTTTCATTAATTTTTCTTAATCGTATTAACTTCATTCCTAGGCTATGTTGCTTACAAGCAAACATAAGGAGAGAGTCTTGTGAGTTCGTGAATTGCTGGCAATGCTTGTAGAGGGGTAGGTCGCAGTGACACTTTTCCAGTCAGTTGCAACCAAACAGCAACCCCGTCCAAAGCATATTCATTATTAGTTGTAGGTATCAGGAGAATACAGTAAGCTACATGGATAGTCAAATATTTTAAAAGTGGTCGTTGTAACAGCTTTCACTTTGCATTAACACGGGGAAAAACACTATGCATACACTTACTACTCTATTCACCTTTGCACAATCTATAAACGTTTATGCCTCTGTTACTTCAAGTTGAACGTGTTAAGCGTTTCTGAAATGGGATTTATTAATATTTCCTTATAGGTACAATATAAACAATAGAATACATTAGTCGTAAACGGTAATCAAACCCTTTAAGAGCTGGTCGCTATCTGATGCCATTGACATTCCATTCTCCTTGCATGGCTAGAGAATAAAAAGAAATCAAGAGTAACTTCCTATTTGAGGAAAAATATAAGTACTTGGAAATTCGAGTCAATAACTAGGAACATAGTTATCAACACAATAAATATGTAAAACTCTGTGCTTTAACGATATCTACATTCTTTGTGTAGTAAGATTTTGTCTATTACTTACAGTTTACCAGTTATGCAGAAGACATCCAGAATGGAGAGGACTTAGGAGGCTGTCAAAAAATTCAAACTATACCATCCATTTGTTATGTAAATACCTTAAACATATTGAAAAATTTAATCAGCATGGCTAGAGCTCCTTTTTTTTTAACTTTTTAAAAATCTTCCGTATACATAAATGGTTATTTAGCATGGGGTATTATTTTTATCTTCGTGTCGTAGCCTTGGAAGATGCTGAACCTAAATGCCAAATTTGACTGTTTAGTTTGAGTGACGCTGTTGACAAACAGAAAGACAAACAAAAGTGATTTTAAAAGCGTTTATTTTAATTCAGAAAGTCGCATGACATGTATTTCTGACGATATCTTAGTATCGAACTTTTTATCTGGAATACAGTACTTCCTCTATTTACTGCAAGTACTAAGAGAGAAAGTACAAAAAACTATACGGAAAAATAAAAAAGAGCCAGAATAGTGATTTGCAAATGAGAAAAATACCAACTGTTTCAAAATTCAAACCAATAGCTAAGAATACCTCGGAAATGTTAAACGTCACACAAAACATTTTATTTTACATATATTATGTGCTCAAGATCAACATTTTCTTCTGTAGTAAGAATTTTGCTATCTCCTACAGTTTATCAATTAAGCAAAAGACATTTGGAATGAACAGGATTTCAACGCTGTTTCCAAAAATGATCTGTGTCATACAAATTTTAACAAGGTTTCTAAATCTGTTTCTATAGAAAGTATAGTTTGGAATAACGGAATTTCCTTGAAAATTTTTGTGCGCCACTTATGGAAAAAGTTAAACTTAATATCACATTTTAAATGAATTATTTTCTGAGTTATAACACGCGCGCACTTTGAGTACCAAATATTCCCATCCTCGTTTACATCATACGCAACTGTTGTAGCAAATTTTTGTACTGCATTACCTTTCATGTGTCTTTCCTTAGCGCTGTGGCAAAGCATAGGATACTTCAATTGATGATTCGCTTCTCGCATGTAACAATATTTTCTTCTGTTAAAAACGTTTAATGAACACATTATTAGTGACTGCTTAATTCCGATGTATTACTGCATTCTACACATAGCATTCGGTAAATTTAATAACTGAATAATTATTATAATGCTTCTTTGAGGGTTATTCTACCTAAATGCAATAGGGTGCACAGGAGAGCATGTGAGGCACAGAAGGGTGCGCAAATGCATCAGGCGCCAACAGAATCTCTTTCCATGAATCACGTCGCGTTTGAAGATGTCAGAAGATTTGGATAAAGATATAGACACAAGATGGACTCTCCTTGCTCTATACAATGTACCTGGTGTTTCTGCTACTGACGCGCAGCTATATGCAGTTGGTGCGTCTATAGCGCAGAGGTGCGTGAAGTCAGCTAGCGAAGGAATTGAACGCCATCGTCTTATTTCAGCAAGAACATGTGGGTCTATTCCCGAAATTGATGCAGTTTTAACTGTAGTACCAGAGAAGACTCTTTCCAAACTACTTCTGAAGTTATGGCACATTTCACAATTCCTCAAAACATTTCGAACCGCTCTGTGACGTATAAACGACGCAGGACTTTTTGCACGAACCCTGTCTAAAAGAGTTATCTGACAGACGACCATAGATTGTTTCGCCTCGCGTTTAGACGAAAATACCAACCGCAACTGGAATATCATGATATTCCTAGACGGTGACATTTCTGCCATACGTAAGGGAAGGGTGATTATCTATTATCCAAAGAGATCCCGACAAAATGTAAAATATGACTTCATAATTTCATATTGATGTAGCTGGATATCTTTAAAGGGCAGTGTATACGTTGTGGAAGCTTGACGATACACTGAACAGTGCTCAATACATATAATAATACTTGAGACCTCTTTTAAGCATGAGATATTCTGATGGAAGTATTGAATTCGTACAGGATAATCAACCTGTGCATAGAAGTTGCAAGGTTTCAAATTGTTTCTAAAAGAGGCATGATGTCAGACTGGCCTCCCTACTCACCAGATGTGAGCCCTATTAAACATGTACGAACTGAGATAAAAAGCGAGCTATGCTCGAATTTTCCTGCGATACGTGAGGACTTTTTTTTTTTTTTTTTTTTTTTTTTTTTTTTTTTTTTTTTTTTTTTTGTAATTTACGTTCTCCAACGTTAAGCCAAATCGGACGTCGAATAGAATGGGTGAAATGATGCTCAAATGAGTCCGGGGTCCATGAAGATTAGAGCTAACCGACATTCGTCTTTCAGGATGAGGGAAACCCCCGGAAAAAGCCTTATCAAGGTAACCCACCCTGACCGAGATTCGAACTCGGGACCTCTTAAACGTGAGGCAGACACGCTACCATCTACGCTACCGAGGCGGGGTACGTGAAGGATAAAAGATGGGTTATGAATTAGCTCACAATCCTGGAATAAATACTGTTAAAACAAAAATCACAAATAAAAATGTAAAATTTTACCCGGAACAGTTCTACTAAAATCAAATTAATAAATATATTTCTACAGTAATTCAAGAGGCACTTGATGTAGCTTTTCATCCACTTTACTGCAGTGGTTTAAGCATCCGTGCCACGAAGACTGAGGACATTTTACATGTTGCGAATTTATACACCCGATATTAATTTTGTGTATTTTTTAGTTTTAGAAGTTATATTTTATTTCCATGCATTGATTAATGTAAAATGGATGTTTCTTGCAGAATTATATATTTTAGTGCATGGATATGTCTAGAACTTCAAATACTACTAATTTCTACACAGCCAATCAGAGTTATAAAACACATTCAATCAGTTAAAACATTTAATTAGTTAACACATTCAATTAGTTAACAAGGTTATATAAAGCACATAATGCTGATGGATTATTAAAAAATAGTAATAAAAACAACCTGTGCGGCCTTTGAACTGAGGAGCTTATAAGCGCAAACAGCATCGTCCTGATCCCTAGGCCGCCATGACGTTGTACCGAGCGACCACTGCATTCCCAGGCGCAGACTATTCCACAGTTCCTCTATGTGCTTTGTGAATACAGCTGTTTTGAAGGTTCACGAAGCCCACTCAGAGGCGCATGGAATCCTGGTATAACTCACTTTCTTGTTCAAGACTGTACATAAAAGAACCGCGTTTCCTCATAACTTTTTTAAAAAATGTTCATGTTAACTAACACGAGTTCTCTAGCCATTTAACATAACAGCATATAATCGCTCCATCACAGTATACACAAAAATAAGTTTTCTATTCACATCACTTTAATCGCAATAAATATAATCCACATTGCTTCTCAAATGAAGCAATATGGATTTGGTTCGTGTGCGATACGGAAAAGTACACCACTGTAGGCATGTTTTAAATATAATGAAGTCATGCGGTGAAAATAAGAATCGTGTAATATACGTTAAAAAGTGAAACCCATGGCACTACAGTCCATATCGCACCAGGGCCTGCCAACTCGACTGCCGGCCTCACGCCCACATACGCAAGGTACAGGTGGGCGATCATTCAACCGATATGGGAGATGTGGTCAGCATCCCAACACCCCCCAAACGGAAAGTTTGGTTTCAACAACACAGTCGCTTACTTATCGCAAACTTCTTAATATCCTCACGATACTGAGTAGGCACCGACCCTACACCAGGGACTTAAAATCCGCAGCCCCAACGGTGGGATCGAACCCGGAGCGCATTGCGTGGCAGGAAACTAAGGCATGATGCCTTAGCCCACAGCGCCACGCGCTTTTAGAACGTTTTATATCTGGCTTTTGCCATGACTAGTTTTTAAAGGGCGCTGATGACCGCCATAGTTGACCGCCCATAATATATATATATATATATATATATATATATACGCAGGACAATATACTGTGACTGCTAGGGTTACATAGATTAAAAAGTCTGGGCTGCAGAAATTTAAGACACTCTTTATTGCAGTAAAAAGGCTGAAACTGACAATCAGCTGTAGCCGCCTCGGTAGAGTGGTGGTAGCTTGTCTGCCTCACGTTCAAGAGGTCCCGAGCTCGAAGCTCGGTCAAGGCGAGTTACCTGGATAAGGTTTCTTCCAGGGTTTTCCCATATCCTAAAAGATGAATGTCAGGTAACTCTAAGCACTATGGTCCCTGGGCTCATTTGGGCATCATTTCACCCATTCCATTCATCGTTCGGTATGACTTAAAGTTGGAGGACGTACATAACAAGAAAAAACAGCCGAAACAGCCGTCTTCAAGGTCGAATTCGGTGCTCCACCGCACGTAAACAAATGATAGAAATCACTGGGGTACCCTTCAAACGCCAACTGACACAATAACCTTCAAACACCGCTGCTTATAACACTTGCCGGTATTTATACCTACAGTCATTGTATCTAGAATACCGTAGATCTTCCGAAAACATTCGCGGTGGCAAGAGAAAGAAAGTTCCGGAACTTCTCTCTGCCTCTTTCTTTCGCTTGGCAAGCGTCCAGCTCTCCTGCCCACGCGTCCGGTTCCCGCTTGTCACGGCAAGCACAACAATGTCATCGGTGACACTGCCCCCTCCTCAAGGCTGGTCGTCCCGAACAGCACCATCGTAACAGGCCAGCCGATTCAGGTGTACCATCACCATCTTTCCTCCGGGCACCTTCTGGATGCGGTAGACCACGTCGTTAATTCTCTTTACCACCCAGCACGGTCCTCGCCACGGTTGTTGAAGTTTTGGACAGCGTTTCTTGGTACGGGTAGGGCGGTACGACCAGACCAGGACACCTTGCTGGAATCCTTGGCTGTTGGCTTGCCATCGTATTGGATCTTCATGCCGTCGCTCGCCGTCTGGATGTTCTACGAGCCATCTCACGCATGTCGTGGAGATCGTCTAAGAGGTTCCCTACATATTCAGTTGTTGGCTGATTCGCTTCCGGGGTCTCCCAAAGACCAGATCACAAGGAAGTCGTAGCTCTGGCCAAACATCAAGCTTGCTGGCGTAAACCGAGTGGGGTCGTGTGTTGACAAGCGTTAAGTCAGTAAGAACAGTAGTCTCGCTAATGGCTGGCCACGACCTTCCTCAGGTGTTCTTCTAGGATCTTGCTGTATCTCTCGACCATGCCTTGCGACTGTGAATATAGAAGTGTTGTGCGGGCCTTGTTCGCCCCAAAACTTTGCAGTGACTCCTTCATCAGGTAGACTCAAAATTTGTACCCTGGTCGCTGTGGAGGTCTAAAGTCACCCCAAAACGGCAGAACAGATGCTCCACGAGGCAGTGGATAATTGTCTTCGCCTCCTGGTTCGGGGAGGCATATATTTCCGGCCACTTAGTGAAGAAGTCCACGGCTACCACCAGGTACTTGTTGCCTCGGTCGGACACTGGGAATGGTCCAGCTATAACGACAGCGATACTTTAGAAAGACGCTCCGACATTTTACCGCTGCATGCACCTCCGGATTCAGTCTGGGGGCCGCAACTCGCCGCGCACACGTGACATTGACGGCAGCGTCTGCGTCTCCCAGTGCCTGCAGCCTCAGCCTATAGTAGCGCTGTCGGAGTTTGTCTATCGTTCGGTTTGCTCCCAGGTGTCCTCCTGCAGTATTTACGTGCAGCGTGCACTTCCTCCAAGACTTCCGGGATCTTACTCTGGGGAAGAAACAACTGATCTCTCCGCATCTTCCCACCGGGTGATTCCCATGCCCAGAAAATCACGCCCTCATTGGCCTTCAGGGAGTCTCATTGGGCCCAGTACAACTTGTTTGTAGTGCTTCCGGGTGCGATGTACTCCCAGGTTGGTCTTGTCCCTGCTTCCACTTCTCTAAATAATGGTCCCAAGTCGGCGTCCACAAGCAGCTCCCTCCTCAGGCCTACGCTATCACAACCATCCGCAGCCACTGCCATGATCACTCTGACAGCTGCGGCACGCTCCTTCTTTTCCACTCTTGTGCATTGGTCGCACTCTTCTGGGCAGGGTCTTCGCGTCATGGCGTCTGTGTTGTTTGGCTCTTCCCTCTACGATGTTCGGAGGTGAAGTCGTACTCCTGCAGCCTCTGGACCCAACGGGCTGTCTGGCCTTCCAGGTTTCAAAGCTATGTAGTCAAGTTAGGGCGGAGTGGTCAGTCCTCAGGTGAAATGGCTGACCTTACACATACTTGTGGAAGTGCTCCGAGGTCTTTCCTACCGCCTGCAGCTCTCCCCGGGTGACGCAGTAGTTCTTCTCTGCCTGGGCCAGCGTCTTGCTGTAGTAGGCTATCACCCACTCGTGGTCGTCTTGGACTTGGAATGGGACGCCTCCAATCAATGGTCGCTGAGGTATGCGTCCACAATGAAGGCAGCGCCTAGTTGTGGTAATCACAAAATAGAAGCACTGCAAAGTGCTTTTTTTCAGGTACTGGAAAGCGACTTCGGCATCCTCCGTCCACTCATAAGGCCGGTGATCTTCTGTGAGGCGAGTGAGGGACTTGGCGATGTTGAAGAAAGCCTTTATGAAGCGGCGGTAATAACTGCACAGCCCCCTGGAAACTGCGCAATTTCGGCTTATCCTTCGGGCGAGGCCAACCTCACAACCTGTGTCTTCTCCGGGCCTGTGGCCACTCCGGTTGGTGAGATTATGTGGTTCAAGTAGTTGACCACTTTAAGAAAGAGCTGGCATTTCACGTTCAGTTTCAGTTTGGTCGCCTGCAGTTTCTGTAACACCTTGCTCAGGTTGTCGAGATGGTCTTCGAACGTCTTTCCAAGGACGATGATGTAGTACAGGAATAGCAGGCAGGCGTCGTAAGTCAATCCCCTCATCAGTGAATCCATGAGGCGTTGGAAGGTAGCTGGCGCGCTGCAGAGTCCAAAGCGCATAACTGCGAATTGCCAAAGCCCTTGGCCTGTCGATAATGCGCTCTTCTTGTTGTCTTTCGGGTCTAGAGCCACCTACCAGTAACCCGATTTCAGGTCCAGGGTCGAGAACCACTGCGCACCAGAAAGCGTTTCCAGGGTGTCGTCAATGCGGGATAAGGGGAAGCAGTCCTTACTGGTGACAGCTTTCAGCTTCCTGCAGACCACGCAAGAGCGTAGCTGAGCATTCTTCTTTTTTACCAAGACTACAGGGGAACACCAAGGGCTGTCAGACTCTTCGATCACTCCCCTGGATCTCATCTCCTCCAGCATGTACCGTACCGCTGCATGTTTTGTTAGTGGAACCCTTCTGGGTAGTTGCTGAATAGACCGAGCATCTCCGGTGTCGATGTAGTAGAACACTCGGTCCGTGCGGCCGTAGTCGCTGTTGCGTTGACTGAAGATGCGCTGGTATCGTCTCAGCAGTTGTCGAACCTTTTCTAGCTGTTCTTCGGTCAGGTGTTCGGCCGCCCTCTTCAGTAAACCTTCCAGCTGGGGCTCCAGGTGTTGCGTCGGCACCAGCTGCTGGATGTTGTCCATTGACGTTACGCTAACAATGGGCTTACACGTCCCCAACTCCGTCCTGGCCTGGATGTCGTGACTGTGTCTGTTGGGCTGAGCAGCCTCACTGGCATCTCCTTTCAGCACGGCAACAATGTACTGGCTACACAGAGTCTGTGCACAGGCGTCTTCCGGTCCAGCATCAGGTTTTTCGTCCGCTGGCCTTCCAGTTGCGCCGTCACCACCACCTCGCTTCTTGCGGGGAAAACCACGTATTCTCTCATAATGACCCTGCAGATTACAAGGCGTTCTTCGGGGAGGCCTGAGCATCACCTCTTCTTCCTTGAGCCGCAGAACCTTTCTGCCAACGTCGATCGTCGCCTCGTGGCTCCTGAGGGCATCCAGTCCCAGTATCACTTCCTCAGTCACCTTCGAGACTAACACACACAGACGCAAGGCACTCCGCCCCAAGGTCAACTGCAACAGGGTAACCCTCTCCACGAGCAAGGTGTCACCCGATGCCCCGGTGTCCACAAGCACGCGGCACGGCCTCCCTTTCACCCAACCTTCCGCGAAGAGGCTGTCATCCGTACGTCGGCTGACGGCACGCAGTGTCACTCGAGGGAATGATGGCAAAAACGCCGACGTGCCAATAGCCACGCCGGGCCTTACTCGTTAAACTGCACTTTTTGGTGTCGGCTGTCTCTTTCCAGGTGTCTCGGCTGGCCACAACCCCAAAACGCGCCACTTGGTCTTCATCGACGTTCCTGGGTTGGTCTTCGGTCTCCATCGTAGCGGATCGTCCTTGTCTTCAAGGTCGGGGTAGCAGTCACTTTGGTCACTTCCATCCTCAATGCCGCCGTTAGCGCTTCGTGGGTGGTCTTATAGTCGCCGAACATTGGGTGCTGACGTATCTCGGCGTCTCGTACCCCGTCGACGAAGGAGTAGGTGGCTCTTCGGGATATGTATCCGGGTGGGATGTCGACCAAGGCCTAGCTGACCAACTGTTCGACTGCCAGGACTGCAGCGACTCCCCTGGCTGCTGCGTCCTAGATTTCAGTTGACTGCGGTAGGCTGCGGATAAGCAGTGGTTTCCGAACTGGTTCTCCAGGGCCTCCCAGATGTCCTTGGACGACGCCACTGTTTGGACGACGTTCAGCACCTCTGCGGCCCGTCCCTGGTGGCTGGCTATTAGCAGTGCGGCCTCTTCCTTGCGACCACTTGTGCTTGGCCACTGTGTCGAATTGGCGATCAGCCAAACTGGTAGTATGAAAGTGGTAGTGTAAATTAGCACTACTAACATGTGAAGTACTTCGAGCATCACAACTGCTCTACACATTCAGAGAAATTAGGATATTTTATAGTTAAAAGGAAACATTTGCAGATGCCATATTTCCCTCCGTATGTTTGATGGCCACTAAGCATGCGTAATAGGTTATCCTGAGGTAGTATATTTGTATGCATAAAGCGTGACCGTCGCGACGGGCATTCCACAGCTTATTGACATTACTGTGAATGAACCCAAATCAATATCCCTTAGTATTGTAACAAATATCATGGTAATGGTGAGCATGCTGTTATCTAGAATTATCACCAGCACAATTAAATTAACGAACGAACGTTTGCAAGACCGGGTTTGATCCCGACTATGCCAAGAAACTTGTCTTGCTTCTAAAGTTGTATCAAAACGGTAATATAGCGCGTCTGCTAACCCAGGTCCCTTAGGTTTAATAGTGGCATTAAGATAGAACAATGAATGTAACTTTGTTGTTTTACTTGGTCTTCACTGATATATGGAGTTATGTGCGGCTTGCACATAAAGTTACCAATCTTAATTACAGAATAAAGCAAACGTGATGTCCCAGGATGTTTGTCCATTTCTGACAATTATGTTGTATTCTTGCGTAATATGTTATTTTGATTTATCTTAACATCATGAAATGCCTTTTTAAAATGAATGTTACAATAAAACTATGTGCCCTGACACTTGGCACAAAGGGCGGGTTCTGTCAGTGTTTTTGTGTGTGTAATGTTTAACGCCCACTTTTACTACACACAGCACCGCAAGTGGTGACGATGAAGATACGCAAGATGAAGATGGAGCACCGGTGGAATGAGATGGTAGGGGATGGTGAGGGAAACTGCAGATCCCGGAGAAAACCTGCCCCAGCGTCGTGTTCTCACTTTGCATTGTTATGCTTTTAAATGTTATTATAACAATTACGAAAATACGGAGAGAATTTGTTGTAAAAATGTAACAGAATACATGGAGTAATCATATCCTCTTCCAAAATCATTCAATTTTTTTCACTGTGACCTCATAATGTCCTGTTTTTACTTTTATTCCTATGTGGTTGCCAGCAGAAAATAGCGGTAATAAGACTTCTGCGTTTATCATAAATTGTAACGCACACCCTCCAATACTTTAAAAAGGTTTAAAAGAATTTGATAAATGTTGTTTACAAACATCACTGACAAGTATTAAAAAGGCAGGTATTCAGGGCCATTAAAACAATTTTAGCTGTCGCTTATGGTACGAGTTGAGTTGTATTTCGAAAAACTACCCGGATATCGTATTCAGAAGAGGTGAAGACAGGAACGGATAAAACGAGAGAAAGAACAATGGAGGAAGAAACAGGGTGGTTGGCACTAGTAAGCTAAACAGCACACGTGAGGTTGTGGGTAGAAAAGCAAAAACAAAGGAAATTAAGATGAAACTAGCGCAAAAATAATCGGAGGAAGATAGGGAAGGTTGAACGAAAAGAGAAGAAAAGGAGAGGAGAGCAAAGCACAACAGAACAATTAGAACAAGGAACAGAGAGTAGGATGTTTTCTTGGACTCAGGAGCCGGAGAGGAATGAAAAAAAACAAGTCTTAAATGAAAAAAATGCAGGAGGAAAAGACGATACACTACAGTGACTGGTAGTAATATAATACCACGAGCAGAAATATAATTAAAAGTAGAAAAAGTACAAAAGGAAATGGAGCAAAATAGATTAAAAATAAAAATTTCTGGAGAAAAAAGAACAGAAAAGTTGGAAAAAGAGAAGGGAAAATGAAATGAAATTCAACTCATACTTCGTGGTACAGACTCCAATTTTAAGCAATAACACCACCACACCTATTTGGATTTTGCATGAAACTATCAAGTTTTAAGTTGTAGTCCATTTCGGCGAATTATGCCATTAGGAATACTCATTCTTGACTGCTTCGGCTTTCTCTTTCACACGCTTGTTATTAGCGCGTGCGAGTGATCAGCTCCCTCAAAAACAAATGTTTACTCAAATTTATGTTTATCTACAGCATTCTTCAGGATGCTGAACGAAGATATTAAAATGTCATATGTCTGACAAACTGATGTGAGGAAAAACGCACGCACGCGTGCACACACTTTAGGAGTATGGGTGCAAGATTTCGCGAACTGGGAGATCCAAATATGACAAATAATAAAGTCCCATAATCATTTCATCGGTCTTGAAAAATGAAGGAGATAATTGAACATTATGAACACACAGTCTGGCATCAGACTGTAATGTTATTATTTTGGTTTGAAGCCAGGCATGCGTTCATGCCTGCAACGGCTGCAAGTCTGAACTAGACCAGTGCTTGAAAGCCAGTTCGCCACGTGCCTGTGTGTTTAACAACTATAAGGCGAACGGAATGAGAAGACATATGAGGCGGAGCTAGGACGAGCTCGGCTAGAGTGACTGTCCTATCATAGGCATACAGCGTTGCCTAGTTCGAAACGCACAGCACAAGCGTGAACAACAGATTACTACCTGAAATTCTACAATGTAATATGCCTTGAAATATGCGGCAAGAATTTTTGAGGCAGCCTGTACAAAGGCCATTTTTCTACGACATGGTTCTTGAGTTATCGCTTTGAGAATAAACACCTGACTCCCGTGTTTATGATATGCTTCAACTTTCAATCTTGTCTATGTGTTATTGCTTTTCATTACGCAGTACTGAGTAAGACACTACCAAGTGTCGTTAGGAATTGCATATATTTATTCATAAATTAACTGACCACGGATCACTGCAGTCAAGGACTGAACATACGTATTCTTTGAAGTTCCGTTCAAGACCAGTCGTAACGCAAATTTGAGTGTAAGGTGCTTTGTGTAACTGTAATAGTAAGCTGAAAATTCGCATGTTTACATTGTGTTTTATGAACTGTTAATGTCACTTTCAAAGCCTGGTACGAGTGGCGCAGGTACTAAGGGTAAAGTACTCCTCTCCCTGGCCAGAAATATTATTTTAAAAGTGTACAGATTCCTTAAGGAATTGTCATCTTAGGAAGTGTGTTATCGGATCAACTTTTTACAAAACCAGGAACTCACGACCAGAGTGCGCAATGTGAGTGTCCATACTGTGACGCGTATTGTGAAACAGGGCAAAGCTTCTAGCACAGAAATTGGTGTAACATTTATTTATTTTATTTAAGCTAGCAACTCCTCTACAATAAGTCGTTTTCAGAAATCCAGGTACGTTATTTTCAGTAAATAAGCATGTTAATATTAAATGTTACAGTTTATAATGATATCATAATTATCCTTTGCTGTGCAAGTTTATGTTCTGTCAATTTGTCAGACGACAACTGTTACTTTCCTCGTTCCTTCTCCCTATCGTCCACTCTCTGGCGCATCAGATGGCAACAGGTCTGCCACAGTGTGCAAGCATTCGTTTAGCTCATATGTACGCTGTTTAATAACAATAACAATGGGTGGTTGCTTTTCTTTTGAGATATTCAATCGTATTCACGAGACCTAAACTAAAAACTTCGAAAAAGCTATGCATAGATTGGTCAAAGATAACATATTTAACTATTAATTACGGAAATACCTCATTCAGGTGTATCGTGTAATATTAAATCAAAACCACATAGGTATTTGCTAAACAGGAAATGCATTAATAGTTAATAACAACAACATCCACATTATGTAAGGCTTAAAACATCCAGAGCAAGCGTTATTAATCGGAGCTTCACATTTTAACCACGGCTTGGCACAGCTGGTCACCACTGAAGCTACAATTATTATAACACGATATCTATTTACATTAGATGCTCAAAATGTGCTCCGATGGACCCTTTGCTATCACTTTTGAGTTTGGAATTCTATTGGGAAACTTATTCTAAGTGTGCGCTTCATGAATGTTCCAATCGGCTTTGCCATGAGCAAGAACCATACTCTTGACTTATAACGACTGCCACACGTAGTTCTGAACAAATTAGACACATCTGAAGCATAGAAAGGGCCGCGCTTTGGCTGAGTGGTTAGACGGCTCGGCTCTCAAGGCAGCCCCGAGTTCGATCCCAGGCGACCGTAAAGTGAAATTAGTGGTGGACAACACGGCGCTAGGACCAAACAAAACTCTTGGAACCACTGCGATAAGTAGAAACACGAGCTAAATACCCTGAAGCTGGAAAGTTTGAAACCCAAATAGTTTTTAATATGCGTGTCATTCATCATAAATACGATGATCAATGCAACATATGTCGTGTTCTTTTGGCTTTATTTATTTCTTCCTTACACATTTATCAAAGTTAAAACTGCTCCAATAGTGTATAATACCCCTTATCATGAATGGAGTTAAAAGACAACACTAGCGAAATGTGCTGAATATTAGTTTACATAAACCCAAATCTATATAAAGTAATTGTTATATACGCTTTATATATAAAGTAATTGTTATATACGCTTTATATATATAACGAACGAATTTAAAATGTCGTATTCAGTCTGGGATAGAAGTTCCAAAACATTTTGCAGCTGGAAAGAAATACAAAAGCACGTGCTTCGCTCATCCAAACAAACACTTTCGGTACGGATTTATTTCGTTACAGACATATCTTAACATTCTACTAGCATTGTGCAAGATTACAGAAATGCCAAGAATTTTGCATCCAATTTTGTTTAGCATACAGTTACAAAAACTAAATTAAGTGTTATTTATTGCAATAACATACAAAATACCTGAAAAGGAAAACGAGGTGAACCAGTTTGAGTGTCCACTTATTAGCATAAGCATTTATGTTATGAATAATATGACAGTATCAGGTACACACACCAGTCCTGAAGTAAAGCATTTGTTGTGAAAATCCCACACCTTCATGGTTATCTAAAACCAAAGCTAGAACATCCTAAGTGTATGAGGCAGTACGATAACATCCTATTTGTCACAACAGCAAAAAGAATATATTTATAACCTATAGAAAACCAACAGGATAATTCATTCGGAACTGATTTCTGTTGGTAAAATGTGTTTCATACGCTTTAATACGTCTTCCTACTTTTAATTACGAATATTTCAGAATTTTAAATATCTTGGGCTACTGCACTTAAAATCTGTTGCCATAATTACATAATTTTCTCTGTTCAATTTCACATAATCACTTTTGTACTAATGTATTCATATAAAAATCAGTGATGGCTGATACACATTTTAGTAAGTGAGACAACATATAAAAATATCATTGCATACAATTTATGAGCATGAATTGATGACATTGTACTGAAAAAATGGGCGGGGGTGAAAAAGAAGAAAACTCAATTTTCTGGAAAAGTATACTTCGGAGTATTTTTATGTACCATAATTTGATTTTTATCTGACGCAAAATATTCACTACACACTCTAGCTTTGGTAAAATAATAATAAAAAAAAAAAACTGATGTATTATTCACTTGCCTTTCTGTACCAATTTTCAACATATACTGTTATAAAATCCTATTCTATCTACTTAATGTTAATCAAGGTAAACATTTAAAGAACTGTTTCATTTCTTGTAGGTAAATGGGAATAGAAAATACAGCAGTCTTGAGAGAAGGTCAGATCGTTTAAGAGCTGGTCGTTATGTGGTGGATTTGAAAGTTCGGCTTCTTTGTATGAGAGAGAGAGAAGGAACTACTTCTCATATGAGAAAAGTGCAAATATTTCAAAATTCGAACTAATAACAAATATATAGGATATGGTTACCTCCTCCAAAAAAAAAAATGTATATGTATACTTTAAGCAGACCTACATTTTTGGGTAGTAAGATTTGCCCTTTTCTTACGGTTTAGAAGTCATGTGAAAGTAATTCAGAATAAAGGGGACTTCTGAGGCTATTTCCAAAAAGTTGAAGAATATTTAATCTGTCATGAGAATATCTTAAATATGTAGTAATCTAATAAAATTGTCTATAGTTATCTTTGATCTACAGCGCAGGACCTTCAAGAGGTCCAAAGCTCGAATCTCGATCAGAGTAAGTTAGGTGAATAAGGACTCTTCCCGGTGTCTCCCTTAACCTGACAGATGAATGACGTGTTTGAGCATAAATTTGCCCATTTCACTCATCGTCCGATATGACAATGTTGGAGGACGTGAATTCAACAAAACAACAAAATCATTGATAAATCAAAATTGCCCTAACATTTTTCACGAACTCTATGCATATAATATTCGCCTCATATTCTCAGATGACTATAAATTTAATTTTTCGTTTTTGTGTTAAGCTGTTCACAGATGCACGCACACATGCATATATTTAAAATTCCTCTCTTTTATTAAGGGAACCTCAAAATGTGTATTTCCGGCCAAATCTTGGTAAAGAATGTTTGGGTGAAATACAATACTTCCTCTACGTATTTTAAGTATATATCAGAAAAGGTCAAATTTCATCCTCAGCTGTTTGGTATTTCATATTTTTGTTAATATCCTCGACGTGCTCTTGTTCAGAAACTGCATGCAAGATGAAGAACATATTTAAACATTACTCGTAACGTCATCGCTTTGGGGGGAGGACTACAGTATATTAATATAACGGAAATTTTAATTAAATTAAAGGCTGTAATAACACTAACCTCTATTTTAATAGATGAAGTCCATAGTATTATGCTCCTCTCTCCATTCAATTTTTGTTATGAAAACGCTGCTTTATTTTAAAACGCAATGCTATTTATGGGTCTGGTAGTTGAGTTGCCTTTATAGTGGAGGAGCTTTTTATATTGTAAGATTCTGCATAACCTACTGGCGCGAAAGAGCAAGCAGCTGATGGTAAGTAATGACGGTGAGCTACGACTTATCCGTATAAGGAAGCTCCCCTTGCAGGTGCTCCGATAGGGAGGAGAGGCAGATCGTGGACCCACCCTGCGACACCTCTCCCTATTACCTTGCCCATCGTAACTTCTTTTAAATAGAAGCATTTTGCCTGGACATAAAGAGAATGTGCCATATCCCGTTGTTTTCACACATACATGTACCGGGCTGACTATTCCCTTAAGAAGTAATTTAACCCACCCGCTTCACTTGTATATTACATTGTAGCTGCTGCAACATTCAGGGTTTGCGTCTAAAAATGCTATATTCTTGTTTTTAGAAACAATTTAAAGGCATTCAAAGTTCAAAATAGAAGAGAGGGTACATGCGCTATAGCGGAAACCCCGACAGAAGAAAAATTATTATTCATGTTACGTTATTGTCAAATGTTGTTAGTAATCACAAATTAAGTATTATGAACTTTGTTACAAGCACAATGCAGTAAACAGAAGACAACTGTTGGCATACTGCGACCTTCAAAGTGACATAAGGCTGGAGCACAGTCCACGCAACAAAATGCGCGCGAGGGATGGCAGTCTGCAGGTCACGACTGGAGATGTTTCTATTTCACTTAGGTTAAAGCTTCTGCTGTTTCCTCTATTTGTGCTCTTAAAACTTCGAATCTATGTTTAACAGTTAGATTAGAAAAAAACTGAGTCTGTATACTTGAGAAAATGAATACATATTTTACACTGCTGTGGGCATAGAATAACACAGAAATTTTTGGCTAGATTTTCTCACTTGATGTATGACGTACTGAACTGTATCGGTGGGATTAAGATTTTAGCTAAGAATTATTATTTGAAGCAATCATGGGTTACTTACCTTACAATTACACTAAAATTTAACAATAAGTATGAGTTTATAAAATAATTATAAAATCTTACTCGGAAGCTTGCCAGTTCAGTTATATTTCGAAGGTATTGTTAAGAGCAATTGTTTTAAATTGTCTACATATACTAATAGTAAGTAACGACATGGTTGACCGAATTTAGCAAGTCAAATAGTAGAAGTTGTTTTACTTGGGAATAAGAAACAAGATTTGGCAACATACATATAGTGTATGAAACTAGTGGGGTGGTCATGAAGTAGGCGGATCTTGTACGGCTAATGGGACAGTATGCATTTTTAAAAACTGTGTCTCACTTTTTTTCATGTCTTACAGAGGTGTTTTACTGTGATCGTTAGCGGTCCCTAGAGTTTAAAAATCGCGTTTGAGTTAGCACATAATTATTTCTTATTGCAAGGGATTTTTTTTAAGCATTTCAGCAACTTATGCTTCACATTCTTTTAAGAAATGCTATTTTAAACAGTAAATTTAAACTACTTCAGAAGTGAAAGGCGTACTACTTCATTAGTTACAGATTTTAGTGCTAAGATTCAGAAACAGTTTAATTCAACATGCATCCTCAAACAGTAGCAACGCATTTCGAATTAGCTCACTTTTGACCTAAATTAAATTTATCAGTGGCTGGCCCCGTATCTCAGTCGGTAGAGCACCCTCCTGCCGTGCTGGAGGGGGGATCCACGGCGTTGTTGTGCAGGAAGTATTGTATTTCGCCTAAAAAAAACATGTGGATATTTCTCAGGAAATAAATGTTTTGAGGCCTCCTAAGCACCAAAAATGTATTTTTGTTGCGTGTGTGTATTTGAACGGCATAACTCAAAAACCAATACACACCAAATTAATATCAAGTTTAGTATCCTTCATATGTGTCATACGGAAGATTTTGAAGAAAATACCCCCATTCTGAGCTTTCCCTTGCATGGAAACATTTTCGAAAAGCTTGTTTTAAAGTGGTTTTACTTTCTTTACTTGGTAGTGGAAGTATTGCATTTCCATGAAAATTCAATATCGAGAGTTCACTGAAAATAAACGTTTTGAGACTAAATTCATATAAATAAATACTTATATTTACCTCATGGTGCCAGTCTAATATTTACCCCACTAAGATAACATTTCTTGTATTTTCACATTTGTATCAGCTGCTAACTGGCTATGTTTGTTCTTATCAGTAGCAAGCTGATCCCATTTTACTGAAAGTTCCCTAGCTATTTCTACCTATTTTTATCGATATGCTTTTTTATTTTTTAACTACCTGGCCTGCTTAGATATTTCTTTTTATCACTGGCCAATTTGTTTTGCTTTTCAGTGAGCTCCCTTTATCTATCCCTCAGTTCATTCTTCTTAGCTAACTTAACCTTATTTTCGTTGATATTCCTGGCTGACGCTTTCTGTGGTGTTCTTATCCCCAGTTTCATCTGTCTCAAAAAATAATTATATTCAGATGTTCCTGGTTAATGTTAACCTGTTCAACTATATCCCGGTCATCTGTGTTCTCTGGGAGATCCATTTCTTGTTCTAGTTCTGTATTCATTTCCTTTGATTTAGCTTTATTACTCTACCGCTTCTCAATTGCATATAGGTTGTTAAACTTAGAACTAGTTTTCTACAGAATGACTGTAAATTACGGCTGTTTTGAAAGCTTTAACTTGGAACTCATATTATGAAGTTCTAGATGTCACGGATAAGTTCTTTTTGCTGTGGTCCCTGGGTTCTGTTGTACAGACCCTCAGCATCAGATGGTCTTGACTTTCTGGACGTTATAGCAAGTTCCTTTTTAGGTTCCGTTATTATTTGTCTTGTTTATTTACTTAACTTTATTTCCCAAATCCTAAAACTTTCTGCATAATTTACAGAATTGCTTCATTTGTCTGAGAAACGCTGCAACGAATTTAGATATCAAGCTGTGTTATTTCTAATTAAATAATAACTCTTCATCAATTATAATGTCATTTATTAAGAAAACGATGCTTACAATTGTAAACTTCCAGATACAAGTCTACCAAATTCAATTATGTAAATCTGTGTCCTTTTCAGACAAAGTTACACATTTTTACAACAGCGAAATAATTTGCTTCCAAATTATTAAATTAACAATGCAGATATAATTAATTGCATTTCAAATAATTTATCAAATAATAGTTTATCAACATAACATAAAACAATAATTTGTGAAAAAAATATCAGGAATCCACTTGAACTTTTCCTGTTAAACATGAATAATTGACTTCCTCAAAGCATTATATCTTTATTCCTGTTGCAAATTGATAATTTTGTCTTAAAAACAATTACAATTTTAAAAACGAGAGAGTGAGATCACTCAAGATGCTGTTGAGAATATACAAGAATCTGTATCCCCTTTCCCTCAAGCTTGTTAGTGTAATACTTAAAATAAAGATAACTTAACACTAAAATAATGAATCTGTAGATACAGGAAAACAGGAAAGGATACCATAATGTTATGTGTAACGCAATTTCTTTGTACACAGAATGTTGAAAAATACCCTGGAATAAACGTTTAAAAAGAATAAAATAAAATAAAAACACTAAAGAAATGTATATGTACATTTTAAATGAGGACACCAACAACTATGTACAAAAAAATGGCACTATCTCTTTAAATGACAACAAATCAGCTCTCTTAACTGTTATATTTAATAATAATTTTAAAAGCTCAATAGTAAATACATTATTTTTAGCACAAGTATACTAAGGTATATTCAGATAAAAACCTGAAATTTGTGATCAATTCATATAAGATTAATAATGTCAAATTACTACATGAGTCATAGTCAGCAACTGGTGACATAAATTTCATAAATGGCACTATTTTATATACTTCTAAACACTTTGGTTGAATTATCATTCACAAGTGCAGAATAAATTATGAAAACTAATAATTACATTAAAGCTGTATCGATCATTTAATATTGTCCTAAGCTTAACTTTGTCTTCACAACACAAGAATGTTACAGCGTTGAATTTTTAAATGCTTTAATGACATGCATATGCACAGTAAGAAAATGTGCAGCTTTAAAAATAAAATTTAATGCACAGTGTATCTTCCAATAAGAGATTTTTTCATGCAGTTATCTGACTGAAGTATAATTTGCTTAATGTGCACAGCAATTGTTTGGATAAATTGCTTGCTTTAACCTGGGACTTTAAGCAATATACTTTCTGACTAAGATTGCAAATGGAGCTCTCTGCATAATGTAAACTTCTCAGTCCATGACATACAACTAAATGTGTGTCGCATAAGTAACTCAATGAAAGATTACACTCTGAACTATTAATGCTGTTTGTAGTTTTAGTTAAGAAGTGAAGGTGATGGAACCATGTGTTTGAGTAGTTAATAGAAAATAATTTAGTAATGTAATTTAATTGCTCACACATCTAACCATTATTTCTTTTGACAGTCTATAATTCCCTTATGTGTTCACTACAAAGAAACAAGAAGTGCATTATATAGCAAAATAATGTGCAGTTTTATCTACTTTTCAAAATTATTATGTGGCTTCGCATCACTGATGTAACAGATGGCTCATATATTAGGTTAAGCATCTTTTTTCCATGCCAAAGATTGACATTTTCATTCCAACTTAGAACAAAGAGAGGATGCTTAACAGTGTAGTTTCATGTCACATGTAACACTTTTGTGGGTCACGCTAGTAACGTTATATCACCCTTAAAATTGTTAGCATTACAGAAATTGTGTACCAATATTACTCATAAATGGTGGCAAGTACATGTTGAGAACAGATGTACCACAGAATAATACATCAATGCTGTGCAAATATCACTTTAACTTGTTATTTTTCTAAACCCATTTGTCCAAATTGCGTTGCGATATATGAGATACTCAACACTATATGCCTTTAACGGTAACCCTATACTGCAGAAGACTAAGTGTTAGGCCTCAACACTGTGTGTGTGCGTGTGTGCGTGTGTGCGTGCGTGCGTGTGTATGTGTGCGTGCGTGAGATTTATAACCTATTATTTATTGTGACGCTTTACTAATTTGAGATCAAGCCACATTGGTTTAGCTCCTAGCTAGCTGACATTGTGCATGTTTTAAGAATAACTGGAATACTAGAAATAAAAGTAAAAGTGGCATATAATGATGATGACACACTGACATTTTAATCATTTCTTGCAATGCACAATTAAACCTAAAAACTTGTAAAGCTTTTTCAAATCAATTCTAATCCCACCAGATCTCTTCTAAGATGGTTATTCAGGTACATAATTTGGTGTAGTGTGTACAATAATATTACATAGTGACTACTGCATTAAACAATATGGAACAAATTAGGTTTATGGAATCTCAGATCATATTTTTAATTGCTGTTAAAAGCTGTGACATTCTTTATCAATGATGTAGATATACGCTGATGAGTAAGGTTGAGAGAACTTAATTGTTCAAAATACTTATCATTGCAATTAAAAAAAAAAGTTTATAAAATTCATACCAAGCATCTCAGCCAAATATTTTAATTTAAGCCACCCAGATTATACGTAAACACAGATGATGCCAATTATAAACAAAGAAATTCTACAGAAATCAAAGAGAATTGAATTCTGTACAAATGCACTGCCACAGTTTTGGTATATCTGAAAATTCACAGCTATTTTTTCAGTAATTTAAACTGGATATTGCTTACCTTATATGGACTTATATATATGATTCAAATATTTTAAATTTAAAACTACGAGTACAAACAGAAAAACTAATACACCCAAACAACTGTCTAAAATAACTTCACTTTTCACTTTTCCTTGTTGGCCACAGTATTCCTCAAAGTTTTTGTTAAATTTTCCACTGATATGAAATGAATCTCAAACTTTAAAAAATATTTCATATGCCACATTAAATTGCTGTATACGCGGGAAAGAAAGCTTTATGCTACATTACTAATGTTCCTGAAGATCACTGCACATCACCAAAACAAGAAACATACACAATATCCAATAATCCTGCACTCTCGATTTCTGCCATCGTATTCCTGGTAGCCTGAGATGATGAGCCCTGAAAGACAAAAAACAGAAAACCTCATTATTGCAGTAATAAACTAACAAGGTTAATGGAACTAATGCTTCTGTATGTAAAACACCCTTTTTCCATTATAAAGGGCTACATTAATGTAAAGAATTTAACTATACTTGAATATGTATTAAGGCACAATTTAGGTTATATCATATTAATTTTCGGTATTTAGCTACATGCTAAATCTTACTTACCAATAGGTCTTTGTGAAAATCCATTCTCTTCCTTCCTGCTGCTCATACTTCCTCGCAGGTCTTTCAAATCTTTACAATTTCACAAATCGATGAAAATGTTATTCAGAACTTAATTTGGCTTGGCTTCCATACCGTTAAAGCTTCAAAATTTCGTTCAAATATTTACAGGTTAGCCAACTTAGTGTGTTATTCATATCCTACATTGAGCTCAAATAAGGTCGAAAATACGCCAATAATATTACGATAAGTACTTCATAAGTAGTAAAATAATACAATAGCTATTAAGTTTTGAACTGAACAGAAGTTATTTTCTATATTATTTAGTATGCAACATGGCAGCCAAGTAATTATATTGGCGGCATTGAATCCAGTTAGAGTACATGCAGCGCTGGAAATGTACCTTTAGACCCGGGGTGTTTCGTGAACCTTAATGCGGCTTCTGTATTCCTATCCCAGTTAACATCCCCTGGGTGTGGGTATATACTCAGCTTAGGATACTTCCTTTGTGGTGGACAACACGGCGCTGGGGCGGGTTTTCTCCGGGACCTCCGGTTTCCCCCGCCATCTCATTCCAGCGGTGCTCCATCTTCATCTCATGTATCATCAGTGTCACCGCCTGCGGTGCCGTATATAGTAAAAGCGGGCGTTAAACACTACACATTCATTCATTTTAGGATACTTCTAGTTTCAGACACTATACTGAGTATATACCTACACCTTAATTTCCACTGTTACAATGTGGTACATCAGCTCCATTACAAAGAAAAAAAACCATTGTAACAGTGGAAATGGTGTAGGTATATACTCAGTTTAGTGTCTGAAACTAGCGTATCCTAAACTGAGTATATACCTACACCTTAATTTCCACTGTTCAAATGTTTTTTGTTTGTTTGTTTTGTTTTTTGGATACATCAGCTGCATTGCAGAGAAGAAATAAAAAAAACATTGTAGCAGTGGAATTAAGGTGTACGTATGTACTCAGTTTAGTGTCTGCAACTAGCGTATCCTAAACTGAGTATATACCTACAACTTAATCTTGCACTTCCTTTCGAAAGAAACCATGTTAAGGGTCTTCACCCTTCCGCTGGCTTTGAACCTGCGACCTTGGGAACCAGAGGCTGGTATTTTACCCCTAAATGATATTAGAGGTTCTCTGTATGCTCTAGGAGCATTTTAAGAAAAAAATATGCATGTGTTTGTGTCTCTGAACAGCATAACTCAAAACTAAAATGACGGATAAATGCTGGTGTTGTGAAGGTTGGATAAACACTGAAACTGATATTTAAGTTTACTATATTTTAAGTTTGTGTAAAAAGACATTGTATTTTCATCATCCCCAAATATTAAATGACTAACAGTGTCTTTATATTTTGAATTTGCTGATCATTCGGAACCAATAATTTGTATATTCTAATTTTATGTAATCATTAAAGATATGTAACCGTTGTTTTGAATTTAGCCTCGAAAGGAAAAAAAAAATAACTGTTGTTTATTTGTTTTCTAATGTCATTTAAAACTTAAAAATATTTTAAGCATGTTTGAAAATTCTTTAATATTTAAATCAAGTTTAGGAAATTAAATTGTAAGAATAAATATTAGTGTATATAGTTTGCTTCGAGTGACGTACATAAAAAGAAGTTTGTTCGTCGAAGAAGCTGGACGCTTATATATTTCAGGCGTGTGCAAATTACAGCTTTTAACCATCTGACCAGCAAACTTTAGCCATGAAGCCTACAACTCTTAACCCTAGAGGCCTCAGATCATACCTCAATACGTAACCTCTAGATCCAACACCCTTAATCCCTAGATTGAGAGATCTAACCTCGAATCCATACGACCTAACCACTAAACCTACAGCCTTTAACCTCCAGATCTGCGAACTTAAGCTACGAGACCTACATGCTATAACCCCCAAGGCCCGAAGATGGTACCTCAAGACTTCACCACGTGACCAAAAGAGATGAGCTCCTTAACCAATATACATAGCCTTTCAGATTAGAAGACTTTATCACGAATCCTAAGATATAAGCATAAGACCTCAAAACCTAACAAGATGGAATAATTCATGAAAGCGAAAAAAAAAAAAAACCAAGAATTCCTAGCTACAAAAATACCTCAATCTTTAGGAAAACAGAAGCGGATGCACAAAGAGTTAAATTTACTAGATAAAGATCTCTAATCAGCATATATACCTCTGGAAGTGACAAAGATAGTTCTAGCAGCTCTAACATCAACATGCCTCAAGGATTTTACGCCATACATACAAGAGTTAGTGTGATACAAATAGTTGAGCTTAAAAGATATGGGTTAGATAGAGGAGAAAAGAAACATGCGTAGGATAGGTTGAGGAGTAAAGAATAGAGCAGCTTAAGAAAAGAGAACGGATGCCAATAGCAAAAACAACTAGGTTAAAGAAGGCAAGGCATAGGAGTATATTAGGTTAGGTTAAAGTGGTAGATTAGAGGAACTTAAGGAAAGAGAACAGTTAGGTTAACAGATGCAACAAAGGATGTCAATAGCAGATACACAGCAAGGTTAGGTTAAACAATGATGAAAGAAGGCAAAAACAAAGGAATATATTAGGTTAGGTTAAAGTGGCAGAATAGAGGAACATCAGAAAAGAGAACTGCTGAGATAGGTTAGGTTATGTTAAAGAATAATGAAAGAAGGCGAAAAAAGAATATATTAGGTTAGGTTACAGAGGTAGAATAGAATACCCTAAGAAGAAAAAAGAGAACTGTCAGGTTAGGTTAGGTTAGGTTAGTTTATAATAGGGTGAAATAGTAAAGCATAATAGATGGACTTGCTTTAGGATTAACAACCTTCAGTCGCTGGATTAGTAACATGAACTTCAAGATCGTAGGACCATACCTCAGCCCATAAAACATAAACCTAAGACCCCCTAGTCTTTAGCCTCCTCACCAACAGCCTCTACCTGTGAAAACCTGCAACTCAAAACCCTCGAGCTTCCAAAACATACCTCAATACACACCCTCTAAATCCTACAGCTTTTAACCCCCTGACCAACAGTCTTTGCCTATGAAAACCTGCTAGTCTTAACCCTAGAGCCTCCAGATCATACCTCAAGACCTAACCTCTAATTCCTTCGGCTTTCAGCATTCTGGCCACAGCCTTAAGCTATGTAACCCACAGCTCTTAGATCCACAGCCCCCTGATCATACCTCAATACGTATCCTCTAAATCCTACAGCTTTTAACCCCCTGACCAACAGTCTTTGCCTATGAAAACCTGCTAGTCTTAACCCTAGAGCCTCCAGATCATACCTCAAGACCTAACCTCTAATTCCTTCGGCTTTCAGCATTCTGGCCACAGCCTTAAGCTATGTAACCCACAGCTCTTAGATCCACAGCCCCCTGATCATACCTCAATACATATCCTCTAAATCCTACAGCTTTTAACCCCCTGACCAACAGTCTTTGCCTATGAAAACCTGCTAGTCTTAACCCTAGAGCCTCCAGATCATACCTCAAGACCTAACCTCTAATTCCTTCGGCTTTCAGCATTCTGGCCACAGCCTTAAGCTATGTAACCCACAGCTCTTAGATCTACAGCCCCCTGATCATACCTCAAGACCTAACCTCTAAATCCTATAGCTTTCAAACTCCTGGCCACAGCGTTTAGCTATGAAACCTACAGCCCTTAGCTCTACAGCCCCCCCCCCCAGATCATACCTCAATACATATCCTCTAAATCCTACAGCTTTTAACTTCTGACCAGCAACCTTACCTGTGAAAACTCTGCAACTCTTAAGCGTAGAGCCCCACAGATCATACCTCGTGACCTATCATCATGATTTATAGCAAATTAAGAGGATTGAATAACCTCATAAACACTGTCTAAATCCACTAAATATACAGATTGCGCATGGTAGCCATCTTGCTCTTTTGGGTCTGGCCTGGAACACTCCTTTCTATCCTACTGCTATCTATTCACACCCACCTATGACTATGAGAGAAAGATGTCACAGTTAATCATTACAGAAGCCAGTAACAGATTCTTGAAAGATGGTGATACTAGAGACGGCATAAAAGGTGTCGCACATTGGGAAAGACTTTACCTATATATCATAGCATTCATGTAAAAAGGAATTATTTTATACAACTTAGGCTTCTTACGCCGAACTTGTGAATACAAAAAAAAATCTCAAAATAAATATTTGGACTTGCACACAAATGTTCGTATTTCACAAGTAGGAATTTGCTACTAATTTACTCTTGTGAGGGGAAAAATAAAAATATAAAAGATGATTAATAGATACGCACGACTTGCTAAAGTTTGAAGATGGAATAAGGAATATTTCTAAAACGTCTTAATGCTATAAATCAGGTAATAGGGTACTTCAGCCGTCTAGAAACGCATGCCTAACTCATCCAGACTGAAGAGAGTTTAAAATCTAGGCACAGAAAATAATATCATGTAATGTATATGTGTGTATGTGTTTTGAAAATCAAATTAGCCAGATGCCATTTTGATTAAAATCGTTACATTCATATATGAAAAATAAATAGTACGGAAAAAAGTTTCTATGTAAAGGTTAATTTAAGTAGAACTTCCTAGAAAATTTTCCCCTGGGATGTTTATACATCTCTGTCTTAAATATGAAATATCTTCTTTAACCACATTTTTGTTTTGTGTTATGATGCTCTCCCCTAAAATGCTTTCTTTGGAGGTCATTCAGGGACTTCAAACACCCTATTTTGGAAGCAATATTTGTATGGAATGTTTGGTTGGAATACACCTAACAAGGGAACTATCACTATGTTGACGCTTGTACGCGCTTGATAGTTTGATGTCATGTATCTCTGCTCTATGTGGGGCCTGTGTGCCAAAAACTGGGTGCAGAGTATAGCAGGAAGTACCCGAAAATGAATACAGAATATGTAGGAACATACAGAAATAATAACACAGCATTGTCGAGAGGAATTGTTTACCCCTGACGGGCAGCGGTCTACACATGGCATACGTAAGCAGCGCCGCCCCCACACCCACCCCAAGGCTGATGAGGGATGTCCAGCACACACTTGCTTCTGGTCATATGCGGCACTTTTCACTTTTGGGCGTTGCGGTTCTTTTCCGCAACACATTTTTGGTACATAGGGTTTATATGCACCAAGGTTTACATATACCAGAAATTTTTCAGATTCGTAGCGGTATGACTACTGTGGTAGTTCCCTTGTAAGTATCGTAAGCAACCGGTAGAGAATGTAAATTTTTTTAGCAAACCGTAATTATACAAAGAAAACATGAATCTAATTTGCTCACTAGCACTCTGTGGTTTCGACAAACTCGTGAACGAGTGGAATGCGTCGTACATGGGCTGTATGCTGCAATGACCTCTGGATATCATTAAAACTACATTACTAATGATAGGTGCTAAGTGTATTATTAAGTTATAACTTACTCCAGCATAAAATGTTTATTCGTTCCACAGTGGCAGCAGATTGCAGACTCATGCAAAACTAATGGGTTCACCTATAAGTCCTAGCGTTTTGTTTTTAAATGAAAGTTCTGCGTGAAAAATAAAATGTTTAGGCAATGCATTTTATGTTATTCGAGAGGAAATTTTGTACTTATATTTTGAACACACATAATTTTTTTTTTCAAGTCAAGTGTCAAGTGGACGACAAAGAGCTTTTTCGACACCTTCTTCTCCACAAGGAACTTTAACACAGTCTTTGGCACCTCCATTATACGCAAAAAAATATAATAACATAAAACGTAACTCTAAAACATTTTGCATACAAAACTTTAAATTAAACTAAAGTCAGAATTTATAGGCAACTACAAACTGGACATAACACAGCAGTCACCAGCTATATTATCACTCACAGCATTTCGAAAAGGGCCACTTTTACTGGGACAAAGAAATTATCTACATTAAAAAAATACCTGCTAGCTGCTAAGACATTCTAGTCGGTTTCACAAAAAAATAAAGATGGACACAGAAAGAAACAAAGAAAGAAAATGTAAGTTTACCACGAGTCAAGCAGGCCCAAATGCAACAAGGACCTGTTTCAAGCTAGCCTACAGCTGATGAGATGGTTTTAATCGCAATTTCCGGACGAGCGAACGCACAAAGTGCTTGTGAAGCCCAGAGAACCTGTGTGCCAATCAATGTGGGGACAAACTCACGCTTGTGTCACCGCGACTGCTCTTTCAACGAATCGACAAAAACATGAAAAGTAACGAATATCTGCTCTTTTATGGCAACGAGCTATTTATATTCATTTGGAAAGCTCTTCAAAATAAGAGCATAAATCTCCTACATTTAAAAGGATGTCAATGCCAAATACAAAGTTGCGAATAAAAGACCATGGTTAACAAGGGGTATGAATTTCCCATAACATTTTGAGTTATGCGTTTTTCCATAGAATACTGCAATATCGGAGAATCGTTTTCATTCAGAAATGCGAGTAGTAAACTGTTCAAGTGTTGTTCCATTCATTTTGAGATATTTCACCGCTTTGAGGGTGAAGCAGCAGAAACCACCAATTTTGGAAATAAAAACAACTGACAGACCCCTAAAGTTCTAAATATATTTGTCGACAAAATATTCTATAGACTTAAATCAGATGCTAACACAAAATCTGGGGCTTCATTGAATTAAAGAGTTTTATTTCTTTTTGTAGACAAGATTAAACTTTAGATCACAAATTTCATAGCGATGAATGGCTTAGTCTTTGGAGTTAGGAGCTATAAAAGCATAACGTGAAATCCGGAAGAACTTCATTTTTTCTTTGTATTTCGAGAAGTGAATAAAAAAAAGTTTTACAAATATTCCTTTTATTGAGCGTTTAAATAAAACTATTATTTTGTTGTTAGTTCGTTTATAACATATTTAAATAAAATCACTTGCTTTGTTTTACTGAATTACCTTAAATGGTGATATAAAAATACCGCTTTGTTCGATATTTTTTACTGAATGCATTTACATTTTTTCTTTTTGATAGTTATCAAGTACTGTACCTATTTGATTTTAAGTGCATAATAAATAAACATTTAAATCAGATGTAGGCATCGCTAACAAGTCGGAGTAAAACGCAATAATGTGACCCTCTCCACCTTCTAAATGCTCATAGTTCCAACGCCGTGGGTTTCTGATACAAGTGGATCGCATTACAAAATGCCACTCTCTAAGAAAGCTTCTGAAGACCACAAAAACAAAAAAGGGAAACTTTCATACTGAATGAGAGGCGGATCCCCCCCCCTTCCGGCCCCAATAAGTGCAAACGTTTAGCTATTCGCTATGGCGTAAAGAAATACTCTATGAAATATTATAAAATTATTAATTTAGTTTACATCTAGTAACCTTTTCGTTTTTTCCTAGGCTCGTTCTCGCTCTCTCTCTCTCTCTCTCTCTCTCTCTCTCTCTCTCTCTCTCTCTCTCTCTCTCTCTCTCTCTCTCTCTCTCTCTCTCTCTCTCTCTCTCTCTCTCTCTCTCTCTCTCTCTCTCTCTCTCACTTTCTATCTCTAAAGTTTTAACCCTATAAAACATTTACTAGAGCTTAAAGAAATATATGCATCTAGAATGAAATCAATTATGGAAACAAGAGAGGCCGTTAGGCCCATAAACTTATTCTCCTGGCGAGTTATCACACTGCTTGGGGTACTACTAAAACAAATAAAGCACTTGTACATAAAGAGAATTTATAAAGGCTTTTTTGTAGTATTTGGAAATCATTTTTCCAGATCGGAAAAATAAATCTTTAAAAAAAAACTAACGTCGAACAGTAGCTAGGCGCAGTTAAAAGATTTTTGTGGTATTGAACCATTTAAATGTAAAATGGGCATTTTATGGCGTATTCAATTGCCTTAGATGAGAGCACGTGCATAACAGAACACAGTTGGTTTTATTCATGCGAGGGCTGTATGAAAATTTATTTATTAAAGAATATCTGTTGGAATAATTACACTCTTGGACATTACAACGGATAAGGATACTTTCAAAGATTTTTTTTTTCGTCTAAGGAGACAAGTCAAAACTAGTATATGTCACAACTGATGCAGCACTAACCATGACTTGTGAGAGGAAAGGATTTGTTGGCAGAAAAGGAGAGATCTGACACCTCTTATAATTTCCGCTATATAATATATAGATTTTAAGGGTAAAAAAATGAAATTAAAAACCTGCTATGAGCTTTGCAGCAAAAATAAATAAAATTCACTTAAACATAGACAGACACAGACACTACTGATGGTGCATATGAAGGCTTCGCAGACAACACAGTAGTAAGATGTTTAAGAGGAAAATTGTATGCGATCTGATGATGCTCGGGTCCGTGATATGGCATTTCTGTGCGGCATAGCCAGCTGCATGAATGACTTCAATGTTACTCTGTTAAGACAAAGAAATTCTCGTACATATTGTACGAGTTGAAACAATTTGAGTCACAGCTGCGTCTATTTCTGATACGAGGGCTGTTCAATAAAGAATGATCACAATTTGTTTTGACAACGTACCTTTACTCCTCATAATTTTTATGGTCCTTCTCGAAATAGTCTCCCCTGAATGCGATGCACTTGTCTCAGCGTTTCTGCCAGTCTTCAAAGACGTGCTGGACACCATTTTTAGAGATCCCTCAAAATCGCCTCCGCAGCCTTCACCACTGTTTCTGATGATGCAAATGCCTCCCACGAAGGCGTTTCTTCAAGTTAGGGTATAAAAAAACCGTCATATGGGGCTAAATCCGGACTATAGGGAGGGTGAGGGATGCACTTCACGTTGATTTTTGCAAGATATTCAGCAACAACATTGGCAATATGCGGCCGTGCATTATCGTGGTGCAGCATCCAGCCCGCTTCACGGAAATGTGGTATTTTGCGCCTGATATGGACTAGCAATATTTTCAGGACATCCCTGTAGTATTGTCCTACTACTGATGTGCGTGTGTAGGTACAACATGCTGATTAACCATTCCATGACAAAGAATGAGATGACCATAACTTTCCCAGCAAGGGGTTCGTGATGAAGGAGATTTCCTCACTAAGCTTTGCTGTTTGCTCTCAGGATCAAAATGGTGTAGCCAAGCTTCATCAGCAGTGATTAGGTTTGAAAGAAACTCAGGATCTTGATCTAACATCAACTTTAACTACATGCAGACCTGCATGCGAATGTCCTTTTGTTCGGGAATCAGCCGTCTTGGAACCCATCGCGCACAAACACGTCTCATGTGTACAACGTGTGTGTGGCACCCAATGAATTGTTCAGTATTTCAGAAAGTGATCTTAAGGTAATTCGTCGATCCTCTCTCACAATGGCAGCAGCGGTGCTGATGTTTTCTTCCGTAAGAGCAGTAACTGCAGCACCGGGTCCACTTTCCTTTGAAACTGATTGTCTCCCCGCTTTAAACATTTTAAACCACATTCTAGCTGTGCTGTAGGGAATAACAGACTCTCATTAGGCCTCCTGTAATATTGTATAGGCCTCAACTGAAGATTTAAGACGAAAGCAGAATTTCAAAGCCGCATATTGTTTGTCTCGTGTTACCTCTATTGCAGCGGTAGGCGATACTAAACCTGTCTGAACTTGCCTGTTTCTCACAGGCCGGAACCAGGAGTACCAACAATGAAACTACTACGGCTTGTTTACTTCACATTAAGCTATCAGAATATAATAAGACTATTTTAGTGCGAAAAATTATGACCGTAAAAAAATTATGATTATTCTTTATTGAACAGCCCTGTACATTTAGAACATATCAAATTTGTTACACTTTGCTTGCAAAATTCGCTTAATCTGACACCTACAGTACTGATTTGACTCAGTCAAGTAATAGCAAATCTAATAAAGGAATTTACAAAAAATAACCCAATACTTGAAGAAGTTGGAAACTTCACCTTTTCTTCCCCAACACGTTCACCACTGACGTACAATGTGTAAGGTTAGATCTTCAGGTAGAAATAATTTCGTCTTCAGAAGAACGCAGCTACCAAAATCGAATGCGAAATATGATAGCTATATAGTGAGTGAGTGAGTGAGTGAGTGAGTGAGTGAGTGAGTGAGTGAGTGAGTGAGTGAGTGAGTGAGTGAGTGGGTGGGTGGGGTTTAAGGACCCGTCAGCATCTAAGTCATTTGGGCTCGTGGTTGGTATAGATATAAACAGCTTTACAGACTAAAATATCTACGTCTCCAAAGATTTGCATTTGAAATTTCCTCAATGATCTCTCTCTCTCTCTCTCTCTCTCTCTCTCTCTCTCTCTCTCTCTCTCTCTCTCTCTCTCTCTCTCTCTGTCTCTTTCAATTGACCATTGCAAAATACACAGTAAGGACATGGGTCACAGAAGGGAATGTATATCATTGGCTAATATTTGCAATGTCTAACGTTATCCAGAAATCTCAAAAGCTGTATCAATGAAAAAAGGAAAAATATTATGTTACTTACCCTGAAGTAATATTAATGTCAGTGTTTTGTATTTTAAACATCGTTCAACAATAGTCGTTGAATTGTAGTTCTTGTGTTTCAGTTGTTTGTAAATCTAGTTTGGTTGGGGAAAATGCATTCTTGTTACGACTAATATTGAATACAAACCCGTGAATGTTAGTATCATATTATCATTAACGTTTATAAATGTCAAATTCTGCATCAGACGCCATCAAGCGTTGCTGGTTACCGCAATCTGAATAGAAAGGCGCGTCCCTTGAAATGTACACATTTGATTTAAGCGAAAATATTTGTTTTATTATTATTTCATTTAACATTAAAAATGTATGCTTCCATTCTCGTTACGTTCGTTAAAAATTTCGCTGAAAAACACGAAATAATTGTATTAGGAATTAAACACCTCAAGCAATGGAGTAACAACTTCACAGTGGCACAACAGACAGGCTGTGCGTTCCACTCCGCGGCGGGCCTGACCTTACCAGTCATGTGATGTCACCCACATGCAAGAAAGGGCGTACTGTTGCCAAGCGTCTCTACATTTCAATGGATTTTTTTCTACAAATCTATGAAATACAAAAGATACAAAGCAAGTGTTGATAACGTTTTCCGATCCATTTCCGGTTTAAAGGATGGTATCTACATCTGTCACATGCAAGACACTGCTAAGACACAGGTAAAAGGAACACTGCAGCAAACAAACCTACTGAATAGAATCTGTAACTTTTTCAAAATAAATTTCTAAAATAATGTCGTCCCCATGATCAAGTGGTTACCATGCTAGGTCTCTAATTTGCGAGGTCGCCGGAGGGCATTAGATATTTTAGGGGAAGTGAAGTTCAGTAAACTGATGCTAAATTTGCAGTAAAATGAACCCCATACCTTGAAACAGAATGTCCTTGGACAAAACTGTCAGCCATTTATCGTCCGTTTTCTCTCATGAGGCTATTTATTGGTGATGCAATAAAGAAGCCAAAAATGAAAAAAGCACCAAGAGCATCTATTAATGTGATAAATGGCATATGCTGACATATGGTAGTGTCTCAACAAATGCCAGGAAATTTCTCCACCTATGTTAAGTACATACTATTTCAAAGTAAAGAAGGACCAAAAATGTGCTTGTTATTACAAACTGGGACCCACCACATATCTTCTAACAAGTCTTTCGAAGTTTAGGATGGCTGGATCACATTATGAGAACTTTGGCAGGGAGTTCCAGACTTTACGACTACGAACAAAATGTAAGACGCTTGCGTAGATTTATTAGACTTTTTCCCGTTAGGGAACCTTTCTACCAGCATGCTTAATTTATTTCTCTCTACTATTTATCTAATGTACAGACGTTTTATTTTTAAAGTACTTACTCTTTTAGAACATAGTCTACAAACATAAAAAGGTATAGCAACTAGGACGTCTATATTGTCGCCGACCGCAGTGTTGCGAGGAGGCGCGGCCGAAGCGCACAAAGAGACAAATTCGGCGCGGAAATAAAAGCTGGACAAAACAGATAAAGAGACAGATAGCTGACTGGAACTTTCGATTTCTTGTTTGTTACAGAACATTCCAGAAATGTCAAGAAATATGAATGAGAGCTATATAAGGAGGCCGAAATGGAACTTAGTAATCGTGTGCGTACAGCTGTGTTTTGAAAGTGAACTCCTTTCTTTGTGATAGAACACCTTGCAGATTGTATTTGTCTATGTTACGTATATCTGCTACTGTAAGGGTTGACCAAAGTGTCCTTCTACGGAAATAGAGAGCATTTTGAATTTCTGCAAATTGGACTTTTAATCCTACAAACTCACAAAGTCACAATTGATGTCAGGAAGTGGAACATACGACAATGGAGGCTGCATTGGAAAATATTTAAGGGAAGATGGAAGAAATGAAGGCCGAATCAACAACGAAGATGTAAGCTGCAAATAACAACTTGGCCGCGACGATGACCGTGAAGATGATCGAACTGACTACGGAAATGAAAGCGGCGAAGGAAGCCCTCACCGCAAAATTGGAAGAGCAGTTGACTGGCGTGAGGACGACGTCGCAGAGCTGGGCATGCGGATGGGTCAAGTGGACGAGAGCCTTAACGATTTAGAGGGCAAGACCGACAGCAACACCAAGTCCATAAACGCCATGGTGGAGGGTATCGTCGGCAGAAGGATGAAGGATATAAAGGCCGACGCGCCGGGAGGCGACACATTTGCGCTCGTCAAGCCACCAAAGTACGACGGCACGTCAACGTTTGAACTCTTCCGCCGTCAATTCGACACAGTGACCAAGCACAAGTGGTCACCAGAGGAAGTGGCCGCACAGCTCATAGCCAGCCTCCAGGGACGGGCCGCAGAGATCCTGAACGCGATTCAGACAGCGGCGCTGCCCAAGAACTTCTGGGAAGCCCTGGAAAACCGCTTCGGAAACCACCGCTTAGGCGCAGCCTACTGCAGCCAAGAGATGTCAAAGTGGCACCAGCCAGGGGAGACACTGCAGGAGTTCGCCCAAGCAATTGAGCAGCTGATTACCAAAGCCTTGGTCGACCTCCCACCCGAGTTTGTATCCTGAGAGGCTGCCTACATATTCGCTGACGGGGTACGAGACACCGATATACGTCAGCGCCTAATGCTCGGCGATCACAAGACAAACCACGAAGTGCTAACATAAGCATTGAGGATGGAGGCGGTCAAGGTGATGGCTACCCCGACGTCGAGAACAGGGAGTATCCGCTAAACTGGAGACCGATGGCCAGCCGAGGGACACTGGTGAAGTCCTAGTGGCGTGTGTTGGGGTATGGCCAGCCTGACACCTGGACAGAGACTGCCCACACCAGGGAGAGCAGCCGGATAACGGGTAAAGTTCGTCGTGGCAAGGGACACGTCGGCGCCATCACCACCATTCCCTCGAGAGACACTGCGCGCCGTCAGCCGGCGTATGGATCACAGCCTCATCGCGGACGGTTGGGTGAAGGGGTGGCTATGCAGCGTGCTTGTGGACACCGGGGCAGCCGTGACCATCATCAGACGTGACGTGGCCAAGGGTTTGCCGTCGAGAAGACCGAGCTGACCATGCCAGCTTGTGACGGCAACGGGCGACACCTTGCTGGTGGAGAATGAAGCTCTGCTGAAGTTGAACTTGGGACGGAATACCGTGCACCAGTGTCGTCGCTGAGGCAGCTGAGGGTGTGATACTGGGATTGGATATCCTCAGGAGCCTAGAGGCGACGGTCGATGTCGGCAGGAAACTGCTGCGTCTCAACGGAGAAGAGGTGATACTGCGGTAACCCGAAGAGCGCCTTGGAATCTGCAGAGTCATTCTGAGGGAAGACGTAGTTGTCCCCGCAAGAAGCGAGGTTGTGTTGACGGCGCGGCTCGAAGGCCAGCGGACGAAGCACATGATGCTGGACCTGAAGGCGCCTGTGCACGGGCTCTGTGTAGCCAGGACATTGTTGCCATGCCGAGAGGAGGTGTCGGTAAGGTTGCTCAACCTGACGAACACCAACCACGACGTCCGGGCCGGGACGGAGCTGGGGACGTGCGAGCCCGTGGTCAGCGTGACACCAATCGACAAGACACAGGAGCCGGCGCTGACGCAACACTTGGGGCACCGGCTGAAAAGCCTAGTGGAGAAGGCGGCCGATCACCTGATCGCAAAACAGCTGGAGAAAGTTCGAAAACTGCTGAGACGATACCAGCACCTCTTCAGCCAAGGCGACAGTGACTACGGCCACATGGACCGGGTGCTATACCGCATCGACACCGCAGACGTCAGGCCTATTCGACAACCACCTAGACGGGTTCCGCTGGCGAAATAAGCGGCGGTATGGGACATGCTGGAGGACATGAGATACAGGAAAGCGATTGAAGAGTCTGACTGACCCTGGTCTTCCCCTGTAGCCTTGGTGACGAAGAAGAACGGCGAGCTACGCTTCTGCGTAGACTGCAGGAAGTTGAACGCTGTCACCAGGAAGGACTGCTTCTCCTTACCCCGGATTGACGACACCCTGGACACGCTTGCTGATGCGCAGTGTTTCTCGACTCTGGACCTTAAGTCGCGTTACTGGCAGGTGGCTCTAGACCCGCGAGACAAGGAAAAGACCACATTCTGGACGGGCTAAGGGCTTTGGCAGTTCAACGTTATTCTCTTTGGCCTCTGCAACGCACCAGCTGCCTTCCAACGCCTCGTGGAGTCAGTGATGAGGTGATGTCCTATACACGGACATCCACAGTGACCAGGGCACCAATTTTGAGTCTCAGCTAATGAAGGAGGCACTGGAAAGGCTTAGGCTTAACAAGACCCGCACAACACCTGTACTTCCCCAGTCGGACCGACATGGTCGAGAGGTACATCAAGACCTTAGAAGAACACCTGAGGAAGGTCGTGGTCAGCCATCAGCGAGACTGGGATGTTAAGTTGCCACTGTTGTTGCTGACTTACCGCTCGTCAACACACGACACCACGGGGATGACGCCGGCAAGTTTAATGTTCGGCCGAGAGCTACGCCTCCCTTGTGATCTGGCTTTTGGAAGTCCCCGGAAGCAAAACAGCCAGCAACTGAGTATGTGGAAAACCTCGTAGACCATCTCCACGAGATGCATGAAATGGCTCGTCAGAACATCCAGATAGCAAGCGACCGCATGAAGACCCGGTGCGACAGGCAAGCCAACAGCCAAGGATTCCAGCAAGGTGACCTGAACTGGTTGTACCGCCCTACTCGAATCAAGGGACACTGGCTGAAACTTCAACAACCGTGGCAACGACCGTACCGGGTGGTAAAGAGAAGTATCGTCATGGTCTACCGCATCCAGAAGATACCCCGAGGAAAGATGTTGGTGGTACACCTGGATCGTCTGGTACGCTACGATGGTGCTGTTAGGGAGGACCACCCTTGTGGAGGGAGCAGTGTCACGAGGCATTGCTTTGCCGCTTGTAAGCCAACGCCGAGAGAGAGAGAGAGAGAGAGAGAGAGAGAGAGAGAGAGAGAGAGAGAGAGAGAAAGCGGGGAATGAGGGAAATAACGCTTTACTACACCATGATCAATTCCGACGTATCTAAACTCAAAACCGGCTCATGGTTCATTCCAAAAGAACATATGAGATTTTACGGGAATTCTAGTGACATTTGTTACTAAAGTGTAATGGGAAAGTCTTTTAAACGCCTGTCACAGACAGAGGCAAAGTTTATGCACCGATTTTCTTTGATGTGAGTGTACGAACTCCACTGCTTTACTTTTAATCAAACTGAGTGGTTCGCGGAACAAAAATCAACGCTATTCAAAACAATGGAAGCCTGGCGCTCCTGTCGCCCGGAACGCTAGGGCATTATTGTACCAAACTATGGATGGTCCCGCCTGGGAACAAATTTACACAAGCAAATAATTGTTCATCATTGTAATGACAGCTAAAGTTTCGAAAATAATGCACAACGCCTGCACATTCCTTTTTATATCAAACAACGGTCATAGGGTCTTGGAGATAGCGAGCTGGCGACGGGACGCAAAAATGAATCAGGATAAAATAGGAATTCTAGGTACGGCTTGAAGAGTAGTTGCAGCAATATCTATAATGTAAACCGTGGAAAACTGTGCAAAACCTGTTGTTTGAGTTGAATATGGAAACAAATTGCAGAAGATAAAAAATATACTACAAATGTAGTAGCTTTTCATAAGAAAATAATCGTGCATTGCGCTCTCATTTGTTAACGACTTGGAAGTTCCTATGGAAAGAAGTTGGGGTGTTTTAAGTCTCACATGGACATTTTTCCAGCGTGTAGTAGACATACTGAAAGAGATCTGAAAGAGGTCGAGTTGTCTAAGTGCACAAACCATTTAATTAGGTATAATACCGGTTAAGATACAGATTCTTCAGATAAACAATTAACTAGTTTGCATAATGCTTCTATAAGTATAATACTTCGGGAATGCAGAATGGATTTCCTTTCTCTAAACGCCTTATAATGACCTAAAGAAATTTGTAGTTACCTAGCGATACATATTTTCCAAATAAGATACAGTACACTCCCAATTATCCGTTTACAGATTATCTTGCATCCCCAACAAATCTACCCAATTGTAATCTACTCTAATTCTAACAAAAAATCTGTAATCAAGATACACGATTTTAGACCCTCTGAATTAAAATAAAAAGAAAGAAATACACCAGCATTAAAATGATCTGTGTATAGTATACCTATGTACTTCTCAAAACCGAAGTCCGGTAAATACCTAGGTTGTTCCAAATATGCGATATGAAGATTAACAAGAAAATCGCACCACACCAAACTACCCTCTCCATGGATTTCTCAAAACTGACTAACGATGTTTTAACTGTCATACATTTAATATATTTTCTGAGAAACAAAATGCCTATTTCTAATTTTCTAAGAATAGTCTGTGAAATTTTCTTTCTTCTGGATGACTTTTGTATATATGATAAACGATAAGAGGTAGACAAAATCTCGCTGCACAAAATTTTTAGATCTCATTAAAGAACACAATTACAATCAAATAGAATTTTTATGGGATGGAGAGTTGCGGGGTGTCCTTTGTTACTGGTTTGAATTTTCAAATAGTTTATAATTTGTTACCTGCAAACCGCCATTATTCGTTTTTCGTGTTTATGCTAAAGGAGCAGACCTTCGAAGCGGCACTGAAAATATTTAACCGGCTCTTATACCTACAACGAAACTTGTATATGTGTAATGGAGAAGAAGCTTTTGTATGAATATTTCATTGAAGAGAGTGAAGAAAATCGTGTGAATGAAACGTAATTTTTTCCCTATCTTCTTTATTCTAAGATGACAAATGTCGGGGTACTCTAGGCTTATGGACACCGGACTTATTTAAGCACATTCCACGCATTTCCACTGTTCGATTATGACCTACAGGGCGAAACACTATTTAATGTCATACATATTTATTAACGAACAGAAGAATACAATTGAAAATTATATAGCACGAAATTCGATAGCTAATGTACGAAGGATGTTTCATAAGCTTTAGAACGCACGTCTGCAAAAGAAATAAACTGAATTACAGAAGTACAAAGAATATGTACAACAATATCTGGAGAAACACGAGTCAGTTGGAGAATTTAGTGTCATGTTGGCACGTTGGCCATGGTAGCTCGAATGGTTAGAGGGCTGGACGGAAACCAGAAGATCCGTGGTTCAAATCCCGGCTATGTCATTGAGTTTTTCATTCTGTCTCTACTCTTTCAATATCTTAAAAGACGGCATTAAATTTGAAGAATATAAAAACACAATTGACATTAAAATAATAATTATACAATTATATAAGGTTTTTGGCTAAAAATCTCGGACGGCAGCCTCAACAACGTACTGTAAAACCAGATAACATTTTTGGAAATAGACAATAAACAGACACAATTGTGACTTTATACTCATCAGACTTTTCTGACCCTCGCAGATTATACAAGACGAAGTGGAACGGAGAAACGTGCGAAACTGTTATTTATATAGTGGTTGAATAAAGTGAGAACAGATGGTGACTACAGAAAGTTACATTTCTGGGAATTAACTCTGCAGCATAAATAATAAAAAACCCTTTTGTGGTAACACTTGAAGTGGAGATATATACAACGCGTAGAGGAGGTACCAAAGTTATAAATACATCGGAAAACATCAACACTAAAACATTTCCAATCACAAATCTTTAATAATACATCATTATTGAAAGGCATTTCAAACACTAAAAGCAAATCGGTATTCTATAAACACACACACACACACACACACACACACACACACACACACACACACACACACACACACACACACACACACACACACACACACACACACACACACACACACACACACACGCCCACACACACACGCACACGCACGCACACACACGCACGCACGCACACACACACAAAATGGCGAAACAAAATTTAAACAATATTTCCAGAGATACTACTTAAGATATAGATAACAGTAGCAAGCAAGCATAATTTATAAATAAGGAATAAGAAAATAGTACAAGAATTGTATAACTACAAGAGAGTATGTTAAAAAGAAAGAAAATAATTGTTTCAATTTATTTCATAAGAGTTCCATTTCAACAAGAAAAGAAATGTAAATAATCGTTTAAAATAAAGAGGTATTATTAAATTTTATGTTTATTGGGAAAATCAAACTTCACAGTCTTATGAGTTAGTTGTTAAAGAAACTTGACGTTGTCCATCGCCACCAAAACCAGGGAACAAAGGGCTCGCAATAAAAAACTTGAAGGCATCTAGTTCCTTAGTAATTTTCTTAATATTTAATCGGCGTCGCCCTTCAATAAATCGTTTGCAATATTCAGTTCTGATACGGCACCTTAAAGTAAAGTACCAAACAAAAACTAAAAACTTCGGTTAATACATAGACAAATACAAACCTCTACCATTCTTACAATAGGTTAGTAGAAATAAATTAGACCTGCTGATAACACTACATGCACAATTGATTATATAAAAGGATTAAGAATATTTTGAACCGAAAAAAGGTAAATGTAATAATGGTATTCACATAAAATAAGCTCGCTGTGCAACCCAAATAGTGCGTAGCATTGATAAAATCCGTCATTATGAACATCCTTCCCCTCTTCTCCTCGATAAGTCAATTCTGATCCTTTCTCTTTCACATATCATCGATTCCTGCCTCTCGAATCTGCCCACATCAGGCTTCCCTCGTAATTGATAATAATTAACCAATAACAATATTCTAGCTATTTGAAGATTCCAACTACCGTTTTAACCTGCTCTAATACTGATTTTTCTGTGAAAAATCTTGTGTACACAAACTTATTATTAATCTTGTAATGATTTTAACAAAATTTCAGATTCGTTTAAAAATGTTCTGTAAACACTCAAATATAAAAATCTCAACTCCGTGGGTAAGGCATTTCCTAAAAATTCTCAAATGTAAAGAGACTTTCGGATGCATTACTCTTAATGTTCATCAGGTTTCATCGGAATTTGAAATGTGTAACCCATTTTTCTACTTTTTCGAAGACCTATCAAAATATCAATAATTAGTATAAGCAATCTTAGGCATCTTTGCATCAATCAGCAATGTCGTTTCGCCTGAAAAGGCATAAAAATGGCTCTGTTGCTGTCGACCTTGCAAGACGCCATTATCCCAAACAAGGGGATACATTGGAGGGATATAGTCATGTTCATCTCATTCCCGAACCCCTCGTGCGTGCAACAAAGTCATGCTTAAAGATGATCAGCCAGTAGCGAAAGTATCCCAACATCTAACTAAAAACTAGTTAACGTAAGACCTGAAGCTTTCCTGGCAAAGAATACCCTCACTTTCTTCTCGGGCAGCCAGTCAGGTGAAAAGATATTAGATATCAACGTTTCGGGAGTGTGCATCTCTCCCATCATCAGGATGTTTATAAAATGTTATACCACAAATGAAATACTGGATATAACACAACTATAAACAAAGACAAAACACTATCAAAATTCGCATTACTGAACAAAAGACTGTTTTCAGTAAATTAAATGTCAGGTCAGGAGATGGCCTGAATATCGAAAATTGTGTCAAAGAAATGTAACTACTTAACTTGATTATGGAGCTGTATTGATCTTTGCTTCTTAATTCGATGGATTTCCATTTTTAAGGCCGGTTTCGAAGAGGAGCTGAACTGAAATCCAGCATCACGATTAAGCGTACTTCTTTTAGAGGAAATCGCCAAAGCCTCCTTAATTCTCCGCTCCCAGTAACTGTTGCAAATTGGCAAGATGGTCTTCTCCCGAAAATTGGCTCTATGCAATTGGTTTAATGCAACCTGAGAAGTCTGGGCTAGCATAGCATTGTTTTGATAACGACCATAGAGCCAATTTTCGGGAGACGACCATCTTGGCAAAATGCAACAGTTACTGGGAGCGGAGAATTAAGGATGCTTTGGCGATTTCCTCTGAAAGGAGCACGCTTAATCGTGATGCTGGATTTCAGTTCGGCTCCTTTGGAAACCGGCCTTAAAACTGGAAATCAATCGAAATAAGAATCAAAGATCAATACAGCTCCATAATCAAGTAGTTACGTTTCTTTGGCACAATTTTCTATACTCACGTCATCTCCTGACCTGCCATTTAATTTACTGATAGCAGTCTTTTGTTCAGTAATGCGAATTTTGATAGTGTTTTATCTTTGTTTATAGTTGTGTTATATCCAGTATTTCATTTGTGGTTACAATATTTTATAAATATCCTGATGATGGGAGAGATGCACACTCCCGAAACGTTGATATCTAATCTTCTTTTCACCTGGCTGGCGTAAAAACTAGCTGTCTTACCAACATTGCACGCTTATATTCAATAAGTAAGGGGTTGAAAATAAGAATGGGGGTGATTTTGAAAGGCGTGGTAATCATTGTATGCATTCGTACCTAACAAAGTTTTGTCCAAACTGAACAGATGAAGGCCAATTTCTACATAAAAAACTAACCCCGCGGCACAAGAGCCCTTTCCTAAGGTCCTCTGCCCGGTCGCTGTCATCTGCCAGAAGCGATAATGAGTGGGGTGCAGTACTTAAGGGTGGGCCGTAGTCAGCACTTTGTCTCTCCATCCGGTATACGTGGTCTTCACAGCCAGGAGCCTCTATTTCTCAAACAGTTTATCAATTAGGCTCTCAATGACCTAACAAGGCTGCGTGAAGGCTGGCCTCGTAGCTCAGTCGATAGAACACCTGCCTGCCATGCTAGGGGTCCCGGGTTCGATTCCCGGCAGTGGGGCTGGGGATTTTTCTCCGATCAAGACAATTCATCTTCCCCAGATTCTGGAAGTATGAATGAGAGTGCGAATGTGTGCGCGATCTAATGATTAAAACCCAAAGAATACGAGTTAACACCTTCCAAAGGAGATCGGCCGCCGATATGACCATTGCAGTTAAAGGAACAAATAAATGGAAGAAATATAAAAGTACTGCGTGCAACCAAATATATAAAAGCATTTGAAACTATCAGTAGGAATACCTATGTGAACTTGTATAACATGGTATAATTTTACCCAAATGTGCATCTTGAGTGGCCAAACAATAAATTTTGTGTGTAAGAAGTTGAAAATAAAATAAGGGGTGTTTTTAAAAAATTGGCAATATTACAAATTACAAATATATCACTCAAAAAAGGATTAAATGGTTTTTGGAAATTGTACAGTAACCTGATTTTTGCTAACTTCTAAGTAAATTATGAAATAGTTTGTCAAGTTAGTTTAAAGAGTACAACTTTAAACATAAGTGTTTGAAATACTGTAGTAGTGTTTTTGATAGTAAGATTGCTTATCATCTTCGTCGGGTCTTGAAGTATAATTTTACTTTGGCTATATAAACAAAACATTACTGATTTGTGTGTAACGGATTGAAAATAGCAATTGAATATAACTGCATCGAAAGCGTTTGAATGCTGTAGGATAGTTTATCACATTTAGTTACCAGATTCTAAACGCCACATGTACCTAATTTTGTCACAATTCCATCAAAAATACTCTTTGATAACAATTCAGCGAAGTCAACTAAAAATTAGACGACAAGAACATGATATAGGTACGTCTCAGCTGTATACACTTCAATAACTCTATTTAAAAATATTTAAGCCTTTCGAATCCAAATATCTAGTTTTAAACGTTTCGGAAACGTTATATTATATAAGCTTTACAGCCTATGACCGTCTGGAAGAAAAGATATTTTCAGTTATGACAGAACACCAGCACACTTTTTTTCTGTTACTACAAATATTAAGCATTTAATTTAGATAATGCTAGCACGTATTTATTTTCGATCCAAACGAATTCAGATATACAGTTTCTAAAGTTTTATTATTGGTGGCTAAAGAAAACCAAAATTCGCCAAAAGGCATAAATTAATCGTTCTTCTACACTAGTCGTGTGTAGGCGATAATTTTAATAGATAGAGTCCGACTGAAAGTGAAAAACAATTAATTCCCGTCAATTTACCTAATAGTGGTAACTATGAAGCCTGGTTCTTAAATACTTACAGCATAGTAAGTCGCCACAAAAGGTATGTATCTCATTGTATATGAGAATTCCTAGTGGTTTACCGGGAAACATACGAGTCAGTTGGAGAATTTAATGCCAGGCTGGTATGCCGGTCATGGTATCTCAATTATTAAGAGCAAACGGACGGACACCGGGAGATCCGTGGCTCAAGTCCAGGCTCTGGCATTGGATTTTTCAATCTGACACTACCTATTCGCCGAAAGACATTTGAACTAGTCACTACTTCGTCTTGTTGGAATACTCACGCTTGGGGTGAACAAGTGAAGAGAAAGAGCGAAGGTTACAAAGGAGGCTTCAGAATGGATTCTACGTGCAAGAAATGGAACAGATCTAAGGACCCATGGATACGTGACGTTGGAACTGCAATGAGGGAGTTCTGTTGACTCTACCAGCCACGGTTTAGCTCTCGATCTTTTCCCCTTCTGTAAACCATTCTAATGTCGTCTTCCGTGCGTTAGTTCCCACAAAAAAGCTATAACGGCAGTCATTCTATAAACTATGCAACACAACACTTGAAAATCACCTTGGCCGACTTGATATAGAGATTTCTACTCTTACGACAGAGCCCGGTTCTGGACTGTAGTTGTGCAAAAACAAATGGCTCAGCTCTGGGGCTTTTCCTTTAAGTCTACAAGACGAACATCAATAGACCTAGTGCCCCGTAGGTGTCGGTCTCTTCTGCGCATTTGTTTCATTAATTCACCCAACCTCTGAATAGTGTTAAAACACTTAACAAATATGACAAGTGATATATAATTTTCTATATCCATTATAATTTGTTTTCAGGATAAGGAATGGTTTTAATGCACATTTTACCGTAGGTACACAACAGCTTCCAGAATTGAAACAAAGGTCAACTCTTCTCTCTGTGTGTATGTGTGTGTGTGTGCGTGTGCGTGTGTGTGCGTGTGCGTGTGTGTGTGTGTGTATGCACGCGTGCGCGCGCGGAGGAATGTTTTCTGTGTATCTCGTTGTTTCCCCGTTAAGTATACGAAATCCAATATGACTGAATACAACTCACAGGCCAAGAATAATTAGCAGAGAAATCGGGATATATATATATATATATATATATATATATATATATATCCCGATATATATATATATACACCCATAGAAATTATTTTAATCATATATACCTTAATTGTTTCTCAATATTCAAGAAAATGAAGAAGGCAAACTTTACCTTCTCTACTAATATGATAAGTAGAGGAGGTATTGCATTACACCCAAAATTCCATGTCAGAATTTCACCGGAAATAAACCTTTTAACTTCCCTGAACCCCCCTCCCAATAAAACCATTTTAGAAGAAGGCCCGAGCATATGTATTTCTGTATATCCTGTGAACAGAAAAATTCGGCTTTAAGTCGGTTAAATACCAAATTTGGTATTTAAGGTCACCCTCCAAAGATACGACACGAAGATTTTCAAGAAAACTCCCCATCCCAGATTATCTTTTACATGAAAACTTTGATTTTCTCGAAAATAATTCGAAGGGTTTTGATTGGTTTATACATTTTGGTGACAAATGTGAATTTTCTGCGAATAGGTATTAAAATCATCTTCATTCTGGACTCAGAATGCAATGAATTCTCATTGCATCTACAACAAATATGAAAAGTATTTCTATAAATGATAAAATTATACCACTGTGTAAGTGAAATACTACTTATATATTTGTGGCAAGAAAATATTTGTGCTTACAGAATTCATCGTCAGGATATTAAATGACAAAAACTATATATATATAAATAATCTGGAGCAGTGAAAACAGCAGCAAGCATGCCGGAGCAGCAACCAAAAGATGCAATCATGAACTCAAGAAACCGCCACTGCTTGGAATCAGCAGATGGGACCAGGAGGTGGGAATCTGGTCCCCGTTAAATGTGGGCCAGTAGCTGACAATGAGAGCGCTCGTTAGCCTTTGTGTGATAGCTGATGAGTGGGGAAACGTGCGTCAACACTGCAATTACCCGCATCATCCCTTGTTTACGTCGACCGATGTGAAAGTGGGAGGTCAAATACCACCGAGTTCTGCAGTTTCCAAGATATCGCAAATCTCCGTTACGCTAGGGTACAAGTCAAAGCAATAATACAAGATACCGCAACGGTTAAATCTGATGACGACACAAATTTGCAGAGATAGAACCTCGAATTTTACATAAACGTATTTTAACTGCCTTACACAACGTTACGCGGGTGGATGTTAAGTATCGAATGACAATTTTACTGGTTGTATTTATCCCATCTGTACTTTCTGGACATTGTGAACAGCATTGAACCAAAAAGAAATTACGATAAATACCAAACTTGGTATTTAAGCTCAGTATCATTCAAAAACGCACATGATTTTAAACAACAACATTTTATAATATTTATTAGATTGGTCAAAATTAATACATGCTTTGCACATCTAAGAGAACGGATACAAAATAATCATACAGTAATAACATTGTAGAGGTAGGACAATGTGCCTCCTCTGAACTAAAACAAAGGTGTTACTGCACTAATACAAATGTGATACTGAACTAATAAAATGGTACATATACTTCAACAGTGAGAATTTATACAGCAGAAAAGAAGAATAGAAAAGCAAATGTGGAACAGTAGATCATTCAGAAGTAGAAGTGTCATCACTGTAAAGCAGGTCCTATGGTAGTCGTGACCTCAGTCGCGTTGGCCGACGACTTCAAACGCCGATGTTATACGTCGCAGCTTCTGGAACGTGGAGTAGATTGTAGAAGAAGCGTCGAGCAATCTGTCGAATGAAATGGTAAAGAGGAAAAAGTCTCAGCTCGTGATGCAGCTGCTGGTTCCGGACAAACCACGGAGCATTGGTGGCAATTCGCAGAAATCGACTCTGGATGACCTGTAGACACCTCGGGTGACATGTACTGGCAGGCCCCCATACCTGGCAGGCATAAGTAATAAGAGGTCGAACCAGAGATTTGTATAGGAGCAGTGAAGATTCTAAACGAAGTGAAGTGTGTTTGTAAAATAAACGAGAGAGTTGTGAAAGACGAGTGGATGCCAGGATAATGGTGCGGTCAATGTGAGGCTTCCACGTAAGCCAAGTGCCCAGTAACACTCCAAGGTACTTGACTGGTGTACGTGAAGGGAGCCACGGATCGTGATCAGTCAGAAGGCGTATAGGCTGAGCTGGATTATAGCGGCGTAAAACTCTTGGCTTCAGTTTTCTGGGTATTGAGGGATATGCACCAAGTTCGAAACCATTGATTGATGCGATCAAGAGAGAGCTGTAAGGTTCGTACAGCAGAATTTAGACTGGAGTGAGAGTAAAATAACACTGTGTCGTCAGCATACAGGGCAATTGAGGTTGGAGCCATGTCTGAAATATCGGAGGTGTAAATACTAAACAGCGTTGGTGCTAGTATTGAACCTTGTGGAACGCCTGCTGTAATAGGACGCTTAGTTGAAAGAGTATCTCTAATGCGCGCCGCAAAAGTGCGATCGGTGAAAAAACTGGTAATAATGTGGATTAAGCAGTCTGGGAGACCAGTGCGATAGAGTTTAAGTAGCAAGTCAGAATGCCATACCTTATCAAATGCCTGTGCAACATCAAGGAAAATAGCTAGGGTACTTTGACGATTCCCCAAGCCAGTGACAATGTGTTGAGTTAACCTCAATAGTTGGTGAGCATTAGAATGTTTCGGGCGAAACCCGAACTGAAAAGAACGAATAATGTGATTATTGGTGAGGTACTGCACCAGACGGCGATGGATGACCTTCTCAAATAGTTTCAACAGTATGGGTAGAAGACTGATAGGATGATAGCTTCCTTGCAGATGTTTAGGCTTGTGAGGTTTTTGCAAAACAATGGTATGAGCAAATTTCCACGTGGAAGGGAAGTAACTGTTTTGGAGACAGAAATTCTGAACAGAAGATAAGTAGGCAAGCCTTTTCTTGTAAGGTTCTTCAAAACTATGTTGGGCAGGAGATCGCGTACAGGCCAATTTTTTTTAATTTATCTTTTTTATGAAGACGGAGAAACAGATGGAATAGTTCCCGAGGACTAGTGAAAGAAATTCGGCGTGGAACTGTAGCTCTGAGGCATTGGGCACAAAGTTCATGAAAGAATGAGAAGAAGACACTACTTGAAAATAGGTCAGCTGCTGCGCACCAGAAGCGTTCGTTTGGTGAAAGACTGTTGTATGCTGATGCGGAGGTTGCTGCTGTGAACGTCGCTCTGGTGCAGGCGCTGCACGTGACGACGAAGGTGTAGGTGCTGGTGAGAAGCTCGGTAGCTGAGGTCTTCGAGAGAGGCGCTTCTTCAACGCCACATAGTGATGACAAACCCGATAATTAGCCGGATTTTCTTGTTCACAGTTAACACATTTGGCTGGTGTGGTGGATGGTTTCTTGCATTCAGAATAATTGTGTGCACCCAAACATCTCACACATCGAGGTCCCAGCTTGCAGTAGTTTTTGGTCTGTCCAAAGTTTTGGCATCGTGTACACTGTGGTATATCAGTAATACGGCGGCGATGTTCGACATTCACGACAATATATAACAGTCGAGTAAGATTTAGAATGTTTTTACCTTCATTGTTATTTGTTAATTCGACAGCATACAAACTTATGGGCTCTCTGTTTCTGCCAAGCAAACGTGTGACCCGTTGAACAGGATATTGCAGTGCACAAAGCTCATCATACGCTTCTTGATCGGTGAAAGAGCAAGGAAGATTGCGGATGACTACAGAAAATAGTTTATCAGCCGGATTTCGGTAGGTATAATATACTTGATTAACGGAGGTGAAGTACGATGTAAGACAGCGGCAATCAAAAGAAATAATGGCATAAATTTTAAGAATAGAGCCCCTGAGCTCAGTGCAAAAATCGGATTGTACACTTTTTGACATCTTGCAGTAGTGGCTGATAATTGTGAACGTTACATAAGCATATAGGTGGAATTTTCTCTTTGGCGGCAACAGAAGTTGAGTCTGAAGTATCAGGGTTATCACCTAAAGGCTGGAAACGTTAGGATCGTATACGCATAACGTGGCATGTTAGGCGACGACCAAGGTGGAGCAGTACAGAGCCGTTTGGTGTGTCCGGCTGACTGAGCGGGTGAATGGCGCACATTTGATGCCCCATTAGTTTGATCCATTGGACACAGTATATCATATTGTTATCATCATGTGAAACAGAATTATTAATTGTGTGAGATACGATAGCTGGGTAGGTCGAAGAATAAGTTTATTCACTGTAGCATTGGTAGACGAACCAGAATTGTTCATTAATACTGATGGAGAAGCGAACGTAGATTGTTGTAGAGAGAGTATAGAATGATCCTGATGACTGATGACGCTGAATTACAGTTAGATTGTGAAGTAGAATCATTCTGATATACAGTAAATATTGCTGATCGAACAAGTTGGCCGGTAGTTTCGGACAGTTGAGCCATTGTAGAATAAGTGTTACGTAGTGGTAAATAATCCACTACACACACGAGACACAATGGCAATCACTATATATGTATGTGAACACTAAATATGCTGAAGTAAAGTAACACGAACGTAGCACTCGTAAACACGCGGATAGAGGAAGGCCCACAACCGTTCCGCTTGGCGGCTAGTGTGCGACTCCAACAAAATTTCTGCACTTCAAATTCCCTTTACCTACATAGAAAAGTTTTCCAAGTACTTTATTTTCCCAAAAGTAGGTTTAAGGATTTTCATCAAAATACCATGAAGTATAAGATATTTAGATGAAAAATAAAAGTGTCTTGAATTATCTGGAAAAAGTCTGTCCCATTCATTCGGAAGAAATTTTGTGGAAGAAGTAAACGTTAAGGGATACACAACATCGCACTACACAACAAATGTAGATTTATTTAAAATCACAATTAATTTAAATAAATTTGTATGTAGTCGAGCAGATGTTCTCACAGTTTTAAGCTTTCCTCCATACTGTAGTTCGTTAACTGTAGTTTTGTTGGGAAACCTTTGCAGGTCGTGATTACTTCCGGGAACGGGCTGCTTAGCCTAGCCCTAAACCATTGAAAAGAAGACCATTTGCATTCCAACTTATAAATAGAAAGCTTGTGAGAGTACGGGATTTTAGTTTTATTGTAAAACAACGGCAAAAATCAATGAAGTGTGTGATCTGAAGTACGGATTGATCGCTGTTCTACCGATAAAGAAATACATGGCTGGCCCCGTAGCTCAGTCGGTAGAGCACTTGTGTACCTTACGAGGGATCCCGGCTCGATTTCCGGCTGGAGGTGGAGATTTTTCTCTAACCAAGATGATTCCTCATCTTCCCCAGAGTCCGGAAGTATGAATGAGAGTGCGAATATATGCGTGATCTTATGATTAAAACATAACGAATATGAGTTAACACCTTCGATTTGTTCCAAAGAAGAACAGCTGCCGATATGACCATTGCAGTTAAAGACGGGGTATAAATGGAACAAATAAAAACAACGCCTTGGTAGCGTGGTGGTAGCATGTCTGCCTCACGTTTAAGAGGTTGCCGGCCCTCGTAGCCATGGTCGTTAGAATGTATGTCTCTAGCGTTCCACCGCGTAGAGGGTCGCGGGTTTGAGTCCCGCCAGGGGCATGGGTGTTTATGTGTATAGTGTATGTGTGTGAAACTACAGAAAACAGATAGGTAATTAAACGGAAACAATAAAAAACGGTTAAATAAGGAAAAGATAAATATATATCTATACAATATATATATGTATGTATAAAAAAGAGGTCCCGAGTTCGAATCTCGGTCAGGGTGAGTTACCTGGATAAGGTTTTTTCCGGGGGTTTCCCTTATCCTGTAAGACGAATGTCGGGTAACTCTATGTTGCATGGACCCCGGACTCATTTCAGCATCATTTCATCCTTTCCATTCAGCGTCCGATATGACAACGTTGGAGGACGTAAATTACAACAAAACACAAATTAAAAAAAAATCTATACTGTTTGTCGTGTCAGTAAGACACCACTCAGATGGAATTTGAAGGAACCCACTTTTACTTGAGCAGTCCACGTGTGAAAATGCGAGAAGCCTGCACAAATTTTTATTACAGAAAGAATGTGTATACTTCTCCCGTGTAATTTAAGACATTGTATTGTATAAATTCAACTCTGTTATTGCAATTTACAATCAATAAGTATGATCCAGAGGATGCATCAATATATGTGCTAATGTTACATTTCTTTAGGTTGCCTTTATAATTTTTTCCAAAAACTAATACTAAAAAACTTCTATGTTATATTTATTTCATTTAATCCACCTAAAGTTTCTCAGTAATAGTTTTATAATACGTTGAACTGCGCGTACAAAATTGATACAAGAGACTGAAGTGATAATCAAATCTTAAAAAGCGAATCCTAAATGCTGCCTTTGAAATTCCATACTCTTCTCTCGATTTACAGGAAACAATTGATTGATGGCAGCAACTGAAAATACTACACATTATTGAAAAATTTAAACCAGTATCAACTAAAGTCTCCGAAATAGCTGATGAAACAGTAAAGTCATTTACAAACAAACTACGTTTTAAACAGATCTGCATTTTCTGCAGTTACATATAAATGCATTCTGGACGAAGGCGACCTATTACGCCATTCGCAGAAAATTTAATATATACGTATTATTTGTCACGAGAGCATTTCCGAGAAAATAATGAAAAGTGCTGTACGTATATTGGCCTTTGTTTTTGTTTTACATGGTTTTCTGGAGTAACTACGTGTAGCGCATTCTGCATGTATATTTTTACTCCATAGCATTCCCAATGAGAAGTAAAAACTATTTTATTTTATTATCTCTTGTCATATTACAACTCTAACTGTTTTTGTATTCTAATACCTACGGAATGTAAAACAGTTTTAGGAATTTAGTAATTAAAACTAGAAGCCGTCTTGCTGCCAAGTTTATAGCAGCAAATAGTGTTGTTCGTCGGTGATAGAATTTCCATAATGCTTTGAGAAGTTTCTGCGATTGCCAGCTCTATACGCAATCACTTTATGATTTGTGCACCATTCGATAAAACTTCACAAAATATGTTTCAATATACTTTTCATGATGAGACTTCTCTGGCAAAGCATTTTAAACATGTCGTAAATGACAGGTGACAAGGTGATCACAGAGTTTCCTGTTGTACATACTTTAGCCATTACAGGTACAATTTATCGCGCGTTGTCAATTTACTGACACGCCGTACTGATGTATTCACGGGATATCAAAACAATATCTCCGATGAAATCACGATTTAAAATTTTTGAATTCAGTAGAATATTTACTTCCTCTATCCTCGATAAACAAAGGAGGTAAATACTAAGGGTTAATCTGTTTCAAACTACAGCGATCGTATTGTACACATGTGGGAGGCGAAAAAGAGGTGACAGACATACTTTAACACTGTTAGGCTCCTGATTGGTGGAGGAAAATTCATGGGTACCTGCATCGGAAGTGGACGGTTAGACTTCGGACATGATTTTAGGTTAAGTTAATTTTCGTTATAGGTACTGGTACGTTGTTTATAAGACAGCGGAAGGGAAAGAGGCCCAAATCTTGTGCGCTACTGAGTATGTGAATGGCATGCGGCGGAGAAGGTTGCAGTTAAACTCTGTGGGCACGTAACTATTTTCCAGTCAAGGTGCGACGAAACAGCAAACCATGACTTCATCGTAACCGCCTTTTTCTATATCGCGGAGCTGTCGTACATCTCTAAAGAGGGAGCTGTGTGAGGCAGTGACTATGCGCAAGGTTATTGGAAGTCGGTGCCGGGCAGTTAGAACTGTAAACAGATAAGCAGCACTTCGCCCGTCGTAAACATAAGCGCTATTGCCAGATAATTAGAACTCCTGCATTACTGAACTTTGTGGAACTGTGTGAAAATTTCTAACGGCTATATAAATGAATACTCTCGCAAGTTCAGAGGGTCGGTCTCGCGATATGAATACGTAAGTTTGTAAGCGAGCAAGTCAGCGAGTGAGTTAGCGAGTGCGCTCCTGCTGCAGCGAAAAACGCTGTTCTTCCAATGAGTTTGTAACAACTATAGCGACATATTGAATGCTATTTCCGCAAAGGATTAGAAATGTTTTGGATTTGACTCTTCAGCTAGTGAACCGTTCGAGAAAAACAAGAAACTAAGTCTGCTGCATATTTCATTACAGCGAGAAGGAATAAGTACCTACACTCTAGCTTTAGCAGTACGTATTCTGCATATAAATGAGAAACATTAGTAGACATATTTAGAACAAGTCAGTCGATCCATCTTTCAGATATCAAGTTAGCAAGATCTGAAATTGATTTTCTCTGACTTATATCATGCCATTAAGTTGAGGTACAAGTACAAAATCACCTGGTATATCCCCGTAGCTGATGAATGGCTGGAAGGCACGCTTTTAATACGACTTACCTTGTTTACGTCGGATAGTCTTGATATTACCTCACCGCGATATCGCATTAACGTATAAATTACCATCAAAGCCTGACCCAAATTCCCTTTTATCACACAGACGGGAACAATTATAAACCCCTGAATCCTTCCTCCAAATTTTCAATCCACAGGATGGGTTGGCAAAAAACATCGAATCTTTCTTTCACTTTTGAAATAATGAATATGCAACCCTTCACTGAGCTAACTGCATTTTCAGGCGGAAAAATTGCAATTAATAGCCATATCAAGCTACATGATCACCATTGCTTTGTTTTATTAACCTGTAGCGCAAAACGAAATATAAACTAACGTTAAAAATGAGCTTTATCCAATAAATGGATGGATGGATGGGTGGATGGACGGACGGACGGACGGACGGACGGACGGACGGACGGATGGATGGACGGACGGACGGACGGACGGATGGATGGACGGACGGATGGATGGACGGACGGACGGATGGATGGATTTTTTTAATTTAAGGCCTCCAACGCTAAGTCATATCGGACGATGAATGGAATGGGTGAAATGATGCTCAAATGAGCCCGGGGTCCATAGAGCTTAGAGTTACCCGACATTTGTCTTTCAGGATAAGGGAAACCCCGGGAAAACCTCATACAGGTAACTCACCCTGACCGAGATTCGAACTCGGGACCTCTTGAACGTGAGGCAGACATGCTACCGAGGCGGGCTGGACGGACGGACGGACGGACGGACGGACGGGCGGATGGATGGATGGATGGATGGACGGACGGACGGACGGACGGACGGACGGACGGACGGACGGACGGACGGACGGACGGACGGACGGATGGATGGATGGATGGATGGATGGATGGATGGATGGATGGACGGAAGGATGGATGGATGGATGGACGGATGGATGGATGGACGGATGGATGGATGGATGAACAAAGCCAGGCCAATAGCAGTATTCGCACCTAATAAGCATAGGAAGGTGTTTTTATACTTTCTTTGATAAGGAAATATTAAGGAAAAGGTACTACATGGCAAAGCGAGAAGGCGTATCGGGAGAAATTCCAAACACAGATGTTTACCTGAGCGTATCGCACATACACGGCGACTCCAGTATATGTACACTCTGTTCAGATGCAATCACATCTTCTGGAGAGCAACGTGTCATACACTGGCAGGCACGAGAAATCTTATATAACGTTGTTGAATATCGTAACAAGGGGATAGAAGAGGGCATTAAAATCGTCGTTATTTTTATTTTCATTCAGATTCATCATCATTGAATTAACAAGGGATTGTATTTCATAATAATATCTAAAATTATCTGCACATAATTTCGTATACCTTAACATTGTGATGTATTTAAACCATGCTGTTTATGTTACGACAATCATCTGTACAGATTGATTACGCTTCAGAAAATTAGACCATATATTGCCTAAAATTATTTTATAAGGAACGTTTTCCATTAAAACCATTTTGTTTTTTAACCAGAAGATTAAAAGAATTGATAATTATTGGTAAAAGGGATGGGCTACTGAAACAAGAAGCTCGAGGTTGATGATTTGTATACGATAATAGTCACAATGACAGTGAGGCATCTTTCATTAACGGAGCATTGTTGATGATATATATTCACATTAGGCCTTTGTCAGTTGAGTAAATCACCTTTTTAGAAGTCATTCTCGTTGTACAGATTGATTGCACTAGAATATTAGTTATATTAATGTGCATATTCTGTAGTTGCGGTAATCATTTAATAACAAAAGTGTAGTTGGTTCTCTCTTTCTTTTTCCCCATTACGGAAATTGCAGAAGATAGGGCTGGTTAGCCTTATTTTCATTCTTTGAAAAATATTACAATATATAATTACGTGGATACATATTTGATGCATTTATAATCGTTAGTTATTTTTTATGATTAAGCATCCTTGTTGCGTAAACTAACTGGCTAACCTTTCATGTCAGACACACGAAGCTTCCAAGTGCTCTATGTTTCGTAACTTCTTGTACGCTAACTTACTAATATTTCAATCTTCTAATCTGCGCGATAAGAGACGATCGCAGCGCTGATCACTGAAGATCAATACGCCTCAACGCTTCGTCGAGTAATTAATTGTTTTTTAACATCTCAAAAGATATTTAACCTTAATTAGTATCTCCGGCTTGTTAGCTACATTGCAAGTTTTCTCTCGACTGACTATAGAGTATCTTTAAGACCCAAAATTAGAATTAAATATATTTCCAACGTTTCCTAAAATTGATAAATATGAAGAATTCGAACAAAAGAGATGAAGAATCAGATTAAGGCATGCACACAGTTTAAACGATTTGTAAAGCATTAAACGTTTTAACCTTTAAAAGTTTAAACACTTTGAATTCGAAAACAATGAATTTTCATTAAAATTGTGTTAAATTTGACCATTTTAATCTTCTTTACCCTTAGTATAATTATTATACGCCATCCTCAGCCTATTATCTTACACAACGCAAACTCCTCCCGACGCAATGAACCAATCGTTGTCGCCTTGTCCTACAACCCTAAAAAATACGAACATTAAAGCACATGAAAGGAAATAATCGGGACAGGAAATTCATGGTAGATGAGGGACTACCCAACATTCGTCTACTGATCTTGAAAAGCCATATAAAACCCAAGTCAGGCAACTGGGTCGATGATAAATCGAACCTAACACCATCACAATACCGGCCTCACACGTTCCGCGGAGTCATGTCCCTCGGTTTCCCTCCCCTTGTTTTTAAATGTATAATTATTAAATTACACAGCTTTCCAGAGTTTAAGGTCACGGTTATCACCTGACCTTAAGTTGCGTCGTTGAAAACATCCCTGACAATATGATGGAAAAACAGTATTTTAACATTTCATTCCCAGACACATTTGCTTGGTTGCCTAATGCACTATATTGATCTTCCATACAGCATATAACTTCCAATACAAAATCTCTCTGGGCTCTTACTGGACTGTAGACAATAGCCTCAACCAGCTTGAAAGGTCATGACCCTCCCACCCAATATTTTAAACAAATGCCTGCTAGTGAATATCCAGCTACATTTCAAATAATCTAAAGACTAAACACCCTCGCTCTGTTCTACGATTTTAATACATAGTGGTATTTTGTTTCTCTGCATCAGACTCCATTTCAGGAGCTTGCAATACATTATGTGCCTTTATGAATACCGTGAGAAATATTTTGGCGAAGTGCAATAAGTATTAAAAATGCACATTAGTAAAATTGACGAGAAGAATAACTGGGAGCTGTAGTTATATATTTTTTCGACCCTTTTCACTCCATACAAACGCACATCTTACAGATTCTTTACTCTACAATATTGCGTCTAAGGCTGGTAGGAGAGATGAGGATGGGGAGGGGGAACTATATTCCGCCTCCAAATTCCTGATGCGTCTAATAGAGGGATAAAAGAAGAGAATGGTAAGAGTATGATGAGACGGAGCAGGTGGAAGAAAAAATAAAAAGAATAGAAACAAACAACACAAAAACATTCACAAGATGGAGAAAGAAAGTGGTTGAAATACCGGAAAGACGTAGACAAAGCGAATGTTCTTAGGTTTCTCTACAGGCTCCGAAAGAAAATGGATATTGCTGGCCTATAAAAAAATTCTCAACCTGTGGGTGGCGATACGCCAGGGAATGGAAGACATGAGAAAGGGGAACACATGTTTCCAATATGGTGTAAGAAAAACCATAAAAATCAAGTACTGCAGTAGCATACAAAGGAACTGTCAGTATGTTCGCAAAATTGGTTCTTCGATTTGGTTTTGCTTCTGAGAAGAATGAAGCATAGAAAAATTACCGTTTTATTTCGGGCATCGGCAATAATAGAACCCGCCGAGAGCCCCTTCTCTAAACATCATTAATTTCCCTCCACCAATCAAAGGCCTAAGAGCGTTCTATTACATTATTTCTGTCTTTTCTTTCTCCCTATCCATGTGTTTGCAACAGTATCATTTTAGCTTCAATTTCATTTCATTTTAGCCTCCTCGCATGGAGGTCCTACACACCCCTGGAGTTCAAGTAGGGTCCCTGCGGTCAGACGCCTGTCGAGAAGCAGAGCAACTCTGGATCCGAGAGAACATTTAGGATGGGGGATCACCTGATACCGAGTGTAAGGATGAAGAAGTGGATGTCATGAAATGTCGGTGCAATGGATGAAAGGAAAAGTGATGATGGCTGACTTTGTGGAGTGAATGGCGGGAGAAATCAGAGAAAACCCTCCTAGACGTAGCTTTGTCCCATATGCGCTACCCCGGGATCAAACCTGGTTCTCTTTGGGGAGAGGCGAGGAGTGTAACCATTCGACCACGGCGCCGCCTCCGTTCTAGTTTGAGACAGCTATAAGCTGCCACGCAGTTAGTTTCCTATTTATCTCTCACTCGCACACAACGCAAGGTGGTACGCCTACAGCGATGCGCGTGTCGGTCTGAGGGGCTCAGTTTCCAGATGGTGGCCCACTGATACCTAGGTCGCAGGTTCAGGCCCATAGTGTTTAAACGTACTTAAAAGATACAGTCCTGTGTCAATAGAGTTACTCGCAAGTAAAACAACCCCCGCAGAACAAAATTCCAGCACAACGTTGGGGCTGATATGATCCTGGCTATTGACAATGTCCTTAGCAAACAAAAAGTTAATTTTTGTATCACGCGATTTATCAGTAAGTGCTGAGCAGTTTTGAAATGAGCTGATTTGTTCCATCTATGCTGCGGAATATTTTTAAAAATGTGTATATCTTCCTAAAAACAGTACTTCGACTATGGCTTCGCAATACGTGTAGGTATATTTCACTAGCCAAAGTCGGCGCTTAAGACCATTGCATGTACTTTGTTGTACGTAAAGGCACAAATGATTTCTGATATAAATTTATAGCTCTAAAGGGAAGTATAGAGCCCACGCGTTATAAGCATGTCATAGTGACACTCTCCAGACGCAGTATTCTTCTTACCAGGCTTCTTTGGTGGAGAACAAATTCCTGGTGCTTGTCAAAATTCCCTTAGCATCACTAAGGCAATATTTATGCATGTAGTTACAAAATAATTAAACGTAAACGGGCGTGCTTACTCATTTGTATTGTGAAAACTTATTTTAACTAAAAAGTAGGTGGTTGTTAAAAAGAGGTGTGTTACAAACCTAATCGCCTCCCTTCCTTGTGGATTAATCGTACGAAATTAGAATATTTTGATCTAGCGTAAGTGGTAGTTATTACACTTGGATTCACTGAACGCGTGACACATCATAGTAAAAGAAACACAATATTACAATACCGCAAAATTCCCATTTATTGACGTTCTCGTAGTCCCTCTGAGATATTTCATTTCACAGCATGTATACAGAATTATTCAAAGAACTTCTACAATTATGCAGCAAATATCTTCATTCCTTAAATTAACAAAAACATATGAAAGTAATGCAATAATTTGCCACTTTATGCAGCACCGGAAAACATTACATTTCTTTCAAGTTGTGTTTCCTGGAGTATATCTCCATTTCTGCAAAGACAATGTGTCAGCCTACGGTCGTATCGTCAAATCGTTTTTTCAAACAGCATACACAGCTGAACTTTCTGTGACAGCTGTGTGTCGACTCTGAGAATTAAGTCATCTCTAAAAACGGAGAAACTGTTTGTCCTCCAAAATTCCCAAATTTCTCTGTCTATTACACTTTCTCTGAGAGTTGTTGAAGAGCAAGGTTTATTCAAATCCGTAACAAACAATTACAGATTTTAAATATATTACTCACAGAGAAATGAATAACATTCCAATTGAAGTGTTGCAATCACTTGATGATATATATCGTAGGCTGGCGGTTTGTACTAGCAGAATTTGAAGCCATTGCTAGAATATGAAAAGATGAAATGTTTCCTATTTTGTATAAAATGGTAGTAATATTATTGGCATTTATCCCATATATATATTAATCTGCATAAATATTAAATACTTGATGCTTAACTGTAGGAATTTTGACTTCTTTGAATCATTTTGTAGTACAAAATGAGTTACTACAAATATGAATTTTTCTCACTGATATATTACGTTGTCATTTATACAAAATCGAAAATAATTGGAGAAAATGTCGTTAAATAAATGTTTATCACATGCCCTTAAGATAAAAATATTTCACTTTATCGCAGCAATTTGTTCTAAACAACGAGGTTCTATCTCTATAAAAACTCCAAATCTACTGAAACAATGTTCTTTTCTAGATGCACTACAATTATTACTACTTGCTCAAAATTCGGTTAAAAAGGAGAGTCGAGGAAAGGCAAAGAAAAAGCTTCTGTAATATTGCCTTCCGAGCTCTCCTGACATTTTTAAATGTCATAATTATAAATTAAAGCAAGAGAAGCTGCCGAGATATGGAAAAGGAAACTCCAAAAGAGTCAATTTAATCGGATGAGAAGTAATAACGTTTAATGAAGTTCCATATTTTCCCTTCGGCTGCTGCTACCTTCTCGACCTTTTTCCCCCCTTCTTTCTTTCTTCAGCAAAGTGTCTTCTCTCTTTCCTCTAAAAGATGAGACGGAAAGAGAATAAATACAGCGCAATAACTCTCAAGTATTAAGTAGCCGGAAAGAAGAAGGAACGGTACAAAGGACAGATGAACGTGCAACGAGAATCAGGGAGCAGAGTGGCCACGAGCAGCTCAGTTATCTCAGGCAAACCAATAACACGTATACCCCTCATCTAGGATAAAGATCAGTAATATTTAACGCAATGTTTTCTTTCGAGGTGATAGAGTATCAAATAAATATTTCTGAATTTAAAACAAATTAATAAAACGTTACACACTTGCTGAATTTATGAACAGTTATTTACCATTTTACAACAGCAATGATCTAAGCCTTCCTTTCAATCAGAAAATGAAGAAATTAGGACTAATAGTTGTGCATATTTATAATACATTAATTACAGTTTTGGGAGTGGCTTGTAGAACATCGGTTTAATATCTAGTTCTGCCTATAGCTTCCATAATGCACGCCTTTCAGTGTGTAGGGAATATATATGCAGTTACATTATCACCTTTCTGGTCGCCTAGTTAATTGCCAGTGATTTAATGTAAGATGGACATTGATTAGGAGATTTGTGTTCTGGTGATGGAACTTTGGGTCGTGGTATTAATCCGATATTAGCCTCGAGATTGAGGAAAACCACGAAAAGCTATGCTAATTGGTTTACAGGACTTGATCATGGGAGCCACAGAAGCTACTGCTACTATCTCGCTACTATCGGTAACCATTATTTGCAGTTTTAGATAAATGCTCAGACTTTACTTAATTTGCCTCTTTACCGTTTATCTGAAGTGGAGGAAGTACAGCATTTGACACAGAATTCTATACTGAGATTTTATTGGAAACAAACCTTTTAAGATGCCTGAACCGCAGAAAAGGTAGCCATGACTGTATGTTTATGGAAAAGGCAGAGAAAACTAAAATAAAAGCTCAGAAAGACCGAAAATTAAAATATTTCACAGCTGTGCCAGGGGCATGTTTTATCTCTTGGTCATGCAAAGAGAAAGGAATTTAAAAGCCATCACATAGACAAGAACTCTTAAAATATTTGTCTATCGCTTAAAGCCTGCTATATTCTCATATACCCCTGACACCAACAAGAATAAGTGTTAATTGTATGAACAGTATGTACGTATTATGTATTGTATGTAAGTGCAACGCATTAGGGTTTTTTTTAGTTGGATTCAGTGAATCACAAAACTTTTATTCATCGATATCGAATTTTTGGATGGAATGCAGTTGGTATAGTCCAATTTATAATTAGAATGACATTACAAATAAGGTGTTCACAACAGTTAAGGGAAACCAGTTCCTATCATCTAATTTACTCAACGTGAGGAAGACCACCTGATGTGTCTGGCTGAAACTATGTAAATATTAACCGATTCCTAGTGGATGGATGCAAGGCAACAACGAACTTACAGCAGCCACTAAATTAAGGATGCAAGCAGCATCGGCAAAGTAATACACTAAATAAGACACATGCTAAATAACGTCGCCACCATATTTTAACACCAGCACAAATGTGTAAAATGGAGTTCTTAAAGTTGACTTTACTTAACTCTACTTCGGATTATGTTGTCAGTCATGCTTTTCCACTTCTCTGCAGAAGTAAGGCAGCTATTAATACGCCAACAACTTTCTTAGTACAGCGATAAAAGCTGATTCAATGTAAGAAAATCTCTCTTTAGAGGCAAATTTATCACTTGAATGTGAACAAATCTCTAATGTTTTAAAGGCAATTTGCCCATATGTCACGCACTTAGTTAGACTCACGTGTAACGAAGCCCTTCCCTGTAAAAGATACGAGCTAGGCATAGCACACACTAGTAACGTTGAGGTTTGAAGTGTTTTCAAACAATTGCATTTTCAGAAGTCATTACCAACTTGTTTCCCAAAATTGATTCACAGATCCGTGCATATTTTTCAGGTTGGATAGAAAAATTCTAAATGAATGGCAATTTATTCCAACTCCATTAAAAGCATTACTTATGGTGGTGTATAAGGGTTACATAATTATTCATTCCTAAAAAAAAGTGTTTGTCATTTTGCGTTGCCCATTAGGGTAATGCATCGGTTGAAGTTCGTAAAAAAAGAGTAAAGTTCCTATTTTTTGTTCTTATTTCTTTATCATATTCATAATTTGTAGTTACATACTCTACAATTGGGTATTTTAATATCAGGCCACAAATGCCTATTTAATTGGCCCTGTATCATTTATATAAAGCACTCATTTCTTCTTTCTTCAGTATTACTCACTGTTAAAGACGATCCATAAACCACGCTGTCTAACTTTGAGAATTTAACTGCCCAAATTTTCAGAAGAATTTAAAGAATTATAAGTTTAAAAATTGCTACACACTACTTAAAAAATGAAAGGTTCAGATGGAATTATTTTTCAATATTTAAATTTAAAAATCTTAAATATTCAATAATACGTGAACTATTTTTGTCCCTTAAATTAATTAAAATGAAATGGCTGCACAACAATTCTTTGTGTGTATACTAAGCTCAAATTAAAATCAGGGGACATATGCGGTAAACCACATGATTATTTAATTTTATCACATCAAACACTGACAAATAATTATGAATAAGAGAGTAATACCTTATAAAGGGTGTGACATAGGACGTTAAAATGTTGTGTAAACTTTGAGATTCTGAGCATACAGTAAAAAAATTCAAAGCAATTGGATGAAATCCTTCTCACTTTTTTAAATAAATGCAATGCTTAAAAAGCACACTAACAGAGGATTATACATATTTCAAGGTAGCTTATTCGGCTTCATAGTCAAGTGTTGCATTTTAAGCATTGATACAAATAAGTTAATTATCGCATACCGACCATTTCGCCTTTTGTACTACGATTACAATCCAAGCACATTCGGGAAAACTACATAAAGTCAAAGCAATGAAATTAATGTCAAACACTGCGGGATTTTTTTTTAATTTACGTCCTCCAACGTTAAGTCATATCGCACGATGAATGAAATGGGTGAAATGATGCTCAAATGAGTCCGGGGTCCACAGAGCTTAGAGTTACGTGACATTCGTCTTTCAGGATATGGGAAATTCCCAGAAAAAACCTTATCCAGGTAACTCACCCTGACCGAGATTCGAACTCGGGATCTCTTGAACGTGAGGCAGACATGCTACCACCACGCTACTGAGGCGGGCCAACTGCGGGATGGATGCATCCTCTTCTCTTCCCAGAGAATACCTCTGCCACTCATCGCACAAATTAAAACAGCAGTTTTCCAGGTGTTGGCCCTTTTTAGAGAGATATGAGCGACTGTGAAACCTAGCATTTCAAACCTGTACATTATGTACTAAGTTTCTTTGTAATACTGGTCAAAACAACGGTTTTCTAGCAGCACTAAATAAATAAATATTTCTGAAACGTGTCTCAAGAAAGTTTATTTACTTGAAATTCATGTCACAAATTCACTGATAACATTGGAGCAAAGATTTGTACGACCAAGAGACTCTACCTTCCTATTAATTTATCTGTATACTACTGTATTACATGCAACATGTGGTATTTTATTAATATCCTAATAATTTTATATGCTTTATACATTTTTCATACATTAATTTTGTGAAAGTAAAATGGGAAGTGTTATCATGAGGGTTTTCTGGATAAAAGGATTAGAGTTAATGACTTACCAACTGAAGCATTATGAAAAGACTGGATTGCTTACCTGAAACGAAAAAAAAACAATATTAGAACAAAGGTTTATAAATTATGATTCTAAATTCCCACGTGAAATGAGAAAATCATTTTTCCTAACAAATAGAGACGTCATGCTGCAACCTCAGTCGTTGACTGATTTGAGGAATCTAATTTTTCTATCAGATTAGATCTATCAACCTGGAAATTACCGAAGACCGACGTGTAATTGTCCGGTGTCATTCTTTGGAAAATGGTGTATATTACATATTAATAACGAGCAAATTGGTTCGAGGGGGATAGAATGTCTAATTTCAACGGCAGAAAGTTTGATGGCTACATTCACATAATTTATTCAAATACAGCCTCTACAATTCTAGTTTTCTATCTGCTCCGCATCATCGAGGTAAACGTTGGCATGCTATCTTAATTGCTCATTTAATGTGCGTGCAAATGTTATGTAACCTGCCTACCGTGCTAGGGGTTCCGGGTTCGATTCCCGGCGGTGGGGGTGGGGATTTTTCTCCGACCAAGATAATTCCCCATCTTCCCCAGATTCTGGAAGTATGAATGAGTGTGTGAATGTGAGCGTGGTGTAATGATTTAAAAAAAAAAAACAAAGATAACGAGTTAACACCTTCAGTATGTTCCAAAGGAGAACGGCCGCCGATATGACCATAGCAGTTAAAGGCGGGTATAAATGGAACAAGCAAAAAAAAAAAAAAAAAAAAAAAAAAATGTTATGTAGGAGAAAGTGCGATAGTCGAATGTTTAAATGTGGTCGCTCTTTTCATAACAAGCGAAACACAGCTGAATGCTGACAGAACTTAAAAAAAAAACACAACTAAGTATTGAAAAAGTCACACAACAGCAAGTGTAAGATCTTGGATATTATTAAAACCACAATGAAAGATATCTCAACAGCTCAATTTTTTACAGCTTTTTCGTATGTCTTACGTTTATCGGTTATTTAATATTAAACAATAGTTGTTCCGAATGAAGAGACGACATTGACTTATTCCAAAGAATCAAGATATATAATTATTTGCTATGTTAATATCATTTACATATGGCATCTTAATCGAAATCATTATTTTTGAGAAAATCAAAGGTTTTTAAATTATTTTCATATAAAGAGTGGTTTGGGGCGGGAGATTTTATTGAAAATCTTCGCGTCTCATCTTTGGATGATACTTTAGTACCAAATATGACATTTAACTGACATTTTGAGTACGATTTTTTCTATTATTATTATTATTATTATTATTATTATTATTATTATTATTATTATTATTATTATTATTATTATTATTATTATTATTATTATTATTATTATTATTATTATTATTATTATTATTATTATTATTATTATTATTATTATTATTATTATTATTATTATTATTATTATTATTATTATTATTATTATTATTATTATTATTATTATTATTATTATTATTATTATTATTATTATTATTATTATTATTATTATTATTATTATTATTATTATTATTATTATTATTATTATTATTATTATTATTATTATTATTATTATTATTATTATTATTATTATTATTATTATTATTATTATTATTATTATTATTATTATTATTATTATTATTATTATTATTATTATTATTATTATTATTATTATTATTATTATTATTATTATTATTATTATTATTATTATTATTATTATTATTATTATTATTATTATTATTATTATTATTATTATTATTATTATTATTATTATTATTATTATTATTATTATTATTATTATTATTATTATTATTATTATTATTATTATTATTATACTCGGAGAAACTCAAAACACATTTACAAAAAATCTAGAGATTTAAGTGGAATACAGTACCTTCTCCACCTACTAGGTACATGTTAAAGTAAAAATAAGCAGTATATAATACCTAATAATGAGAAGAACGTATAAGTTCCTTTTCATTTGTCAGCTTAAGTTCAGATACAAGGAAATAACTATTGGGTCTTTCTACATACGTCTTGCACGGTAGATGGTTGATTGTATTGCTGTATTCTACTTCCTGTTACAGGCGCTTGTGATGCGCTTCTTCACATCTGACTGCAGCTATTGTCGACTTTGTTACAGCAATAATTTTCGCACTTATAAGGCGCTAAACGTGTTATGTGGCCGCGCTCAAACCATCCCCAGGCGCTTCGCTTTGTCTAGAAATACTGTTCTCACTCCTAACCACAATGCCATAAACATCTTAGGTTACACTTACCGGGGCGGAGGGGTGAAAAATGTTAGGCTCGTGTTTTTAGCTGAAAATAGCCAGTGTTGCCGTTGTTTAAAATAACATTTAGAAGCAAAAAAACCTCAAGCTGATTTCACTGTACGAACTAGTCATTTGGTTTACTTATTGATATTTTCAAATAAATTTTAAATAACTAATGTATCCTATAATAATAATAATAATAATAATAATAATAATAATAATAATAATAATAATAATAATAATAATAATAATAATAATAATAATAATAATAATAATAATAATAATAATAATAATAATAATAATAATAATAATAATAATAATAATAATAATAATAATAATAATAATAATAATAATAATAATAATAATAATAATAATAATAATAATAATAATAATAATAATAATAATAATAATAATAATAATAATAATAATAATAATAATAATAATAATAATAATAATAATAATAATAATAATAATAATAATAATAATAATAATAATAATAATAATAATAATAATAATGTTACAACGCTTTATAACATAACTGAAAAGAGATATATTACCTACAAAAACTAAATGCGTATTATTAACATAATATCCAAGAAAAGCTTAGTAAAACATCATTATAATTTTAAAAGGGTTAAACTGCATCAGTGTGCATGAATTTGCGAGGGATATTTACTTGCAAATTAAAGAAGCACTTTGGATATTCTGGTACTTAATGATAATTTATAAGCAAAGATTGCACGTTACAGCTTTGTTTATTACAATCGTGAGTCGATTTGTCCTAAAACATTTTCCTATATTCTATGGCAGCTACAGGTGGTGAATTTCAGTTGATTTAACAAAGCAGTAAATACTTCAAAAGTAAAAAAACGAACCAAGGAATTAGAGAAAAACTAGTAAGGAAACGTTATTACTCATTTTAAATGCTGGAAGCTTTTTACAAGGATGTCTGCTAATTTTACAAGTTTGAATATAGTTAAGCAGTTTAATTTTTTGGAGGGTGGGGGCTTCTGTTAAATACAATTTAAATAAATAATCACATACATTCCGCATAATAATTAAATGTCATAACTTTAGAACTCGAGAAAGGTTAGAAATACTCTTAGATATATATTACAAGTATGAATGGAAATCCATGTTAGGTTCGATTCTCAAGGTCACCACATCTTAATTAAATTACGCAATTGCTAAACGCCAATAACTATTAAACAGTAATAAATTTATAAAACTACACTAAGTAAAACACTATGTAACTTCTATAAATATAAGCTTAACACACACAGGAAGCACTTTTGCACAGTCTAAGCTAATAGAAGGTTCGAATACCAGTCACCACTTTGATTCTGTTTATTGTAGAAATACCAAATGTGTATTACGCAAATTGTAGTATCCTTTCCAGTTCTCTAAGATTTATTTAATTTTATGCCGTTCTGAGGACACAAGAAAAATATTGCAACAGCGCCTTAACTTGGTGAACGTATTTAGGACTGCCCCATATGTTTAAGGGTGTAAGACCCGTATAATTGCTTACATGTGAGGAGGTGTGGTCAGAAGGGAAAGCTTTGATGTCGCTTTAGAGAGTATGAACGCGGCTACTATACCAGTGTCAATAGTGCCCTACAGTAGTATGGAAGCTGGTCATGTGACTCCACAACGACTAGCGTTAGCTGTAAGGCTACTAGCAAATAAATTAGACCTTACTTCTTACAGCCATGCAGGTAAGTCTGCAAAGCTTTATAACTGCCACCCTCTGAAGTTAGCCTTATGGTAACGCGACCTCTGGACCAAGTTTCAAAGGCGTTTCAACACATCTGCTGATTGCAGCAGTTCCCTTGTCAGATTTACATCAGATCTGCAAATGTTGAGTCAAAAAATCAACTTAACCGTAACAAGCAGACCGTGTAGATGACTGGCGCTTAAAAACGTGGGGAGAAACTAACTCGATCAGAAGCACCTTCTGCATCTACCATGCGGCCCCAAATCATGATGCAGCACTTCCAAGAGCGTGAAGAAGCGGCGATGTCGCTGCTAACGAAGCATCTTTGCGCGCAGCAACACAGGTTCGTTACCATGTGGCTGTTTTATTATTTACTTTAATCAACTGGAGCGCCGCAGTATGTGTTTGTGTCACTAGCACACACTCTTTTGTTATTCATACTCATTTTGCGTTTTTATGTAGCTCCGTGACACGCTTGAAATGGGACAGCGGACCGAACGCCATATTTTTATTGGAGTAAAAATATCATCCGTGTACAACCACCATGGGCTGTGGTATACCGCATATATATTCATAAAGATATAGGTATACCTTTAGAGGACTGTTTTTGCAAATATTGTTCAAAAATGCCTATACTAGTAAAACAAGACGTAACAATATTGCAGTTACAACTCTTCCAAAACAAATAAACAGAAAAGGTAAAGTTAAAAAAAAAAACTGAACATATGTAAGATGTTAACACAGAAGCAAATATAATTCAATAAATTATAATAATTAATGATTAAACCTCAGTTATTTTTTATATTAATATACATTGTAACGGGACTAGATTGGCAAATCCCTTGCTAGCGAAAAGTTTAGAAATTTAGTCACTAAATGTTATAACTTATTGAACATAAATGCAATAAATTTGATGTTTCAACGCAGTCACTATTTTATACAGATACTGTATCATTAGTAATGTCAACTTTTAAGAAAAGCAATTATTTGAAATGTGTTTTGAGAAGTAATTTACTAATTTTCAAAGTATATGCCATTAGATTAAATGGTGTTGGGCCATCGCTCAGCGAGGTTTATTATCCCAAGATCGTACCAGTCTGTGGTTATGATGCGAAGAATTCGGTGACACCCATTTAAACTTCTTCAATGTTGTCAAAATTTCTTCCAAGTAGAAAATGGGCCATTGATCGTAAAAGATGATATGATGATGCGAGATTAGGGCTGTATGCCGGATGTGGTAGCAGTTCGATTCCTCCCAATTCCTGAACTTTTTCAATGATTGTTCGTGCAGCATGGGTGGTTGCATTGTCCTGTTGAAATAGAACTCTACTTCGGTTAACTAATTGTTGGGTGCCTCAGTCTCAAAATTTCTTGAGCTCGTTCCAGTTGCTGAAACTAAAGATCCACATCAATCGCCCGCCGTTTGGAACGAACTCCCAATGAATCACAATGTCAACATTCCACCAGACGCAAAACTTTACTTTGGGACCGAAATGACTTTTTTAACGATGACTTTGGCAGATTGGCGGGGATCAAGCCACTGGTTCGAGGCATCAGGGTTTCGGTAGTATAGCCACTATTCATCACAAGTGACAATTCTCCTGAGAAATCTATCATCCATGGGATTACGGATAAGCTGACGACAGATATCCACCCAACGTTCAGCCCCGCCTCGGTAGCGTCCCGAGTCAAGAGGTCTCAAGTTCGAATCTCGGTTAGGTTGAGTTACCTGGATAAGGTTTGTTTTTTCCATGGGGTTTCCGTTATCCTAATAGACAAATGTCGGGTAGCTGTAAGCTCCATGGGCCACGGACTCATTTGAGCATCACTTCACCCATTTCATTCATCGTTCGATATGACTTAAACGTTGGAGGACGTAAATTACACAAAAAACTACGTTCAGATCTACAGCTTCTGCACGATTTTCCAGGTGTGTTAATGTATGGTACCTTTTGATGCACCAAGTTCTTCCGAAGGTCTACGGGTACTTTTTTGCGGATTTTCTTGCAAAACTTGGCGTGTATCTTCAATATTCCATACTTTAGGTCTTCCAGACCGTGGTCAATCTTTAGTGTTTTTGTCTCTAGTGTTGAAAAGTTGGAACTATTGTTGTACCATACACTCACTAACGACACGTCCTTCCACGTAGCGTATTCTTCGAGCTGCGGCAGCGACTTTATAATCTTGTTTCCAGTAGTGTTTTAGCAGGCCTCTAAGTTCAAACTTTGTTATCCCCATTTTGTGAATGTTTATTAACAACTGAAGACTGACACATGCTCGCAATGTACGCAATACTAGCTATAGCATCCTGTAAATAGCATTGCCAAACCAAAGAAACCCAATAAGTTTTCCAAAACACCAAAATAAAAAAACCGACTTTATTTATGTGACTACCTATACTGGTCGCCAATCTAGAAAGTGATTGACATTTCGTACGGAGAGAGAGGCGACGTTGCCGCTTATTCCTGCCACGTGGAAAGCGCGATAGGATTACGCGTGCGAAGGTGATTCAGTTGCGACTGCAATGGGTATTTTATTAATTATTATTATTATTATTATTATTATTATTATTATTATTATTATTATTATTATTATTATTATTATTATTATTATTATTATTATTATTATTATTATTATTATTATTATTATTATTATTATTATTATTATTATTATTATTATTATTATTATTATTATTATTATTATTATTATTATTATTATTATTATTATTATTATTATTATTATTATTATTATTATTATTATTATTATTATTATTATTATTATTATTATTATTATTATTATTATTATTATTATTATTATTATTACTATTATTACTATTATTTATAATACTGTAGTCGTGGATCTACATGCGAACGCTTGAACACGCAAGAACACATCAATATAAAGGTCCTCGTAACAAAAGAGGCATATCTGTGACATCTTGATGCTTACTGAAGTGGGAGAATGCCGCTCAGATAATTTTCTCCAGGATCTTCTAATTTATACCCCAATGTCTTTCTGCTTTAAAATACTTTTGTTTCCCAATCTTAACCATAGATACCTAGAGCACGTGAAGTCTTAGAGAATTGAATACTAGACTTCCCTTTCAATTTCGCCTCATCGAAGTATTCTCTCACAGAGCATATTATTTCCCGTGTATGTCCTTTAATTGGAATACCTTTGCCAAATATAGTTTTATTTGGTTCCCGAGGTTTTCGCTTGTCGCTATATTTAGACATAATTAAACATTCATTAAACACAATTGCAAATGATCACAACACGCACACAGATACAGACTCAGGCACACGTAAACCAAGGCAAATTGCCACAAATAAAATGCAAAGCAACTTGCCAGTACAGGATCTCTAACTGTTGTATGCGTGAGGGCATTCCGTTGATGCAGCTTTATCAGAAGAGAAACAGAAACCAAGGTATTGTGTTTACTGCAGCGTTTGCGTAACTCGCTTGCACGCAAGTCATGCTAAGCACGTGTTAGAATCTCGGCAACCAAGGTTTAGCGTCTAACGTTGCCATGGAAACGTCTCTACTCTAACTGGTCCCTCTAAACGTTACCATCACAACCATTATGACGTAATCATCCCCTCCCATTTATTTAGAGCCTTCTTCCATGTGGTTACTGTCAATCACATTCTAGTTTGGCGACCAGTATAATATAAGCTGTTCTTCTATTCATGTTACGTCATAGAGTGTAAACGTTTACCTAGACGTGATTTCAAATTAAGCATTACGGACTTGTTATATGGCAACGTGCGGAAACAGTATTCATATCTTTTAAACAAAGGTCGCATAACTAGCTCAGGAAAAAAAATGCAAACTTTTAGGTCTGCTCCGACAGATTCAAAACATTTAAAAAGATATACACATGCATAATAGAATATTTAAAAAATGGGTAAATTTACGAAACAATTAATATTAATCAGCTATGCAGTTTTTCGCATTACCATTAATTAAACATAACATGACTTAAGTGACGTAACATTAAAGTCTAAAGCATTATATTAAATGGAGCTATTTGTGGTTGACAACTTCAGATTAATTTAACGCAACATAACTTGAGAATTAACGAATACTAAAGTTTTCTTTCCCGTTATGTTAAGTTCTTATGTCACATGGATATTGTAACCAAACGGGAAACGGGAAACAATAGTACGGGTAAAAGAACTACCAATCAGCAGTCATTCCTGTTACGATAAATGTATCCTCACTGGACCTTTACTTTAGGAGCATTTGTTAACTTCACATTACGTCCCGTAAAAGTTCAACGTGCAATAAAGGTAGAAGTCTTTGTGGAATTTGTTCTGGTTTCAAACCTATACAAAATGAATAAAAATTTATTAGAGTGAAGAGAACTTCAAAGGATTTTTGGAAAGCGCAATCGTCTCAAATCTCAACTATAATCCGCCTTCAGAAAATTAAAAAGAAATAGCATTCACTTTGTAGTGAAGGAGGTTTTGTAGAAATCTTCATGTAACTTCTTGAAACATGCTGATGTTAATGCACGGTTTGGTATTCACTGAAATGTTCCAGATATTTCGCCTTATCCGTCTGCCTCTCTTTTTCTCAGCGCAGATACATATGGACCTTACCTAGAATTTGTTTAAGCGAGTGGATTCAGAGGACTTCGAAGAAGTATTTCTGATGAAATATCGATACCAACTTATTGGATAAAACATAATACGTATGCTTCCCATTCCAGATATGGTAGGGGAAAAATACTTATTTACAGCAGTCAAAGTACTTCCTTCCACCACAATTTACTCGCATAATTAAAAATCTTATAGAACTGCCCAAAATTTAAATTTGTTCATGTTTTATATTTTTATAGCAAAATACAATTCATATGTTTCACTAAGGAGTCTCAAAATATGATATTCCGGTCGATTTATATCCCCCATTTCAATTACTGTGAAATAATAATAATAATAATAATAATAATAATAATAATAATAATAATAATAATAATAATAATAATAATAATAATAATAATAATAATAATAATAATAATAATAATAATAATAATAATAATAATAATAATAATAATAATAATAATAATAATAATAATAATAATAATAATACAGTAACAGTAACAACAACAACAACAACAACAATAATAATAATAATAATAATAATAATAATAATAATAATAATAATAATAATAATACAGTAACAGTAACAACAACAACAATAATAATAATAATAATAATAATAATAATAATAATAATAATAATAATAATAATAATAATAATAATAATAATAATAATAATAATAATAATAATAATAATAATAATAATAATAATAATAATAATAATAATAATAATAATAATAATAATAATAATAATAATAATAATAATAATAATAATAATAATAATCTAGAAACTAAAAGAGTCACAATTATTTCATGTGCCAGTAAATCTGAGACCGTCGCATTTAAGCACATTTACATGACGCAGTTCTGACCGACATTGAAGCCATAACCTTGTGCACACAAAGCCAGGGTTCGGCCAACTGCCTCACCAAAAGCTGCTTCGGACCGTTAGTTTTCTATTATGAGTGAAATACACATTACATGCATTTGTATGACATGCGCGAACAAAAGGCCACATCGGAATGGGGTTAGATAAGGACGTAAGGGAGGAAACATACTCCGGTGAACGGATGCTATGATATCTGTAATTTGGAGCCATAAAACACAGCTTGTCTCGGCCTTAGCGAACCCATCCCATGCATATGATCGTGCCATTCATTTTCCGATATGGCTTCGAGTGGTATGCGAACACGGTCTGCGGGATCTTCATTGCCTGTAAATCAGTCTGTAATTGTTTGTAAATAGCCCATGAATCCGGTAAGTACAAAACGCTTCCAAATGTGAAGGGGTTTGGGGCAATTAAAGAAAACAGCTGTAGTTACGACTACTGCCGTGGTTTTATCTGCAAATACAGTTTGCCATAGCACATGCTGATCAACTATCACAGCTGTCCCGTCTAGTGGCAGTTCTCTATCAAGAGTTTGAAAACATGCTTCCGACACAAAAGGGAGATGAGATTACAGTGATTATGTGCGAGCAAACTATATTTGAAGGAGTTAATAGTATCCTTTAACATCCAGCAAACAATAATCGCAGATGATTTTAAAACCATTCGCAAATTTATTTTCAATTAGCATGTTATATACTGCGTTCCGTATTTTAACATACGGAATATCTACTGGTGAAGTCAGTTCAGCAATGGCAGAAAAACTCTCTAAACTACACTGCAGTAGAACACTTTTGTTAAATTAATCATGTAGATTGGAACAATGTTCACATTTACCTATTTTACATTAATACCTATTTATATTATTTATCCAGTTCATTTTCCTAACAAAAAAGTATCCACCTTTTGTCTCACCTGCTTTCTTGAATAGTTTCAATAGAATAAATAAAACAAATTGAATTAGATCGTGGTAAACAACAATGCTACAATTAGTAAGTAATAATTGTAGTATTAATCTAGGTTGTTTCGACTACTTGGTCTTGTCATGAACCTTCCTAATGTTTACTTGGATCCGTCATCTCAGTGTTCGCAGAGATTGGAAAGAACTGGCACAGACTGGACGAGTTTTATGAAATTGTCTAGAATGATACGCATTATACTTTCCATGAATACATGAAGATGATCGGCTCTCTTAATAGGCCGCACCGTGGCTCAGTGGTTAGACCGCTTGGCGCTGGGGCGGGTTTTCTCCGGAAACTCCGGTTTCCCCCGCCATCTCATTCCACCGGTGTTCCATCTTCATCTCATGTATCATCAGTGTCACCGCCTACGGTGCCGTATGTAGTAAAAGCGGGCGTTGAATGCTACACATTTCACATGGCTCTCTTAATGCCATCTTTCCCTATATGGGAGGAAATCTGTAACAAAGATACTATTTTTCCTGCTACAGTTCATGTGGGTTTGCTTTCTTTCGTGTGTAATTTGAAGCTATTAATTTGAGTATGAATTAAAGAGGAAAACATTATGGTAATGTTTATTTTCACGTATGTTATTGATACGGATTGAAAATTGAAGAAAAGAGTATGTTGAGTCCTGAACAGTGAGGAATAAGAGGAGCTGCAAACAAGTTTCGTCCTCGTATCCGACATTTGAAAAACACCACACCAAATTGTAGCCAAAATATTCCACAAATTCGAAACATATTTTAATATACCAAACCAAAAAACGAATTGGTCGTTATAATCTGCTACCATAGGCTTTTTTAGATTTCTAATTAACAGATGTGATTGCGAAGATGCTCGCCAACCCTAAAACGTCAGTTGTTGGTGTGGTTCCATAAAGTGATATCTGTACAGAATCTTCAGAATACAATAATAGTAAACAAGTTTTCGCCACTTAAAATTACCGTATTGTACACAACCGAAGAAGACGACCCACTTAAGAGGGGAACACGTTGCAAGTGGATCGCATGTCATTTGAGTGATCGGTCCTTCCTTCGGTATGTTCTGTTCAGTGAAGAGTGCCTGTTCTTTCTGGATAGATTCGCTCAATCACAAAATACACGACAATAGCCCAGCGAAAGCCCAGATAGATACGTAAAGCTGATAACTCTGGTGCTTCGAAAGCTAATGTATGAGTTGGAATAATTAGTAATACAGTTCTGGACCACATATCTTTGATGCAAATGTTAACCAGTGAGAAATGCCATTGAATCAACTTTTAATACGGTTTCAACAATGCAGCACAGCACATTATACTCTTGAGTTTTCTCATAAACTGTATGAGATATTCGGTGTCAGCTGGAATGGACGAGATGGACCTTAGCTGTGGCAATAGTTGATTTTTTTTCTTTGGAGTATGTGAATCAGAAAGTTTTTTTTTTTTTTTTCAGAAAAGGGCTACATCTATGGTTGATTTAAAATAATCAATCCTCCATATAATTCAGAACATTCCACCTCCAACACTATTAAGCATAATAAAAGTACTGGTCAGGATAATGGTTAAATAATTTATTTCTCTATATTTGTTATAAACTGTTTACCATGGTCTGTTTCACAATTAAATGTAAACAAAAGATGCGAGTCGCCGTACGTTTCCCAATTATCAACCGACTTCTGTATCACACAGTACATCGAGAAAAATTCTAGAGAGATGTGGGCGTGTGTGTGTTAAAAATATTTTGTTTGTTAATAATCTGTCAATTGCACAATCATATCAGCGATACCAGTCCAAACCGACAGGTTTCTCTCCCCCTCTGTGTGTGCGTGTGCGTGCGTGCATGTATGTGGGATTTCAAACAACAGTCAACCTATTTTAATGATACTTTCAGCATGGACAAATCATAAATTACTAAAATACTAAAAAAAGATTTACCTACGAGTGCACTGGAGCTGTAGAAGAACATACTTGCGAAGATGATTTGATTTTCGTTGAGATTGCATGGAATAAAAAATAGTTGTTACTTAACAGAATTATATATAAAAGAAGATAATATTCATATACGTTGTCAAAATTTAGCTACCAAGACATCAGAGAACTGAGTGAAACAAAAGATAGTAGAATCTCCTTAGAATGGTAACATATGCATGCAATACAAACGCTAGCTTTTTTTTACGTCCTCCAACGTTAAGTCATGTCGGACGATGAATGGAATGGGTGAAATGATGCTCAAATGAGCACAGGGTCCATAGAGCTTAGAGTTACCCGAGATTCGTCTTTCAGGATAAGGGAAAACCCCAGGAAAAACATTGTCCAGGTAACTCACCCTGACCGAGATTCGAACTCGGGACCTCTTGAACGTGAGGTAGACACGCTACCACAACACTACCGAGGCGGGCTACAAACGCTAGCAGATATACTAGTATCTAGTGATAAGATAGCACAACTAACGTCTAAAACGTGCACCATATCTAGTGATAACACAACTAAGTCTAAAATGTGTACCCTAATTGCTATATTCCGCATCCCTTAAACTATTTCCACTTGACCTGTGACAGCAAGCACAGTGGCATCACACGCTGAGCACCTATTCAGTGGAAGCATGTACAGCAGCGTGAATTGACATCACACAAGCACTCTATTCTCCTCTGTATTAGGGCTCACTAAATAGTGACTACATTATTGAAATTCAAAGCGTTTCCATAACTATACAGAATTTTACATGGCCATCTTAAAATTTGAATTGAAAGCGATAACAAGCTTCGCGTTTCATTAGTCGGAAAAAATGCCCAAGTGTTCAGTGGAGCGTTGTAAATTATAATGAAAGAATCCTAAACAAATAAGAATTTAAACAATGCCTACATACATGCCTACGGATAGCCATAAAACTTTAAAAATGTCGTTATAATCACATTCATATTTATGGTCATTATAATAGACTGTTAACCCATAAAGTTTCCAAGCCCTTAGATCCAAGCTCTTTTGTTTTCCTTACGCCTCCTATTTTTATGTTACGACCTCCTGAGATTACTAGAACACTCTTTAACCTCTAATACTTCAATATTTTACTCGATATTTACACGATATTTACTTCAATATTTTTCTTGATGTAAACGATCTTGTATTTTTAAGGAACACAATTTATTTTGCCAATTTTTGACAACCTTTCTTGATTTTGATACTGCCTTTATTTTAATTCACACTTTTTCTTTTTGAAGTACTCCATTTTATTAATTTCCATTAAAAACTTACATTTCAACAGACTTTCTTTCCAAATGAACTACCAATGAAAATGACGCTACTTTTTACATCGCAATGGTTCTGTATTTATTGTAATTCAAGCAGGCGGTGGTAGTCTTACTTAATACTGATTCAAAATGTTACTTCAATTTTTAAATAAAACAAATGAAATGCACCTAGCAATCGTTTAACTGCATTCTATCTTAAGTAACAAAAGCAAGTCAACGGCATCTTGATAATTACACTTTGATATCTTGGTATTGTAACTGGAGGTTTTGTAAATCCCATTCAGTTTTTGTCATTAAGAATTCAACACGTCATACACTTAAGATTATGCTCCACAATACATATATTTTCAAAATAAGTAAAACAGCTTGTGCCTCAGTAGACGCCCCAAATGTCTTACGAATCCATTTGAAATACACAGGCTTGGTTTTACATGTATTTCAACAATGCTTTCCATTAGTTTCCTTTATATGAATTACGGATATTTGGGACGAATATTTACCTTTTTTCCTTGAGGTGTGTCAATTTTTTTGTTATGAAATATATTTTAATGTGAGATAATTCTCCCTTAGGTTTATCACTTGCAAATAATGTGATACCACGAAAACACGTTTAGAAAAAACGAATTTATTTATTGAACAAGTTTTTGATATAGAAAATTGCAGGAGACATATTTTTGCAAACGAAAATCATGCCTTAAAATAACTAAAAGATTTTTGATACAAATAATGGTAAGGCTGACTGATATGCAACACGCCAAGTCTGGCTATCCAATTTAGAAGCAAGCATAATTGAAAATATAGTAAGTTGAAACCATGAGACTAAAAGTGAATGGGAACTACAGTAGAACATTGGCTATATATTTTATGAAATAAAAACATTTAACAGAAACGAAAATGAGTTAAATAGACATGAGGAAAGTACATGAAAGAAGGAAGCTGCAAAATTATGTCCGCCATCATAACATTAAAATTAATTTATGAACTGTAGCCATTGAATTATAATAAAGAATTCTGTCCCATACAGCCCTGACATGCATAGGGCTACCAAGACAAACTGCCGGTCTCACGCCCACGCACCGCAGCAGAGGTCGAACTAATAGGGGCAAATATCAGGCATCACCTCACCATGATCGCTGGTTATATTGTAGTGCCTCACTTTTTTCACGATGCTGAATGGGCACCGGTTCTATAATCGGAACCTTACATCCGTATCACTTTTATAAGGAATCGACCCTGTGGTCGGGAACCCCTACTGCGTCATTGTGCGGACTTTTTCTTCTTTTTTCTCAATTAACGTTCTGCAACATATTCATAACGGACACTGAGTGAAATAGGTAAAATTATTCTCAAATGAGCCCAGGGTCCATAGAGTTATCTGACGTTCACCATTCAGGATAAGAGAAAACCCCGTAAAAGTCTCATCCAGATAGCTCACTTTGACCGAGATTGAAACCGGGACCTTTTGAATGTGAGGTAGACACGCTACAGAGGCTGCCACTTACTATCAGATCATAGAAATAATCTAAGTAGTAGCACTTATCTGTCAAGGATTAATTGAAATTTTCCTAAATACCTGACCCTCTCTCTGTCTTTCTCTCTTTTTCGGATCTCTGAACTTTTTCCTCTTAATCAGACGCTCTAAAAACTTGTATTTACATTGAAATCTCGAAATCGAATGTTTTAATATAACACATTCTCCAATTAGGTCCGACCTTTAGAAGTTACTGTAGGCCTCTGACCAGAAACCATTAGACACAGGGGGGGGGGGGTGTTCTGCTTTCTGGAGGGTGAAGAGGGGCAATGGCGAATGACAGCTCACGATGTCATAAATAGATCTGCTACTTACATTAAACAATCGTGCAAAGTTAGTATCGCAGCATTGCTAGCACAAGAGCGTCTGTTTTGTAAAACGCCTATATCTTTTTTCAAGATCCCGGGAAACAAGTCAGGCGAAAAGACGATTAGAAATCGCCGTTTCGGGAGCGTACATCTCTCCCATCATCAGGATATTTTAAGAAATGTTATATACTTTTGGAGTATTGGTAGTGTTTTGTCTTTGTTGATATTTGTGTTGTACCCAGTTATACAATTTGTGGTTATAACATTTCTTAAAATATCCTGATGATGGGAGAGATGTACGCTCCCGAAACGTATACTTCTAATCGTCTTTTCGCCTGGCTTGTTTCCCGAGAAGATCTTGAAAATATTCATAGCCAGGAAAGCTCCAGGTCTTACTCGCCTATATCTCGTTGATATACTGAAAGTCTAGCGTCGTCAGTAAACAATGGAGTTGCTGATGTCAAACACATTCCTTTCAGCCATATTCTCATTAGAGCAATGTAACAAAAACATACTATAATATATTATGGAAATACGCGATATTAACAGTCTGAGTGTTTACAAATATACCACCTATTGCCAAAGATGCAAAATTGAATTATTAATTAGGAATTTCCAAAATCAATGAGCCTAGAACACTCATTTAATGGAATCATTAGCGCCTTAGCACGCAATTCATATGATAGTTGTACAACCCTCCATGGAGAACGATGAACTTTTTCATTACCTTACCAATGACTTCGTCGAAAGAAGAATGAAACTGTTAGTCTGGTGTAGTCCTTTGGAAGTAAAATAGCCTCATATCCTGAGAAAATGAAGATTAAGTAAAATTGGTGACGTCAAAACCAACACGCGACTGTTTCCATCTGGTGAAAATTAGTTTGTATAGAACTGCCCAACACCACAGTTGCTCTATTGGTATAATATACAAATTAGGCTTCATTGGTTGGTATCTGCCCATGCTGATCCACCATTCCCAAAAATGAATCAAACGTTTTCAAATTTTCCTAAACTGAAATAATATCCCAGCTACTGCCAAAAAGAGTTGCCGTAAAACCAACTCAATTTCTTTTACTGTCCTGCTGTTATTAAAAGTACAGGATGTGGAATACAAATTTTTCATTTTAAATATAAATAAACCAAAGCCAAATGGTAAAAAAGGTCTTTCGTGTAAGTAATCTACATAAAATCTAGAGTAAATTGCTCTCGGTACCCACGCTACATCTCTATTTCACGAGACGTTCAATATATTCTTTCCTTAGTCATCGAGACGGATTTACTTTGAAAAGGCCAACGTCGAGGCACGAAAACATTGCAGAGGAAGCGCTTAGACAGATTTCTCAGCGGAAAATCCCCGACTGTCACGGATGTACAACATAATGGCTGCAATAATCGTATTTTCCAAGCGTTTTCTTCTTCCATTATCTGGGGAAAATATTTATTATGCAATTATTTAGTACTAAGTTCCCTAGAGAGAAAATTTATTATATGAAAAGCTCAGTACACAAAAACTGACGAAATTGTTCGAAATAAAAGTTGGAAAATTATTAAACGAAAGCGTTTGTTGTTAAAGGACAAAGGAAAATTTCATTTTACATTACAGCTAAATGTGTGAAAACGTCAAAATAACATTAGAGCTAAATCCATTTAATACAGTTTAAATGTCCCTAAATTATGTAATTATGCTAAATCACCGACGAAAATGTGTAGAACGGAATTACGTAATCGTATTCCTTCATTTATTGCAACTCAATCGGCAATTATATCTGCATTTTTCATTCATAATATGCACTCTATAACAAACTGGATATCCCACATATAAAAGGCATTGTTCATTTCCAGAACGGGGATACAATTTAAAATTCGATTTAAAAATGTTTGCTACGCATAGTAATTTTGTAGAAATGTAGTTCTTTCCTTTCATGTTATGACTGCTTATAGCGTTTCTTACCCTCCTACTTCGGAGGATTAAGGTTTTGTAGCACTTATAGTTTATAAATCTGGATATGCAGGTGTGTCAGGAAAAGAGGGTGGGAGGGAGGGAGGGAGGGAGGGAGAGCCTTCAGGCAGTTTCTCCATCCTAACCTATTAGCTACAAAAACTATTGTGGACGAAAAATGTTACGTAATACAAATTTCCAATATTAATTTATTACTAGCTAAACCTAAGCTCTGCTCGCGTTATTGTACTTTCTTCTTTCTTCCTCTCTCATAGTGTCTCCATTTTCTGGTTAACAAATTAAAACACAACTGAAGGTATGACAGTACACAAATTTATGTTTATAAACATCATTCTTCTGTCAGCAGAACCACACTGTTGCTTAAGGTAATCGGTTTTCGCAAATGAAATTTAGCAACGGGATATTAGTCGGTATGAATATAGTTTCTTTAAGTATGCTCTGAGTGTCACAAAATTTTAACACTGCCAAAATGGGACATTTTGTAATGAGACAAATCTCTTTTGTCATGAGACATTAAGCAAACATAATAAGTTATATATACCATTATTTTTATCTTACGTCCCATTAGAATCATCCCTTTGGCAGAAAAAAAAAAAAAAAAATATTGAGACATCATATAGTATGTGAATTTTAAAGTAAAATTCCCGCAGTTAACCTATGCAATGCTGCCGGGTGAATCATAATGAATCCTCTATCGATAGGGGTTGGCATGGTACAGCAAACCCACAGAGTAACAACAGTATTAATAACCAAACTCACAAGTGACAAACGACAGCATTAGAACATCACCTAACCTATCGAAAACATGCAATAACGAGTCTGTTTCTTCCCAGAAATTAACCTACTCAGCAGTAACTTCCAAGAATCCCACTAAAGAACAAGGAGTAGTGATGAATCCCACAAGGAATATTGGGAATAATGAAGGAAGGAATATACAGGAATATGGAATATAGGAATAATGAAGGAAGGAACAGGAATAATGAATAATAAGCAAGGAATAATGATCTCCCCTAGCGACATTCGATATATATATATATATATATATATATATATAATGATTAGGTTTATCCTTTCACTGCTGTTTTATTGTTGTGTTCAATAGCTATGTATACTTTATTGTGCAACAGATCTTCTTTAAAATGTTTTAAATGCTGTAAAGTTGCGATATGACTTTCAGAATTAAAGCAACTACAAACAAGTTCAAATAAAAAAAAAAAATCCGATTCCGAGATTGACCATTATACAGCTTAATATCACTAATTTATCAAAAAAATTAATTAAATAAATATCGGAAACTTTACGATTATTTAGATAATATACCGATTTTGTTTCAACTAGCGAAGTTTTAATCATGTAACTGAATATTCCGGAAATGCTGATGTGCAAAAATGTGCTAACTGATCTAAATGGAACATTCCATAAATATTTGCATTCTTCTGTAGTAACATTGTTTCCTAATGAGTATAATAATTAAATTGATAGGGGTTCGGAGCACAAAGTTTATGCAGAGCTTTATAAGCATTGGGACGGAGTAGAGATTTTATGAAATGGGAATTATACTACGTTAATATTCCCTGCGTTTCCTTCAAAGGCAGCCCACTTGAGTGAATTTTGGTATTTGCATGGAAGTTCGTTTCTAAATTGTTTAAGCTCTTCGTGGATTGCAAAAATAAACGCACTAAGAGGGTCTGTTCTCCACCCCCCCCCCCCCACTCACACACACACACCTTAAAAAGTTAAAGATGTTTTGAGCTGACTGCAAAGAAAAGAAAATGCGTGGTTCAGTGGTCTCTTCCAAGAATTTCTAATTTAATAGCGATTCTGAATAGAATTAAGATTTGGTAATTGACTATTCAGGGCAATGCGAACAGGGCAGAAAAAGGAAAAGAAGAGCCTAAATGATTTTAGCGACATCTAAACCGACATCCTTACATAGCCATATTTCCCCAGAGCGACTATGTATGAAGAATGAAGCATTTGCAGTGTGACACAAGCTTCAGGTGATTTGTCTGTATTCTCCCAAGGCGCAAGAACTTCCCCTGTCGGTCATGAAATATTCACGGCCGTGCCTTGCAAGCGCGTTATCCCGGCCACTCCAGAATCAAAGACGAAAGCGCCACTGCTAGTCTTAACATGGAATTGTTTCACTCTTAGCACAGAATTCTCCTGTTGCTATGAAATTCTATATAGTATCTCTTGGTAATATACTACAAATGTAAGCCACCTGGTATATGCGGCAAGTAAATGGTAATGATATGTAAGGCAAGTAAAGAAACCCTAATATTATATGACATAGCTTACTAAATTTACTCATAACATTAAACCATTATGTTGTGAACAGTTGCTGAAGTCTACATATGACAGTCAAGTACATTTTATTGCTTAGTTCCTTACTATCAATTCATTAGTGCCAACTTCTTGAGATTCTCCAGAAAGAACTGCATCATGCCATCAACGGTACGTAGTTTTCTTGCAAAATCTTATATTAGCAACCGTAGGATAAGACCAGAGGACCTGGTTGCCATTCTATTGATTCCTTTCGTTTTATTCACTTGTTTGAAAATTCTTCTGCTAAAAGTCTCACAGAATTCATGTTGATAAAAATAGAACTTTCCATCACTGTGTTGCCCATACATACCTAATGATACATGTATACCTACTTTTGGCTAGCCCTGTACAGTGGTAATAAATAGATACATCTTTCTTTTGAGCTAAACGCTGTTTTATTTGCACATCTGAGTTTACCAGACTTGATGCGGTGATTTCAAATAATAATATACGAAATTCTAGTAGTAACACATTTTCGGTTTAACCGGAAAGAAAATTGCCTTCAGTGCCTCTTTAAACCAGCAATGGCTGCAACAACGATCTCGTTACAGGGTTAACTATGCAAATTCTTCACTCTATTCCACTCTCACTATCTCCCTCCTACTCTTCCAAGTTCTCTCCTCTACACGTGTTTGTCTGAACACTGGTAATAAAAAGCATTTTTGTTTATGGACGTTAATACAAATTTGAAAACCAGTAAAAAGTTTAAAGTACAAAACTCAATGCATTTTTCATAATCTTATTGAACGAATCTATACTGTGTCATTATTATGAATCGCGCACCCACTTCAAATACATTATAATTTTGAATCTTTCAGTGTAAGTTTCTGATTATCACAGGAAACAGTAATGGTCACAAAAATACCGGATGCTACAAGGATAAACAGCCCATCTGGGCGTGCGGGTTGCAATGCCAAGAAAATTCTGGGAAATGTCCTGCAGACCAGCAGAAGATCGAGTCGTCCAGGTTTACCTGGGTGGGGTGTTTGCTGCCCAGCACCTAGCCGCTTAGTGCGGCTTTATCTGAGGAGTATAATAGAAATGTCGTGTGTCATCAGGCAGTTGTTTTGGGTAGTGCTATATCTAGCCATTTGCGGGCGCAACTGCCCGCGAAGGGTGTTTGCACACAGTGATGGCTGCGCCCTTCCGCCTGCCTGCGACCAAACCTTAGGCCCTTTTACTCTAGCTTAAGGGTTTACGATCCAGTAAGTTCCTCAGCTTGTTCCCCACCTGGCCGGTGAACTCTTTCTTTTATGCAGACTATAAAAATACTCATAGCGAATTCGACCACAGAGTGACCTTACTTGTCTTAGGGAGGTCTGCCCTGAGCCCTTAATTCAATCAGCTTAAATATCTCACGCTGTGCGGGAGCAGCACGCTATTAATTTAAATTCACCAGGTAACCTGATTTCAACATTTCCACAATTGTTGTCTCAATACTAAGTATATCTGGATACGTTCTCAGAGGTGGGAGCTACAATATATAGGTAATTCCAATCGTAAAACTACAGAAAAAAAACAGGCATAGGTCATTTAACCATTTACTGATTTAAATGTTTAGCAACACCCCAGTAGGAAGTTTACTTGTCTGATTTCAAAACTTCACCTGATATACATGCTGAATAGTCCGGGACGAATATGAAGACTGGGGAAAGGGAAGAGTTAATGTCGAAATGAGAACGGATTCTTCTTACAATAGCAACCACAACAATAATAATGTGTACCTCATTAAAGCATACTTGATCAAAACTTTTGAAAAATGTATCTAACACATCCTAGTAATTCGTTTTTATAGGACTGGATTTTCCTATACTCGAATACTTACTATCACTCACTTCTTTCTAGCGATGTCGTGGAAGGAGTCTGGAATTTAAGTAAAGTAGATATAACTTGTGGCGTGATAGCTCGCAAACGGGCCAGAGCCGGCCAACCCTACTGCCGGTCTCACGTCCACACACGCAAGGCACAGGATACTTTAACCGATACGTGGAGGAGATGTAGTCAGCATCACGGCACCTCCAGGCGGAAAATTGGCTTTCTTGATGAGGATTCGCTACCTATCCTAGCTCCTCAATTTCCTCACGCTGCTGAATCGGCGCCGGTCTTATATGCGGTACTTTAAGTCCGCACACCCCAAAGGGTGGAATGAACCCAGTCGTATTCCGTGGCATGGAACAAAAGCATAACGCTCTAGTCCACTACGCCATGCCGACTTTTAAGCAGTTGGCTATCACTTCAACCGCCTTCTATCCCTTACACCAACAATAAAACAATTGCTACAATATTTCCATTAAATTTAGTTACAAACATCAGCCGTCTTTTTTTTCAAAATAGTTTATAGAAAACTTAGAAGTAAACGATGAGAATACAGAGTCGTATGACTATATCTCTTCAGAACTGTTGTTCTTTCCATAACATTCCTTTGTTAACATAATGAGTTCAATGTTGAGACCATAACTACAGAGCCCTTCAGGGCTAGAGAGCAATAAGATAAACTTTATGCTTTACTTATGATGGTAGTGTTTATGAAATGGTTTTGTAATATAGCAACGTACTTTATTTTACCTATTCAATGATATATACCATTATTTTCCCATATTGATAGCACATTTCCTTTTTCTTTCTATCAAATGCACACGCACACACGCACACAAGTACTCTCTCTCCCTCTCTCTAATGGGTAATAACCCTACTTAAAGAAAATTTCGCGACCTCCAGCAAAATCTCTGGATTTGGAAGTTCGCATGCAAAACACCACAGAAGAAGCAATAAATTTCCATGGTCGTATTTCTGTTTTATGAGATATTGGCATTGATCGATTATTATTTCATCTCCCTTCAGGCATTGCGCATAAAGGTTTATAATTAATAAACTATCCTAGGGCAATATATCAAACGTTTTTCGAGTTCTTGACGACGCAAATAGCCAAGTCCCTGATCTAGAAATTTCTGCACCCCTGAGGCGGGATAATGGATCAAGTCTTTTTGTCCAGCCCATGCAAGGGTAACAAAAAACTGAACGGAACAACAATGGACGCCACATCTGAAAGAACCAATATTATGGGATAAAGGGGTGCATGGCACCTCCATCAGAAAGCTATCGCACCATTAGTTTAATGGTCGACACAGACGAGCTGTTTCATCAACACGTCAATACCTCATACATGCTCAGATGTTTAAATGTGCACCCATAAACCAGAATTGCACTAGGTAGTTTCACACATGTTAGGACAAACATAAAAAAACCTCATGCAGTATATTCACTTAGGTTTTTGTATTCGCTGTTCTACAAATCATTGTTTTACAACCGTGTAATATGGTTGGAAGAAACGAACTCAACTCAAGCCAATGAAGTATGGGAACGCTACTACACTTCCATTCAGTAGGAATCGATTAATACCTAACTTAGACTATCAGAGACACAGAATATCTTCCCCAAATGGAGTAAATCAACAGACAGAAGCTGGGTTTGCTTTATTGTTGTGAACACTTTAGTGGTGATGTCATTTTAATTATAACATGGACTATACTTCTTGTTATCCAGATACACTTTCATACACACTTACGAGGGTCGCTTGATAAGTCTGGCACATTTTCATGAAGGGATGGAAATTTTTGTTGCAGCTTTGTGGGTGGCAAACTTGATTATTCTAAAGATTACACAGAAAAGTTGAATGTGCTAAAATATACAGTTCATTGTTGACAGATATCTGAACTGGTCAATGTGACAGCTGCGATTGAAAATGGAGAGAACAGAGTTTCCTGCTGTAATCAAACATTTTCATTTGATTGATTTGTGGCTGGATTACCACACAAATCAAAACTGAACTGGATGAAGTTCACGTGGACTCTGCAACAAATTGAAGACCATTTACTTTTGGATCAATGAATTTAAACGTGGTCGTAGAAGCACCGAAGATGAATCGTGCTCTGGTCGCCCAATTGAGGTCACCACGCAGGACACAATTGAAAAAAATTCACGATCTGGTTATGCAAGACTACCGAATCAAAATTCCTGAAATTTCTGAGGACGTGGGCCTCTCTACTGAGCGAGTGCACAATAACCTGCGTAAAAAACTGGCAATGAAAAAGATGGGTGCCGCGATTCCTCAAAGTCGACTAAAAGCGCATCCGGAAGAGCACTTCTATCGAGGGTCTGACGATGTTTAATCTCAATCCAAAAAGAAATTTTGCGCCGATTTGTGACTGTGGATGATACTTGGATCCATCATTACACACCAGAGTCAAAACAATAGAAGAAGGTTGGTGAAAGTGCACCAAACAAGGAACATTTTGTCAGCTAGTAAGGCGATGGGTACTATTTTTTAGGGATTCTCAAGGAATAATCCTCATAGACTACTTGAAAAATGCCGAACCATATTGAAATCTAATATGCTTCATTGTTGGATCGTTTGCAGCATGAGTTGACTGAAGAGAGACCGAGATTCAAACGCAAAAAAAAGGGTTCTTTCACCAATATAAATGCACCATCGCACACTTTAGCAATCGTAATGGCGAAAGCGCATGAGTTGGGCTTTGAATTGATCCTCATCCACCTTATTCACCAGGCTTAGTTCCAAATGACTTCTTCCTGTTCCCAAACTTGAAAATTTGGCTTGGTGGTAAGAAATTTTCTTCAAATGAAGAAGTGATGAGTCACCACCAACGAGTATTTTTCAGACCCTGATGGAACCTATTTTTCCGACGGGATGAAAAAGCTGGAACATCGCTGCACCAAGTCTCTAGCCATCAATGGATACTATGTGAGATGTTGATGAAGAAACAGATATATTATTAATTTTTTACCAGATTTATCAAACGTCCCTCGTATACGTTTCGATGTAGGTGTAAGAAATATACGGTATGCATACAGACGCAGCGAAACTGTCTCCGAGGAAACTTCGGCCGCGCCACAGAAGATGTCTACCGCAGATGTGGACGAAACGTTTGGACGTTCTTACGCCAACAGACCACGGCAAAACAGTCCGGAAATACATAATTATAGTATGCTTAAAGTTATAGTCAGTTCTTTAAAATGCGTGTCACTATGCGATTGCTCTGAAATTCGATGCTCTTTGCATGACCAAGAGAGGAAAAAACCGACAAAACTACTTGCCACTTGAAAAAAAGTATAAGTATTTAAAAATTAAACCAATGACAAAATATTTCGGAAAGCGTTAACACACAAAAACAAATTACTCTTGATATCAATTGTATGTCTCATGTAGTTATTGTTATACTAAGAATATCTACTTTCAGGGTAGTGACAATTATAAAAATATCAGGATTCAAGTGAAAAAGAAACAAAATGAAACACGACAATTCTACTAGAAAAATATGGCATGATCTCAGCGGACAGCTTATCTCGCTCTTCTCAGAAGTACAAATCCGAAGGCCATACATACACAGCAATCACATAATACCCAAAATGTGGAGCGATAATAGTGGGATAGGATTGCAAGCATTTGCAGCCAACGGCCAACGACTTACGTTGATGGAACATTCGGCTTCGTTTCAAATGCCCTTCCCATCCACGACTCGCAACAAAGGACAGGGAATTTTCGTCAGAGAATGGATTCAGAAAATTTAAAACACATCGATACCTACAATGTCTGCTAATTCCGTTTTGGTTATCGACAATGCTTCTTTACATAACATCAGGTGAATAAACCACCTATCTCAAATTATTTGAAAAAAAGGATGAGAGCTTGGCTACTTGAACCTAATATTGATGAAACAATGAATAAACCAAAACTTGAACTAAAGCCAACAAACCAATTTTAAGACTTCCGTCATATCACCCAGTCGATCTAAACCCAATGGAATTAATTTGGGTTGATGTTATACAATCGGCAACTAGCAGAAATTTACCTTTAAGCTAAAAAAATGTGGAACGATCGTGTCACCAGGTATTTACAGAAATCGAAAAGACAAAATGGGAAAACGTATGTCAGTATGTCGAAGAAATTGAAAATTACTTTATAAAAATTATGGAATAATAGAAAAACACGCAGAAAGAATTCTGATTCAGGATAATGGTGTAGAAAGTAACGACAGCAGTGTTGGTGCCCATGGTGTGTGCCAAACAATATAAGTGGAGAAGATTTCAGATTTGGAAAATTTGTGTGTAGGATGACCAGATCAACATTTTCAAAACTAAGGCATTTGAAGGATAAAAGTACGACAATTTGAAACATTGTTCACAGATAACAATAAACAGTATGCAAATACAGTACAAAGCTATCCAATTACATTACTTTAAAGGTCTTTACATTTAAAATGTATCAAATTACATTGCATTGCTAAAATGCCCTTTACAGTTAAAGAGTCTGGTTCCTTTCGTTTGACCATTGGGTAGCGAGTAGTGAATTAATACAGGCATTATGAGCAATTTCTCAAATAAAAATTGAATACATGTAGCAATGTTTCCAAACCTGTTCAAAAAGGTACTCCACTATACACTATTGATTCGAGGAAAATGAAAATTGTGGTATTCCACCGGAAGCAGATATAACATACGTCTGTTTCACAAACAGTGTAATTCCCATTACAATACATTATTTTTATATAGCAACAAAAACATAGTGCTCATCTCGGATTTTATATGTATACAGTATTTCAACATTTTATGCACTATGTTTAAAAGCATAAAAACGCCGGACGATTAGAAAATAACTTAAAAGCTGGACATGTCCGGCGAAATCCGGACGTCTACATCCAACTTCAATGTCAAAATATTATAAAATGCAATTCCTCTTCTTTTATAGGTAAGGATCAGAAAGGAGTGAATTACTGTGAATCATATGTTGCAACTATGACTGGCATTAAGGGAATATTTTTCATCGTCTTCCAATTGTTGCATATATCAGAACAGAATAAAGTATTTGAACTGCATATTCAATTTTATGACCAGATTAGTAGGACCTTTAGTTCATTTATTGGAAAGGATAACGGAGGGAGGGACATGAAGGGATTAATATTGTTTCTTCTGCATAGTCCCCCTTCTCTATGAACTGTTATATCAAATCGAAGAGCTTTAACTTCAGAAACAACTGATGATATTACAACTCGTTGTATTGTCTACTTTCTCCATCTCATAACTAATGGTAGAGGAAGTATGGCATTCTACCCAAAAATTTTACGTCAAGAGTTCCCCAGGTACATCTACACGTTTTATAGTCCCCTGAGTTCAAACAACTATTTTTACTTTCCCTACTACTTACAGTAAGAAAGATTCATTACACCCGTGAATTCGAAAAATATCCCTAACTACGTGTGAACTTTCTAAATGTTTTGAGACTTTCATAAACCCAAAATAATGTACGTTTAGAAAAGTATGAGTGCATGCGTACATTACTCAAAAACAAAGTTGGGTATATACCAAAATTGATATTTAAGTTCATATTTTCCAATGAAGCGACAAGTAGATATTGAAAACGTCACAATCCAAACAGCCCTTTACGTGGGACATTTTTTTTTCAAATTTTGCTTTCTTTGAAAAAATGGGCTAATGAATTTTATTAAAAAGCCATTCATTTAACACATTTACCTACATGACAAAATGTATATTTTGAAGTTTTAGGAATAATATTTTGTATAATTGATTTTTGTACAATAGGTAAAACGTAAGAGAGAAAATCTTACTACACAAAAATGCAGATCTCGTTAAATCTCGCAAATCATGTCATATCAAACTTAGTAGATTTCACCATTTCCATAATATTGCTTGTTATTACTTTAAAATTTCAAGTAGTTTCGCGCTTTTGAAGCGGCAACTCGCTATTTGTTTTTGTCGTAGTCATCTCTCGCCTACGGCTTCCAAGGTCTCAATTTAAAACTGGCCCAAACCGATGATTTTAAGTGTGCTTAAAAGCGACAGATTCATCTCTGTAGATTTAATGATATGGAAAATAACTCCTCTGGGTCGAAATTTCGGCACACCGGCTGATATAATCCTGGCAATTGACAGCGTCGTTAACAAAGAAAATATTAAAATATTTTTGTGTTCATCGAAAGAGCGTGAAATTTCAATGGCCTTACATAGCGATTCCTTTGTTTAAAAAGCTATCACTTTAGTTATATCAGTAAGTCTACAGCGAGATGTGTACATGCGCAGTGGAAGTTTATTTCAAGTAACAAAAGGTAGTTAGAGAAACAAATTTTTGTAAGAATGGTATGCCGAAGAGCGCGAGAGAAAGTCATGTGAATGAAGACATTCGTGAAATACGTCCATGTGCTGTGGAGGGTATGAAATGAAAGTAGTTGAGAAAAATTCGGCAGTCCATTTCATTCGTGAGCACTAGACCACAAAGACAATCTTACGGTTTTGTGTGGTACACCCACAAACTGAATAAAACCGCAGTATCTCTCGTAAGGTGAGTTGCGGTTTATGTGAGTATGCCCGTATAACGTAAGCGATAATGCACTAACATAACGAATCTTCATAATTGATAGAAAAATTTGTACTACTACATTAATGTTTGTGGACTACATGCAACACATGAGTAATAGTAAAATAGATGTGAAAGTTATATCTACTAGGAAATTTTATCAGCAATGCCAGGAACGTTCTTGAAAAGTTCGTGCGAAAGCAGGGGACAAACTCTTTTTATCAATATACGTGTCCCACACAAGCAGATGAAAAAAAAAAAAAAAAAAAAAAACCTGCTTGTGAGAAATAGCTGAAAGTAGCCGTTTGGAAGGAAAGGATGACACAAGATAAAAAAAAAAAGAAAAAAAAGAAAGAAAATGGTGTATAGAGTGCGATAAACGAGCAAGCTCGCAGAGATGGGCTTTATTTTCCGGTTCGTAAGGAGGACTTCGTTTTCTCGGAAAGCACAGATAAAATTTTCTAAGGACGTTGTCAATATGCTCTCCAGTATATGACGTGTTCGAGCTGACGGGGCAGGTTTACAGCATATTTCTGATTATATATGACCTTAAAATCTGCTGCTAAAAAGCTCTCAGTGCACTTCGTCTACGGACAAAACGTCTACAATAAAAAATGTCTGTAAAGGGAAATGTCAAGGTTCAAATTTGTTTAGTTTAGGTCTACAATGAGGTATGCCGCGAAAGTGACTATGGATAATGTTTGCACATTTGTTTACAGTTTACACATAAACAAACTGCTTCGTACAATTTATTCGAATAAAGGGGAACAGATTTGTGTTTACCGAAACCACAAATATCATTACAGAAAAAAGAACCGAAATGGATCCAAGCTATACTGACATCAGAATATATCCCCACGTGGAGTAAATCACGTGATAGGAGATGATTTGGTTTTACACTGTAAACACTTTAGTTGAAATGTCATTCTAACTATAAAATGAACTATATACTGTGCGGGATTCAAATAACACCAAGGTACACCAATATATCTATGGCCAATAATAAAGAGGTACGCACAACTGTTAAGAAACCTAACAAAAGAAGTCAAAAATAATCCATATTTGTCACACATAGAAGAAATTTGTCTTCATAGAAGAAATAGAAATTTAAAATATGCATGACCGGTGAAAGTAATTTTGCCTGTAAGTTAAACTCATTTACAAACTACACACAAGATATCAAGCTGCAGCTCATTTCTCCTATTTGATCCTTCTTTGCTCGAATAAGCGGGTGCAAGGGGTCAAACGCCTTTCAGTTTGAGCCCTGATATGAGGGTGAAGAAGTGGATGAATGTCGGGTGCGATGGATGAAAGAAAAGGTGATGGTGGAGTATGTGGAATGAATGGCGGGAGAAATCGACCAAAAGCCACACAGGCGACGCTTCGTCCACCACATGCACCCTTGCACCACAGAACAATTAATGAGAGGTGAGCAGTCTAATCATTAGACCAGTTTGATTCATGTACTAATAATGCATATCGTTTTGCACTGAATTAGCCGACGGCTTTAATGCTCCAGCCAATTAATTTTGGCTGACGTATATTTAAAGTATTGCTATTTATATAGTTTCCCTAGGCAAGCATATGAGCACTTTTCCATTTAGTGTATTGCTTTCTGTTCACGAAACAATTAGACAACTTCAGACATTGTGTACTCTAATAATATTTAACTTGAACCTTAAATGATATTAGGAGACTTCGAACAAGCATCAATGAATGTAGCAGCATTAATGTTTTCAAATGCAGACATAAAAGTATTTTTTCTGTTTTTGCCAACACATAACTATGGAAAAAGGTTAAAGCTGTGGGTTTAGTAGAACCCTACATTATAACAACGTAAATAATTATATAAGGGGACTATCATCTGTTCCCTCAGATGATTTTGTAGTTGTTATGAAACATTCCCTGAAGAAGTGCTTTAAGTAGCAGATAAGGCATATTGACGGAACTTCCATTAGAGGAAGACGTCTTGCAGTTTCACCTCATTTTAATCCAACGGATGGAATGTGTTTAACTGAGTATTAAGTGGCTTACATTGTACAATTATACCATGAAGGTGTGGCACAGTACATTAGAGAACTTGATCACTAAAACCGAGCATTCTATAGGCATGGGCGTCCCATAGTGAATTCAAATACTATTTACCGAAAAGCGTGTTACTTTTCCTAACTCTAGACCAGTGGTCTTCACAATATGTTAAAACAGGTATTGGGTAAGCAGTGCACCATCGAATGCATGGTAGTGCGGGAGGGGTGGAGGGAGGGAGAGAGGCAACCTGTTAGCTTATGGGGTGATCAGTATAGACTCGTTAGTTACCTGTGTATGGACGTTGTGCACAAGATGGCTAGATGTTCACGAAGGTCTTCTACCCCTAGATTATTTATCCCTTCATAAGAGCAGGCATATTTTTTACACCATTTGATAAGGCTGCGCGATGTATAATATGCAATGAGGTCGTGAATGTCATACGAAAATATAATCTCCAGCGTCTTTATGACACTTGTCATGTTAGTGATAAACGAATCACAATGTTGAAGCAGTTACGGGACACCAGCAGACAATTACAGTACGGTTGGTATTGTATTGTCTGTTTTGATATTGTTATTATTAATTATTATTATGTGAACGCGACTAAGGAGTTGTATGACCCTACGGAAAAGCTGTCACTCCACCACTGCTTACCCGTCAACAGTTCCCTGTGTACTAGCGTGCATGCGGGTAAAAGACTGCTGCTGATCACTTCTTTAGATACTCGGGGAAAAAGAAGTCTCGATGTAGATTTGGATTCTCCTATTAAAAGCCTATATTTTAAAAACGGTTAATTACGAAGGGGAAAGTATACCTCGATGTTATTATCTTATAAAATATTCAACGAATTTTTATTCAAATGTTACAATATAACTAAAGTTGTGGAAGCCGTAATATGCCGACGTAACTTAAAACAAAACAAAATGAAGAGCTAGTTGAAGCATATGATTTGTGTGAAATACGCTTTTTCGCGACATTTACTGTTTCCGAAATAGTGCATGCTTAAATTTTACCAATATAAAGCTTCCTTTTGATGTGTGTGAAAATGTATTTCGCATGAAGTATTAGTAACTGGTGATGCAAAGAGTTTTGTTTTCTCATACATGTAAGCAACTCTGAAAATTTGAGCCCATTTCTAGCAAACACGCATTGATTTACGTCAAGTATAGGGAACAGTCATTATATGCATAATAGTATCATGTAAGGGTAGCTGTGAAGCGATAATGGACGGATAATAGTGTGAACCTTATAGATAACGCTTTTAATTCAAGTTAATCACAGTTTGCGGAAGTTACATTCAACAGGAATGGGTATTTTATAGTATGCGAAAAGTTGAAATGACAGTGAACTATTTTAACAAAAGCTAAATAGTGGACACTTAATTCAAAACATACGACCTATAACCAGAAAAATCAAAATAGAAACCCTGACAGAAATTGCTAATGTGTAGGAATTTCAAATAATATACCCGAATTTTGTATCAGAGCTAATTTTCCACTAGACGAAAATGCTGAAACTTCAAACTTTGTATACTATTCTTCGATTAAGTATATTTCTTTAGATCGCACTTTATAAAAAGTTAACAAAATAAGGTCCACATTACTTTCTTTACAAAAAACCAACCATATATTAAATTATTGGAACTATAAATCAAAAAACTATACTCAATATTATGAACAAAAGGTTCCCTAGATGGGGACCATTTTAAATTTGTAGTAAACGTAACAAAACAAGATTACGACAAAAGCAAGTTTCAAAATGTTACGCACTGATTCTGGAAATCTGCGGCGTCCATTTAAACGTCCAGTTTGGATATTTAAATAAACAGAAAGACAAAACTGCAACTGGAATCTTATTCTACAGTTTCGGATGTTTGTTTCAAAAAGTTTTTTTTTTTTTAAAAAACTGCTTCTTTTCCTCCTAATGTCCGAGATTCTGTATTATTTCCTCTATATTTTTTTAACATTGTCCATCCCTTTTTAATGCCATGCCTATGGAGCTGAACTTGGAATCGAGCATTTCAACACGCAGATAATTACGCATTGGACACTATTAGCAAGTCATTTTTTGTTATTTCTACACCGAAAATATTTTGAAGGGCTGCAGTATTTTGACTGTGCAAAGACAGCACTGCCATTAGTACTTTAGTTGGAAGGCCAGTATAAAAGTATTAATTACTACTCCAATACCTATTATATATTCAAAAGATTGCAATAAACACATCCTCTTAATTAACCAACCCCTCTTCCTAGTTATAATTTTTTCTTCGCATGATGTGTCTATGAACGTCATCCAATGAATGTTTCTACACGATTGTGCACTAGCTTATTTCAATATGATGGTAAGTAATTTCTTGAATGATAAATCTCAGCACATACGGATTGGTCAACGGAATTCGTTGCATGGTTGCTCGAACTCCTAGTTTTAATTCAATGGATTTGCTACTAAGTGTTTTATTTAAATCTGTATCAAACAAACTAAAGAAAACAAAAAAGTAATTTGAAATATATAAAGTAACTGTAACATTATAGGTAGGTATGTAGATGTTCAGTGTATAGAATTATTACACCTACGAAATTTGTCTATTTATACGGATACAATAGGAGAATACAGTGAAATACCAATCACACCAACTGCAGAATATTTCATTTCTATTTTTTCCCTGATTTTATTGGTTTAAACTATCCAGTTACTTGATTAACCTTTTATATTGTGTATTGGTATCTCAAGAGTTCTAATTAGTGGCTATAAGGCAGCTCCTTAACGACTTTTAAATGCAAAAAAAGGAATTAAATAGTTTATTTTGAACTCTCAAAGAATTAGGGGAGATAATTTATGGGAGGATGGACCATTGGCTTTGCACCCCTGGGCCCTTCCTGAAGCGAACGCAGTGGAGCGGCTACCGCATATGCAGGCGTTGAGTAATCAGTAGAAAATCGTACAAAATGCAATCAACGTTATTTTGTAGTCATTAAATATGAAAATTTAATTTTTTTTTTTTTTTTTTTTTTTTTTTGTGAAATGAGCTTTTTCATGAGTTACCCATTTATCCAGACTTGATTATCCGGATCCAGTCCGGTCCCAATTAATCCGGATAAATGGAGTTCTACTGTATATAAAAGGAACGCTCATTTCCGATATAAATCTGGACTCGTCATAATTCTAATTTCTAGAAGATTTTCTTGATGTTAAGTTGGTCTCCACATATAATCCATCTTTAAAGAGGCTTCACAAGACTGGGATGCAAAACAAAATAAATTAAACAGAAATAAACCGTCGGTTGTAAATGTTTGGTTCTCTATCAATATAAGTGTTTATCAGATTATCTCATCGACGGCGGTTAAATTATAGTCGCGCTGCTCGAGCGGTTACCACGGATTTATCTTTTGTAATAGATACCTCTCAGATAACGCACTGCTTACTCCACGTTGAGTGAACATCTATGTCTCATTTGTGGTTCCTGCGAATTCCATTGGCTGAAGTGATGCGTACATTGGTGTTTAGCATAGGACCGGTCAGCGCGGCAGTTCCCCTCTCACTCTTCTTATAAGAATAATAATCAGTGTGTTATCTGAGAGGTTTATATTAACAAAATAAAGCCATGGAAACCGTTCGAGCAGCACGACAATACCTAGATAAGCTATGTTATCCACGGTAACACCGAGAATGAAGAGCATCTGAGGAAAATAAAATAGGAAGCAAGAATATCCCAAATTTTAATCAATCAAGGCGTGGTAATTCTAGTCTCCCAAGTTATCTTAAACGTCGTGACTTCTTTATACAATAGTGTTTTTTGGTTATTTCAGCCGCCTGCATCGCCACCAAACTGCAATTTAATTACGTTTGTGTCTCTGTAGACACCCCCCCCCACACACACACACACACACACACACACACACACACACACACACACACACACACGAACAAGTTGAATGTTATGAATTCCAAGCATCCGCACATTATTTTCTACCTGTAGCACTAATTAAATCAGCAGAAGTCAATTATTCATAAAGTAACTAGTTTCAATTACTCATTGTTTATGACTCAATAGCTATGCTTCGCCCACTGCATTCAAGAAAAAATAGTTAAAATGTTAAGTCATTGTTAGGAAAACACTTTTTTCTTCTGTAAACTCTCGAGTTTGTAGAAACTAACAATACAGCAGAGTCTGAAATAATGACATGAATATTATTAAGGAATTCCATGTATCACATTCTGCAGTCTCGTATTTGGGCACCTGAAAATATAAGCAGTGAACAGAATGTATGGAATATTATTAAAACTAGAATTTGGAGGGTAATGCAAAAATATCAGAAATATACAATCATCTTTGGAGATATTTAAAAGCTAGAGAACCAGGTTTTATTTTGCCTGACTTGACTTATAAAGCTCAAGCTGCCTATTTGAAGTATAAATTTCATTTCTTGCCTTCTCTAAATCAACCTATAACCTTTCAAGTTATTTTTTATTTTTGCATTAATACCCTGCCTTTAATTATAAAAGGCATGTCTGCGGAACTTTTGGAACATACTGCTTATCGCAATGGCTTTAAGTCGAATATAATGGTTTATCTTTGGGTTCTGTACGTGGCTAACGGGATACGAGGCGGTGCGACTCATGGTAGTCTTAAAAATGATTAACATTGTATAGCATCTTGATATAACTGTAGCTTTTGTGTAGCTTTAATGAGTGGTTTATCTATTTGTTTTAGGATACTGTTTTACATACTTCATTGATTCATGACCGGACTATGAGAATAAATTGATTTCAGTTCTCGCCGCCGTTAGCCCTGGCTTTGCACGTTAGATCACACACAGAGAGAGGGAGAGAGAGAGAGAGAGAGAGAGAGAGAGAGAGAGAGAGAGAGAGAGAGAGAGAGAGAGAGAGAGAGATTCTCAGACTCAGATGAAGAGAATCTCCCACGCCCAGCCGGAAATCGAACCCGGGGCCCTTCACACAGCTTCAACTTTCCTACTACATTGGATAACACTAAATGATCATCAGTTGGACATGCTTTACGATGGCGTATGGTCATCTTTTGTATTCTTATATTTGCTACTACTTCAACATTTCTTTATGAAAGTGGGTTCCTCAGCATCGGCAGACATTGTAGCGAAAACATATTGATGAATAGTAATGGTCAGTTACGTCTTGTAAAGGCACGCAATATGCCAAAATCACTGAAAAGAAACCTCAAGCTAGGTTAATACAATAGATAATCAAAATGCATACACTGTCATCATAAAATAAAATTAAATATTCGAAAATTCATATGAAATTGGTGCCGATGTTGGAACCGTTTTATTGTGTAAGGTTTCCAAAAATACAGTTAATCACGATAAAGTGTTGTATCAATCAACACACTATAAAGACAAAGAAAAAGTCAAAAGCGAGGCTAAGAAAATTAGACTATTTCCAATAGTCGTTGCCACATCCAGCAGGCAGTTGCAATATTCAATAAATTCATTCGTGGATGGTGGCAGAGAACTCAAAAGAATGTGACTGAAGAACATTACAGCATTACATCGCAGTAAAGGGCAATAATTAAAATACATAACGTGTGTAACTTTTAAGCCAAACTTCTATTATTATTTATTAAATGTATTAAGACTGTAAATTTTAAACTTTATTATGAATTTTTTGTATTTACAGTGCTTTTTTAGCGTTTTATACCTTTTAGGCTGCCAATTTTGATTACTGTAAATGACTAAACATCCGGGCTCTATTTATAACCATATATTCCGAATGTTTCTAAAAAAATGTGAAACATAAAACAGTAAAGCAAATAAATAATATCCAATATTATATAAACAGAATTTTCAAAATTCAAAAATGTAATTTTGTAATGAAATTCTGAACAAAAAGCATGTGTAATAATTTTCAGAAATGCTAGCACATAAAAGTTCTACATATTGTTAGCTCTTTGTACATCTAAAGTTCTAAAACACAAAATTTGGAAAAGCTTACACTTGTCTTTTAGCACCTAAAATTACAAGCTCATACTAAGCTCCTTAAAATCTTGCACATATATTGAATATTTATTTCATTAGATATATCAGAATGTCAGTGGCAACTCATTTTATATAGGTTCATAAAATTGTGTTTATTATTTAAAAAAGAATGGCATTCAGGCTTTATGGTAGGCACTTTTAAGTTTGTTAGAAGTGTTTATAACATGCCATAAAAGCTGTCTAATGCCTTAAGTAGATGGGGTTTCCATTTGGGAGATGTGTTTATTCAACACACTTATGCTCACATATGGAAATTCAGAGAAGTATGTGTGTGTCCAACTAGTGCATTTAATAATATTTAACAAAATATAAACTGCATTACAATAGCCCTTTATATTTTTTGCTTCATTTCCCTAATCCTGTTGAACTCCTTTGGGCTACTGTCATTGACTTTATTAATGTTTACCATAAAACGCATTCACTTCTCCATAGTAAGGTACCGACTATAATGAGGGTAGGGAATGAATCTATTTGAAACTCAACCATAGAGGCAGTCTACATAGATTTTGCTCACCTTTACAAACCCCTATTTAGGTTATTAATGATTAAAGATACAAACTAAGTGTCAGAAATATTCTACATTATGAGAAAAAGTAAACAGTGTATGGGCAGCTAGCAGTATGCATCACTTACATTACCAGAATACTAATATTTAGCTAAAGTAATGACTACATTATTTTGAGGGATATAATTGAGAAAATGTAAGCAACTATGTCGATAATATGTCATTTCTAGGACATAATTGGCTAATGTTTTGCGCACAGTTTATTCACCAGTACTCTCCAATAAAGAGATCAAGTAAAACAAAACATTTCTTCATCAAATCATATGTAACTTTTCATTGTTGAATTGTACTTTCATCTTTCAGATGTATTTATTTAATTTTATTACAGGAAACTCAAAAGCCTGTATCTGCAATGTTAAATTTTCAAATTCACTTATCTCAAAAACTATTTTTGAATTGTTTTACCCACATAAACAAGAATTTAACTTCATAGTGAAACCAATTTTCTTTTTTCTACACCATCAGTTTGAGTGGCAAAATCTTGCTCTCATATTTTCAATAGCTGCCAGATGAAAAGTTTCATCTGCTTCAAACATTTGTTGCAATTAACAGCAGCAAAAGGTAACAAAGAGCATTTTTAACATTCTCAGTGAAATTGAAATTCATATTATGAACAATATTCACTATTTTAACATAGTGTCTTTAGAGAACTAATTATATTATGAGATAATTTAAAAAATTAATTGAAAGAAAAAGTATATTATTTTAATATGTCATTGTACCATACTACCATCATAAATTCTTCAAGTTTAACAGGTGTCTTTAAATTCTTTCAATAAATTCTGATATGCTCTCCAAACACAATGATAACTGTAACATGCCAGCTAGGAGACAAATGGAATGTGAAGCTATAGAAATAATTTATGCATATTAATCTATCGATTATCCTCTGAAACATATGCACATTTTTTCCTTTTTTTTTTTATTTCAGTGAAGTTAATATTACTTTATGGCAACCATTACTCTGTTCATGGTTTGTTTGTACCTGAATGTAATTGCATGAAAACATGACTGCTGCTGTTTCTCATTTTCAGAACTTAGTTAAATATCCCTCATATCTGAGCAGTGGGCTATCAACAAGTGGTTTACAACAACAAAAATCTCTACTGACCTATACTGCAATAGCAAAACTGTAACCTTTGAAATCCAAAAGATTTTAAAAAGTTTGTTTTCTTTACAGAATAGCACTGGTATAACTTTATAACACTGCATCAGGGTATCAGTTACCAATCAATATCTTACACACTGAAAATGTAAAAAATTAAAATTTTAACTAAAAAATATTTCAAACTGACCAGGAAAAATTCAGCTATATACTTGGTTAACATTTAAAGTTAAATTTCAACTTATAAATTAAACTGAAGTTCCACTTAAAACAGTTCAAACCTAGTGCTAACATGTAGCACAATTATTGAGGTTATGTTATTCATATTTTGTGGGAATTAGTGCACCTTAAGGTTAAATTTTTCAGTTTAATCCACTAGAAGTTAAGAAAGTTGTTATTTTTATCTTTCTACCTGTTATCTGTTTCATAACCTTACAGCAGAGTTTGGTTTTGTACTGTAACTATTAAAATGTATCATGATATTCATAGAATTTATGGCTACTCTTTCAATAATTAATAACTTTGAATGCTCACCGAATTGAATTAACAGACGAACTTCTAATATGTAAACTAGATGTGGTTGGAGTCAAAACACCCTCTCCCCCTTCAGTCCTCAAAATCAGAGCTCTAATATTTAAAAAGTGAAAGCATCATCTTAGCAAGTCAATTTACAATCAAAATTATGGAAGTGAACTACTTGTTGAGTATTAAACAGTTAAGATTAGTTCTCACTTACGCTAAAAGAACCACAATATTTCTTAATACTTATCAAACTTTCTGATAATAAGTCAATTTCTCAGAAAATGTGTGTTTTTTTTCCTTCAAATATCCTTTTTCATTAGGTTTTGTTAGCTTAATAAACTGTTCAGTACTGAATGTAACACTTAAATAGAGTCACAGAAAGTCATTCTGTATATATTGATTTAGTTACAAATTTTCAACAAATGTTTATAAGTTTCACTATAAAAAAAAAAAAAAAAAAAAAAAAAAAAAAAAAAAAAGCAAATTTGTTTACTTTTACTACAACTTTAATAGTATATAACTTTAAACTATTTATATGTCAGTGTTTTGTGTATACCCTGAAAAGTCATCGAAATAAAAAACAAATCTTTCTTCAATCATTTTGTATTTTGAAAAATACTGCCATGATAATTGCAGAAAACAAGTATTTAAAACTTGGCTGTTCATATATCCATCCCAACAGAACACTTAAATAGCCCTGATTATAAAAATAACATTCTTCAATTGAATAATAGCCATCCCTTTTTGGAACCTGTTTTCTAATTTCCATCCTTGCATTACTTTTAACGAGATAAATTGAAGGTTGGTCCAAGAAACCCAGCTGTCAGCAGTAATGCATATAATTGCTTATTAAATCATGATGCCAGGTTTCTTATTTGCGTATAAAACACCCTCACCCAACACCGAATCTTTTACCCAGTTTAACTATTTTATCATCTAAGCTTGCCCGAAAATAGTATATTTACATGTTTTCGCGTAATTGACAACCTATGCCGGAAAAGTGAATTGTAAACATTGGCAATTGTCTAAGCCTGATAAAATCACACCAACATGCAGAATATGATTGATTTCAATACATTTAAACGGTCTAAAGTTACTTTTCTTATTCAAATTCGATGTACAAAACGTCGTTATCAAACTTCTTGCCCACTTCAACTACTCTAAGCATGCAAGTACGGCGGGTAAAAACATACTTAACGTGTTTTCGTGAAATTAAAACGATGCCGAGAAACTTGGTAGAGCTTTCAATATCAAATAGCGCAACTTTGATGGCTCTCTAAAGTTTTAAGCAAGTTATTTCTATACTATTTGATAGATTTATTATTTGACAAAGGGAAAAAGTAAAGGAAGTGCCAGATACTAAGGTATGCGGACACTAGTGCATAATCACTTGTACACGCCACTTTCAACTCTCGCCTGGGGTCGAACCAAGGCCACCCGCTTAGAACGCCACATAATTTCATAAGAAAACTCACCGAGGTCGAATAAGGTTGACAGCTAAGCCGTATGCCGTCTTGATTTAATTTCTCCTTCAGCAGTAACTTCAGTTGGATTTTGGGGATCTTGACCAGTTCTGCTTTGCCCTCTTCGTACTCGTCCAGGTATTTGCCGAGTTCCTGGGCACTGTCCGCCGACGAGGATGCCGGACTATTGCCCGTTGTACAACGTTGGGACTGCTGTTGCTGCTGCTGTTCCTTATCCGATGAACCTTGATGCCCCGAAGACGTCCTGGAAGATCTGGCGCTAGAGTTATCGCACTGACAGTCCTCATGAACAGCTGTAGTCTCCTCCAAAGTAAAGTATACAGATGCTGCACCTTCCTCTCTCAGCGTGCGAACCGACTGGAGAAGCCGGTTGCGATGCGAAGGGTTGAAGACACCGATCGCGTCCAAGTCTGGATCGCCTACCTGTTTACATATTTCCAAGTCGTCGTAACCATTGTCAATGAAAGACTCGGCGTATTGGCCCAGATGCAAGGACCGCAGCCACTCCACCACGATGTTGCTCGACATTTTCACACCCGCATAGCACGCAAGACTCCCGAACAACGCGACCGAACCACGCCGTCTTCCAAGCACGACAATAACGCATTACGAGACAACAACGTTCCACACGCCAGCCGTCATATTGACATTCTCTTTCGAGTTGCGCGGTCGGCCACGCGATGGCAGCACGTGTAGGGAGGCGCACAACACTTGAGCAACGGAAACCGTGCCTTCCGCGCAGGACCGTCCCCACAATTACAACAATTATTCCCATCGCACCAGTATCTCAGACAGACGGGGGGAGAAGGAGCTCGCAAAAATTCGACAAATAATGGAGATACTTTGAACGGTGTTGACGTTATATTATAAAAAAATGCAAATAATTCCTAAATGAATATTTTCTTCACCTCACTACCATGTGAGTGATTCATGAATCAAAATACCAGCATAAATGTACAGATACGGATGGTGCTATTCGAAGTCTGCATAGGGTTGGCATAAAAGAGCGTTTATATTAATACTCCTATATATTATGCGCATTGTTCGTTGGCAGGAGTAGAGTTCGTTGCTACCCCTTCTGTCCAGTAGGAAATCGATTGATATCTCACTTTACCCAACAGAGACACCAGAATATCCTCCCCACGTGAAGTAAATCAGGCGATAAGAGCTGGTTCCGCTTTACTGTTGTAAACAGCATAGCTGCGATCTCAGTCTAATTATAAAATAATCATAATTAATGCAAAGGTATTCGTGGTATAACAAAACAGCATCTGACCTATACTTCTGCTGTTTTTGTGGCTACTTCTTTTGTTTCTCCACAATTTAACTTTCCTTTCTTTATTTTTTATTAGACTTTCCACTTTTCAGTGGTTGCCTTTGGTTCCTGTTAAATTCCTCCAAGTTCTTCTATCCTGTCATTGCCCTTCTCCCAGTTCTCTTTTCTGCATTGTTTTATTAACTCTATTTATCTATGTCAAGCGTGCCCTTCCACGTTTTCTTCTTCCAGGAGCTGTCCAGTTAATAAGGCTACATGGTAATCTTTTTTCCTTCATTAATTTTACGTGTCCATACCATGTTAATGTCCTTGCTTCTAAACTATCAATTAGCGTCTCTTCTGCATCCATTGCTGATATGTTGAATTCTTGACATTTCTTGATACTTAGCGTTTTTATTTTGCATATATGAAAATTTACACCAAAGTCGACGTCACTCGAATGCCAGCGGCTGGCAATGTATAGGTATACCCTTGTGGCTATGTCTTGCTCGCCATCACCTGATCATATACAGATCATCATTAAAATGTTACTTCGGTATGTACCTATTTATTGGATGTTTAAATATAAACAGTTTGTTAAGTCTCGTTCGTTTAATATTCTTCTGTAGTGTTTAACGCCTGCATTTACTACTTGTGGCACCGCAGACGGTGACACTGACGATGGATGAAATGAAGATGGAGCACCGGTGGAATGAGATGACGGGGGAAACCGGAGATCCCGGAGGAAACACGCCCCTACGCCCTTTTGTCCACCGCAAATCTAACATGCGGTCGCCTGGGATCGAACCCGGGTCACATTTAATGCGAATCGAGTGGTCTAACCCCTCGGCCACGGCGCGGCCTTAAACATTTAAATGAACTAATCTAATTTGTTACACTGTTAAGAAAAACACCAACTTACTTTATTTGTTTTCACTGAATGCTTAAAAAGAAATGCTTTGGTAAGCATCTGAACCTTAATGTAAAAAATGTAAAATTACCTTAAGTGTAAAATTTAAATTCAACGCTATGATAAGTCTTGGAAGGCGGAATTTGCACTTCAAACTATGAAACCTTTTGCGTCGATGCCCCTAATTGGGCGCCCCCGAGAAAGAGGTGTGAGGTTAAAGGATGTTAAAGATGATTGGACCTCGCAGACGGCATGGTCCCTAATAACTACAGAATGAAACTCCCCGGTGGCGCCTCAACTCTCCCTATGCGCTCTTACACATCCTCTGGAGCCTTGGGACCCGGATACTTCCTCCGATCTGGAGGGCGACATTTTGCAGAGATCGAATTCCCTGCCATGCACGCCGAAAATTCACCCCACACATAAAAACTTGAAACAGCCAACCAGAGATGAAGTGAAATGGAGGGGGCAAAAAATTCGAAAATTCGGCGGATGTAATTATCAATCCCATCGTTCACCTGGCGATCCGGGGAAACCTTCGAAAAAACACATGGCTTAGGAAGGTCGGCCTATCGATTGCGGGCAGATGATGCTCCCGCCCAAGAAATCCCGTTCGGAAGTTAAAAATTAAATAAATGTGTTTCAGTTTCTGCTGTTTTGAATAACCACGCCTAGATGCTCTGTAAAACATTATTGTAAATATTTAGCTTGGCGTTTGGCGGTATTTTAAACAAAACCAACCAAGCGCAGTTCCGATTCAGTGTTTCTCGTTCGAATTGAGATCCCGAGTTTGAATCTCGGTCAGGGCGAGTTAGTTGGATACGGTTTTTCCGGGGTTTTCCCTTATCCTTCAAGACGAATGTCGGGTAACTCTAAGCTCCATGGACACTGGGCTCATTTGAGCATCATTTCATCCAGTTCATTCACCGTCCGATATGACTTAACGTTGGAGGACGTAAATTACATTAAATATATATATATATATATATATATATATATATATATATATATATATATATATATATATATATGCACACACGAGGTTCCACTGATAAGTCGCGGGTCTGACAATAAAAACATTTCAAATTGTTTTCTTCATTTCTCAACATAATCTCATTGGAGTTCTAATTTAATTAAACCATTTCTATACTGCGATTTATCTTGATCCTCAAAACAGCTGTTTACCGCATCAATGACCTCGTTGCTGAGGAATCTTCGTCCTCCATGACATTTTTTTGAGGTTCGGAAACAGGTAATGGTCACTGGGTGCTATATCTGCTCCAGAAATTGTATGTTCAAGCTATTCCAACTTTAATTCGCACATTTTCCCACTTCTATGACTGAACGGCGGGCCGGAGCATTGTCGTGGTGAAATAAGATTTTTTCCTTTGAAAAATGTCCTTTTCTTTTCACCTCATCACTCAAACGTTGCAGTAAGCTTGCTAGCAGTCACCAGTGATACTTTTATGCTTTTCCAAGTAATCAACAAAATTAATTCCCTGTGCATCCCAGAAAACACTCGAGATAACCTTGTTAGCTGACTTAATTGAATTTGCTTTTTTGCAGTTGGTTCAGCTGGCGCAATCAATTGTTTTGACTGTGATTTACTTTCTGGAGTGCAATGATGTATCCAAGTTTCATCCATGGTAATAAGCCATCTCAAAAATTCACTGGGATTTTTACGATACAGCTTCAAATTCTTAACTGAAATAGTGTTTCTTTGCAACTTTTGATCAGGTAGTCAACAAATGCGACACCATTCTTGCACAGACCTCGTGAAAGCCCAAAGCATTATTTAAAATATTGCCTGCAGGTTCGTTTGATATGTTTACAGCCTCTGCTAGCTCAAACAACTTTAAGCTGCGCTCTTCCAGTACTAAACGATGGATTTTTTTCAATGATCTCTGGAGTTGTGACTTCCACAGGGCGCGCAGAGCGAGGCTCATCACTAGTGCTTGTACGTTCCTTTTTAAACTCTGCAACGCACCTTTTAATCATTGTATATGAAGGGACAGAGTCTTTCAGTGCACTGTCCAGTTCCTCCTTTATTTCTTTAGGCGTTAAGCCTTTCAAATGGAAGTATTTATTCACTACTAGTATTTCCAAATCCTCCATTTTCGTGAAACCTCTGCACTTGTCTGATTTAAAATGCTGTCATTCAAAAACTAAACAGACTATTCATCTGTAACTATGGATATAAGCTAGTCTAGACTTAAATTATATGATGCTATCCTTCAAACTCCACTAAAGCCTTATTTTACGTATTTGATACATAAGTAATTATTAAGGAAGAATACAATGTTGCAGGCCTATGTGGTACAAACAGCAGCACATACCAACCTTTTTTTTCCCTTGTAATTTACGTCCTCCAACGTTTAAGTCATATCGGACGGTGAATGAATTGGGTGAAAGGATGCTCAAATGAGTCCAGGGTCCATGCAGCTCAGAGTTACTCCACTTTCGTCTTTCAGGATAAGGGAAAACCCCTGAAAAACCGTATCCAGGTAACTCACCCTGACCAAGATTCAAACTCGGTACCTCTTAAATGTGAGGCAGACATGCCACCATCCACGCTATCGAGGCGGGCAATACGTTGCTTTTCCGTTGCACCAAAAACAAATGCATGAGTTCAGAACACCAAAAGCACCGATGCAAGCCAACCCTGGTGAGTATCGCTCCAGCATATTCAGTGTGCTTAGTAGAGTTCTAACATTTCTGAAAGGAAGCTAACACTTCAAGATTTCTTGTCAATTTTCCTAATGCGGTTTTCCTAAACTAACAATTTAAAAAAAATTGACGTTAGTGTTTTTCGTATCCACTTCCCAAATGAAATGTGTAGTGTTTAACGCCCGCTTTTACTACATACGGCACCGCAGGCGGTGACACTGGTGATGCAGATGAAGATGGAGCACCGGTGGAATGAGATGGCGGGGGAAACCGGAGATCCCGGAGAAAACCCGCCCCAGCACCGTGTTGTCCACCACAAATCTCACTTTGCGGTCGCCTGGGATCGAACCCGGGCCGCCTTGGTGAGAGCCAAGCGGTCTAACCACTGAGCCACGGCGTGGCCATCCACTTCCCATTTGTGCTCTCATGTCAGAAAGTTAGGTTTCCTGTAGTTATATATATATATATATATATATATATATATATATATATATTTATGGGTAGCTGGCATGCTTAATTTATAAGAGTACTCACTCAAACTGTTTGATGTTCAACTTCCTTCAAAAGCACTTTTCTACCCTAAATTCGGGTCATCTTCCTGTAGTTAGTTTAGATAATATAACCTACCTAAGTTTTTTACTACACATGTGTGCCAACTATATTAAATCCTTTAATTGTTTATATATTTAGAATTATATCCATGGAATATACTCATATTTGATACTTGAATTTCACCACTTAACTCTTACCTAAGTCTTTGACTCTTTTTTATTTGTTACGTTTACTTAGACGTTAATTGATATAGCTGTAAGTTTGTTACTTATGAAACATATTCACATTCAAATTCCATATAAGGAATTACCCTGAAAAATAAAATGTTACCGCCAAAGCCTGGAATCAAACTCGGGTCGTTTGGGTTGAGAAACGCTGACCCCTTAACAAACGGCAATCAAATAAGTAATTCCTACGTCGACATCTGAGTTTTTGCAAACCTCAACATTTGTAAATAATTAATTGAAACCACTTCGTAATTTATTGTAATTTCATTAGAAAGTAAAATGCATTCTGAAAAATTATTTAGAAAATTTGCTTTAGAATATCAAATACAGAATTCAATGTTTGATACAATTCGTTATTACTTATTAGTTTAATATTTTATATATTAAAGATATTGAGGAAATTAGAAAGACCACAATTAGGGAAATGATGAAAATCGAAAAGAATGTTTTGGAAATAGCTGAAGAGGGAAGACTATGAAGGTATGGACATGTCATAGGAATGCCAAATGAAAGAATACCAAAGGAGATATTGGAAAGGGAGATGGAAAGGTCAAGGAAGAAGGGGCGACCTAGAGAGAAGTGGATGGATGGCGGAACAAAGGGGACAGACAGATAGGGATGTTGAGAACCGGAAAACTGGGAGACTAAACATTTATTGTGTGCTAGAAAACCATTGAATTTTGGATCAATTTCGATATTAAAAAAAAAAGGAATTTTGAGGTTAGAAGAAACGTGCAGGAGCATATTAAGGAACGATTGTATTTTCACATTAGAATTAAAATCCAGCAGCACTGTGGCCGAGTGGGTAGACTGTTCGCCTCTTACCAAGTTGGCCGGGATTCGACCCCAGGGGATCGTATGTGACATTTGTGGTGGACGAAGCAGGTGTGACGAGTTTTCATTTCTCTGGTTTTCATTTTTATTCCTTCCATCAACTGCTCCATCATTAGCTTTTCTTTCATCCATTTCGCCCATATTTCATATCACCTTTATCCTTATACCAGCCTTCAGGTTAATTATGCATCCTGACTACTCTCGCTGATCCAGAATTTGTCTGTTCTGACGCCAGAAGTTTTCTGGTAAGACCTCTGGAGTATAAGTCCTAGAGTTTAAATCGGAAAACAAAAACAGTTAAAACCAATATGTAGCTTAAATAGGCATTTTTCGAACAAAAATTCGCCCGTAAAATGCAAAAAGGTAGTGGTGGTCCCGCAACTTTTAGGTGGGTACCTAGAATTAATGTTTCAGAATCTCTAACAGAAAATTGCAAAAGTATATTACAATTTTTTCGCAAAAATATATATCCTAATATGCAGGAAAACTTGAGGCATGCGAGTATGGCAGGTATACAAGCCTTTAATGGTAAATTTGTATTAAAAATTCAGATACAGTTTTCTAATGTTTAAAAATAACTAACTTATTTGAAAACTACTTTTTGAGTATGAAAAATAACCCATACAAAGCATTCTTTCTACATATGAAAAGATAAACCTTATGCACATTAACATAAGCCCTTCATAGGATTCATTATTAATGTCTCTACCGCTTATCTGCATAGCAGTATTCTATTTCACCCAAACTTGATATCAAGATTTCATTGGAAATACACAGTTTAAGGTACATTGAATATAAAAATGACATTCAGAAAAATCACTGCGCATTTGTGCGGGAGGGACGGGAGAGAGAGAATTGTATCTATAACTGAAACATTTAAGATTGGATATATAAGAAACTTGGTGTTTAAATCCAGCGTCCTTCTTGGGTACGACACTAATGTTTTCAGGAAACCTGTTCCATTTCAACCTGACCTTTAGATGGAATTGTACCTATGCACTTTTTATAATATGCGCACAATTAATAAACTAAAGCTAAAATATGTATTTTGTTTTACTGTTTCATTCAAGCTTAAACTAAGTCTTTTCTGTTTTGGTTGCTTGTTAAACATTTTGCTGAAAATACATCAAAGAACTGCCTTGGAAATTAAACACCAGGAGAAAATAAAGATTGCAGCAGCCACAGAAAAGCAGCAACTATTCTACATTGAAAAGGACATTAAAGTAGAAAATTTATCAACGCCTGGAAGTAAAACTGTTGTTGCCAGACATTCCTCCGTCAGTAGTAAAGCCAATTTTAAGTCCCTAAAGGTTTGGTTAGGTTAGATTCGTTAGGTTTGGTTAGATTGGTTAGGTTAGATTGGTTAGGTTTGTTTAGGTTAGAGTGGTTAGGTTTGGTTAGGAGGGATTGGTTAGGTTTGGTTAGGTTTGGTTCGGTTAGATTGGTTAGGTTTGCTTAAGTTAGATTGGTTAGGTTTGGTTAAGTTTTATGGATAAGAGGATTTATCTTGTGATTAAGTGCTTCTATTAGAGAGATAAATTGATTAATTTTATAAGTTTACCCTAAAGGAATATATAAAGCTATTTATATTATTATTTGTTTAGTATTCTGCTATCACTCGTGTTGTTGGGTTCCCTAGGAGTCACGATTCCAGAAGAAGGCTGCAGCAAAATTATAAAAAGCTTAATTTTTCATATATTAATAATGGTAAGGCTCGATATATTCAGTGTTGCATATGCAACCGGATTCTACGGTTTAGATCGCTGGGAGGTCTTAAAAACCATCGAGCGATATGCAGTGGTGATATGGAAAATTCTGTGAGTGGGCTTTCTTTTGTGCCATCTAAGTATGCAGATCCTGAAACATCCCTACATTGCCATGGTGACAGATGTGCTGTAACACCCAATTGTGAAGACGGAAGTTAATGTTACATAAGGATGAACAACCCACAGTCATCGCAGATCAATGGATAAACATAAAACTGTCGGTTTTCAAGTAAATATTCAGTGCTTCCCTGAAGATACTCCTTCAAGAGATCAGCATTTAGTCAAGCAAACTGAAAATAGCCAAGTCTCAATGTACATTGAAGATGTGTGCCATTTGAAAAATTCACGATCTTCTTCTTCTTCTTTCTTCACGGGTTAGGCTTAAGCCTGTTCCGCTCTCACATTTCCTGAAGCCATCTCTTTAGGGGGCGTCCAATTGATCTTCGTCCTCTTGGTTTATAATTGAAGGCTTGTTTTGGCATTCTTTCTCTTGGCATGTGATTAAGGTGTTCGACCCATTTGTTTCTATATATTTGGATTTCTTCTAATAACGGTTGTACTTCTAATTCTTTTCTAATAATTTCATTCCTAATATGATCTTCTCTTGCACATCCTTTGATTGATCGTAAAAATCCTATTTCAGCAGCTTGTATTTTCCTCTTCTCCTTTTCCCTTGTTATCCATGCCTCACTTCCATAGTTTAGTATTGGGATTGCCATCACTTTGTAGAATCTTATTTGAGCTTCTTTCCTTGCTTTGTTCCTGAGGGTTCTCTTAATTGTTCCACAAACTGCTTGGAATTTTTGTATTTTATTCCTTGTATCTTGATTTTCCGATTCATAGGTTATATCACAGCCAAGGTATTGAAAGTGCGATACTTGTTCTATTATAGCTTCCTCTTCTACAATTTTGGTCCTTATTGGGTATTTTCCCTGAAATGCCATTACTTTTGTTTTTGTCTTTGAGATTGTCATATCATATTTTTTACAAATTTGGTTTAGTTGATATATTCCTTTCTGTAGTCTATCTTCCTTGTCAACGATTAAAACTATATCATCTGCAAATAGAAGAGCGTTTAATACTCTTCCTGGTCCTAACCTAATCCCCTCATGCACTACTTTTTTCCATTCTATTATAATTTCAACTATATATATATATATATATATATATATATATATATATATATATATTAAAAAGAATTGGAGATAGTCTACATCCTTGTTTCAATCCTTTGTTTATTTCAAATTCATTTGTTATTTCTCCTTCCATTTCCATTACCAATTTCGTATTTCTGTATAAGCTTTGAATAATTTTAACTAAGCGTAGTGGGTATCCCTTTTTACATATTATATCCCATAAGAATAACTGGTTAACTTTGTCGAACGCTTTTTCTAGATCTATAGATGCTAGATGGGTTTCAAAATTAAATTCTCTTCGTTTCTCTAATATTTATTTTATTGCAAAGACATTATCTATGCATGCTCTGCCTGTTCTATATCCATGTTGTTCTTCACTAATATGTGTTTCAGCTATTATTTTCACCCTAGTTGTTATAATTCGAGTATATATTTTATATATTGTATTTAAAATGTGTATACCTCTATAATTTTTGCATTCATTTCTTTGCCCTTTTTAAAGATAGATATAACTTTAGCTATTTCCCATTCTTTTGGGATCTTCTTTATTCTCCAACATATATTTAGTAAATGTAGTATGTGGAACTGTAATATTAATCCTCCATATTTATATTCTTCTATGGGGATATTACCTATACCTGGCGACTTTCTACTTTTCATAATTTTATGGCCTCCTGCATTTCTTCAAATGTTATCATATCTACTGTCCTTTCTTCATACTCTTCGTCTAATACTTTTGCTATATTTTTATCATATAGCAATTCGGTATAATATTTTATCCATTCTTCTTGTGAGATGCATGAAAGTTTCGCCATATCTCTTTCTGTTGTCTTTAAATGTTTCATTATTTTCCAAGCTATACTTTGTCTCCCATAGAGGCCATGTTCTATTGTTGCTATAAATCTGTTATATTATTCCTGATTGTTTTTTCTTATTTTATTTTTGGCAGCATTTCTCTTATCTTTCAGTACCATTTCTACTTCTTCATTCAAATAATTTATTCCTTTTTTCCTTTTATTATTTTTCCTTGTCCCTAAAACTTCCCTAGCCGTTTTTAATATTATAGTTTTTTAAATTTTGGTATCCGGTTTCTAAATCTTCTTCTGTTTTAACTTCCATCAAATATTGTGTCATTCTATATTGGAACAAACCTCTTATGCTGTTATCTTGTAGTAAATCTATTTTAAACATTTCTTTGCCATATTTTTTACAATTTTTCTTTATTCTTCCGTTTTTCCGTTTCTCCAATATGTAGATATCTGTCGTTACCAAATAGTGATCCGTATATAGTTCCGCTCCTCTATTAAAAGTTGTATCTTTAATTAAATTTGTCATTAAATTTGATTTAATTTGTTATTATAGTAAATAACAAATTAAAACATTTAATCAATTTAATCAAAATTCACGATATGATCCAAATAAACTTGTAAATCGTCTAAGACTGTTAATGGCCTCACAAGGTAAGTGGGAGATCTTATAATCATGAAGATGAAATTCGAACAATTATTCAAGAATTGAAATCTGCAAGTGTGATTGCGTGAATAATACACAACCAAGTTATCACATAAAAGCATCTGACTCATCTGATGCACTTCTTAATTTAATTGCAATAAGGATTCTTGTACTTTAGGATAGGTTTCTTTCATAAATAACACAGAGTGTAAAGGATTTCAGTAAAATAAAAACAAATTAGATGTCAATCACTTTTATTTAATTAATAGCATTGTATACTTCCAGTGCCTCCCTTCTCCAGCTCCTTGTCCTCCACATATGCCATTTCATTAAAACAAAGTAAATTTCATTATATACCTTTGAATATCGTCTTCTAGATGCTTTTATAGAGAAATCCATTGCAATTTAAAAGTATTTGCGCGCTACATTAAAGCATTATTCAATACTCTAATTCTTTCATTTTCCATGAAGTCTAAATAATATATAATGTTTTCACTGCACTCGCACTTTTTTCTTTGAAGAACGCTTAGAATACATGAAGAATATATGCAATTATTTCCGTCTTGTAAAGATATGTATGTATAAATGTCACTGACCCTGTTCTTTATGGTCAGAGATGGAATTGGAATTGATTAATCCTACGTTAAGGCTATAATTTTTTTAAATGTGAACATCGCGGAGCACTATAGTTGGCAGCGTGTTTCAATACCACAATACCATAGGGTTCGGTCCCACTTTAGCTTCTCAGAGGTTGAGACGTCTTGGCGCACGGTAGTCGTGCTCATGTTTATACGGAGAAGTAGATGTCAATCGCTCTTCTAGGAACGTCAGCCTCCTGTGAAGGTCAGCAAAGCTACTTTTGCTTCCCTTTCGGGGTTTCTTGATAGCAGTTCTGAAACAGAGCACACTGCACGAGTTAGAAAATATGCTTTAGGTAGAAAAAGTAGCTGGCCTCCTGAAAAGGAATAGCAGATGATAGTTCAAACAGTTTCTTTTCTTAAAGAAGTACAGTAAACATATTTACACTGATGTTTTGTGGAGTTCCGATTGTATGCTCCGGGTACGCTCAGGAGTAACATTCTCTAGAGTTTCACTATGCTGATCTGCCAGGAAGTCATCTATGTACTGGGTAGCTCGCTCTGTAGTAGGGTAATCTTTGTGGGCAAGTTCTTCGATAACATGGTCTACATCAGGTCTAGGATCTCGAACTGACATTCTAATCCTGTAACAATATAGTGTTTTTTCCAACGCATTATATATTTCAATGATTCGATAAGGAAAGAGTTAACAATTTCCTTTTACACTTCCACTTACTTTGATCTTCTCTGTCTGAACTGATACACGCTGCAATTTTCATTGCAAAAGAAGCAAGAGTTCATATGGTCATAAACCTCAGCCTCCGTGCACAGGGGCCGCACCGTGGCTCAGTGGTTAGACCGCTTGGCTCTCACCAAGGCGGCCTGGGTTCGATCCCAGGCGACTACAAAGTGAGATTTGTGGTAGACAACACGGCGCTGGGCGGGTTTTCTCCGGGATCTCCGGTTTCTCCCGCCATCTCATTCCACCGGTACTCCATCTTCATCTCATGTATCATCAGTGTCATCGTCTGCGGTGCCGTATTAGTAAAAGCGAGCGTTAAACACTACACATTTCATTTCATTTCGTGCACAGGGTAGCACTGTTACAAAATTCGGAATGATGTATGGCAGCGTGGCTTGAACCAAATGCGTCTACCTCAACTCCGCTATGTGCTTGCTCTTTCATTGCCTCTGGCCTAGAATAGTAAATAATTCACATTACTTTTTTCTTGTCAAATAAAATTCAGTAATGGTTTATCTAGAAACTACTAATAAATATTCTACTTACATGTAACGCTTTCTGTAGACTTGGCAGTTCTCTGTGCATGCTTCACGAGAAGACATCTGATCGTGATATGATGGCATGTTGCAAACAATTGAATGCATAAGACCGTTGCATAATTCTTTGTGGTAATACGCGTAATGATACGCTTCCTCAGCACACTCACTCCAAAGATCTGACCTATCAACCATAGCAGACAGATAAAGAGAAACAAGCCAAGGAACTAATAGGGCGCTCCAAACTCAGGATTCTTATATACTCTTTCAATAGTGGAGGAGGATTTCAGGAGGGAGGGGTGCGCATGCCCATAGCCGGAGTTAGAGGGGAAGGGAGAGTTTTCTAGCGTCAATATTAATTTATGACTCCATTATTTAGAAAAATGAGACATGGAATGAATTAATGGTCATATGCATGGCAGTTTAGGGGTGCGAGGTGACTGAGTGAGGCGGTAAACAGGTGTTAGCATGTGTGGTCGGTATCACCCCTCCTCCTTCCCTTTTGATATGTAAATTGCGTTTCAAAAATGCCTTTGTAGAGTACTCAATGATAGCTGAAATAACAGAAAATTAAACTAAATTTCAACCTAAAATGCAATAAAGACTTAATTAGCTTATAAGATAATTTATATGTGAGAACTGTATTAAAATAAGTACGTGCACACCGTATGAGATTTCATTTGTTTTAGTGTATCGAATGCAACTGTTTATCTTGAACCGCTCCACACCATATGAGATTTCATTTGTTTTAGTGTATCGAATGCAACTGTTTATGTTGAACCGCTCCACACCATATGAGATTTCATTTGTTTTAGTGTATCGAATGCAACTGTTTATGTTGAACCGCTTCAAACCGAATTTAGAGAAGGTTAACTTTGATACAGAACAGAACTACTGCAAAGTTGGAATTTTACAATCCTCAGTGTAGCATTCATGAATATTGTATTAACAATGAACGATAGCAGAATGGTCTAAATGTCGAAACGATAACAATTATTTAAACATATGTATAACAAGGAGATAGCCTTTTGTCAACTGGATTGTTTAAAATAACCTAAAGATTTTACATAAGCGCATAGAACTATTTACCACAAAAAGTGACAGAGAATTAAAAAGAGAGAATAACATTTTTCTTTAATACAAGCATGAGGGTAGTACTACTGTTTTACAAATAATTATAAACTTATGCTGGTAAATTGCATTAGGTCAAAATTTCAATAAATCTGTAAGGGTATCAATAATTGAAGTAATCGTGATTAGTCACGTGCTCTTAGTAGAATAACTGTGTTTCTCATGTATTTAATATCAACAAAATACTAACGGTTAAAGCATCTGAGGTTTACTTCTTATCAAGCGATGCACAATTAATTACAGCACTAAATGCAATATTTGGTCATGAAAGTCAACATTCCGACTGGTGGATGTGAAGATGCTGACCAGCTCTCCTCCCGTATTGGTTGGATGATCGCCTATCTCTACCTCGCCTATATGGGCGTGAGGCCGGCATTCGGATTTGTAGGTTCTGGTTCTATATAGGCTGGGTTACTAAATGTAATATTGTTACTATCTACAGCATGTATGGAAGATATTAATTAAAGAAATTCGTTACAAACTTAAATTTACAAAGTTGTTTTCAATTGTATTTAAATGTCGCAATTAATAGCATACTTTTCATATCAAATTCATTGCCTTGCTATTTCCGGTATATTTTGTGCGAAGCTAGAACAATTTCTACTACTTAAGTCTCCATCAATACGCTTTCCTGTTCTCGATGTCTTGTGATCTTTTAGAAAACTGCAAAACATGTATTCCTATAAACAAATGTGAGAGCCTAGATAACGAAATTTACTTAGATTAAATTTGGTGCAGCAACAAATGACATCAGTGCAAGTGCATAGTAAAGATCCGAAACTTTGGATTCAAATCCTGTAATTCCTTAAGTGAAACACAGCGCCTGATGAACAGTGCAACCCCGTAGCCCGTAGGCAATGGGTTGAGAATTAGAGGTTCCGTGATCATAGATATTCCGGTATGAGTTATCAGCCCAACGCCGGAGGGAAAGTACGAGAGAGATGAGGTGATAGGAAAGATGATGGAACAATCAGTGGAATGCTCGCTGGGGAAACCGGAGAACACGAAGAAAAACCCGTCCCAGTGCCATGTTGTTTTGGTTTCAAATGTAGGAAGTTGAAATATTAGTCCTTTGTTTTATCAGTTATAAAGTATTATTTAGTTTCTAGTTTTAAGAACTTATCCGTGATTACAAGAACATGAGAACTGAACTGAGAGCAACGCTCGCTATAAGAGTAATTGATAACGAAGAGTTTCTTGTGGATCGGAAGCAGGTTACCTTCTGCGATGTTTACAGACTAATGATATCGAAAATATGTATAGGACAGGAGATTCATGTCAGAGCATCAAAAGTGGGCCGATTGCTTGAACGTCGACATTGTCTTTGACAGGAAATTTAAAGGTTTTACATTGAAAGTAATTTTCTGGCAGAATATGCAACGCTTTACGCGTCTTTAGATTCACAGTAAAGCTTATTAAATTACATTTTAAAGTTTTGAATTTAGGTGAGCACTTAATAACATTTTAATGTAGTTTCTCTCCAGTTGGGTCCATATGGCAAAAGAATTGAAACTGTCTTGACTAAAACGCCGAGTTTTGATATCCACTGACATAAATGAGGAAAAACGCTTAAAAAGAGTCTCCACATATATGTGTAAATTTCAGCTCAAGTCCAAGGCTGAGAATATTATTATTGAAAAACAAGTGAATAAATATACTAAACTACATCCCGATACAGGTAATACAGAACTCCATATATACCATTTGCATATAAGTTAGTTGATTTAGAAATGACAGGCTAAAAATGTGAATTTCTGCCTGCATTGTCCCGCCAAAAAGAACTATCTTTATGAGAAAACAAGAAACAGATTACGTTTCGTATAAAGGTTTATCATCTAATTTGATTAGATGTAATGTATCTTAAGCACTACATAATGGGCTAGGTACATATGTACTTTTTAATTGTGTGAAGTAAAGTTTGAAGTGTTTTACATTCTTATTGAATTTTACAAATTGATTTTTTCTTTAACGTTATGTAAAATCTTATTGAAGGTTCTCATTTTCCTTAGAAGTGTAAAAAGTTTTAGTAAGGTTTCTTTTGGATGAGGAATATCCTCTTTCATAAATTTATAACACCTAAAATCCCGAGGTTACTAAAGAGACATGTAAGGAAAATTAATCTGTCTTTTACGCCCAATACAGTACGGAACGCTGAGAACCATAGCAGTTATATTTATCAAAGCGTAATATTACATTCATTTTTTCAATTTTCTCCATAGAAGTTATATATACCGTAATCTTATTTTTATGGAATGAGGAAATGAATGAAATTTGATCGTGCCTCCATTTTGGACAGATATACCACTGAATATTCCCCCAATATCTCGTCCTTTGGTTTTTCTCGTATAAGTCGAAGTATTGTTTACTTTTTTAAAGGAGGAAAATTCCGAAAATTATGCCTCTTGTTATGAATGCCTAAACATAACACACCTTCCTTGGAAACGCTTTCAAATATAAATTAAAATATGCATTTCTTTCTTGAGAAAGATATTTCAGATAAAATAATACATGTTTTTGTGTGTTAGTCATCTCGCAACACAAAAAGAGTCTGAGCACATTGCCCTCCATAAGTGATCGCACATAGGTAAAAGATAGATCTTTTCTGTGGTACAATGAAGCACAGTCCAGAAAAGGTTTGAGCTATTATGCGAAAATAGAATTGGGAAGAAATACTCTGAACGCTTCGCTGTTATTGTTCTGAAGTTATTATTCTTAAACACGAAGTGTTTACATTGTCAGAAACAATCTGGGTTTTCCGCCTGATCGGAAACTAGATCCTGAATTTTGTCAACAATTTCACTGTGAATTCATATCACCTTTTTACATTCAAAGAATAAATTTATCGATACCCCGTATTGTCATTAATATACCGAACTATGCGCAGATTATTTATTTTAAATTTATTGATTAGTTGTTTGATTTATTTATGGACTGATTTATTTATTTCTTTATTTAATTATATATTTATGTATTGGTTTATTAATTGATTTAATTATTTCTTTATTTAATTACATATTTATTTGCTTGTTTAATTAATGGGTGATATTTGCATTGTATTTTATTATCAGTTGTCGGCGATCTCTTTGAGAGATTTTAAAATCTTGGGTCGATTCTGTGATGTCATTAATTTCGGGATTTTGTAAACTCAAATGGGAGGTGACAAAAGCATTACAGTTTCTTATCAGCTGTCGGCAATCTCTTTGAGAGATTTTAAAATATTGGGTCGATTCTGTGATGTCATTAATTTCGGGATTTTGTAAACTCAAATGGGAGGTGATAAAAGCATTACATTTTATCAGCTGTCGGCAATCTCTTTGAGAGATTTTAAAGTCTTGGGTCGATTCTGTGACGTCATTCATGTCGGTATCTTGTAATTACAAAGAAAGGGTGTGTTCTAGAGGTGTGAAAACATGTGTAGTCCAATTAGCGCCATTATTATCTAATTAATGCTGGCTGCTTTGAGAGATTTTAAAATACTGTGCTGGCTTTGAGTCGATTCTGGGACGTCACTGTTGGTCGCGTGCCGGATGAACATGGTCATGACGTCATTCATGACGTCTACCATTTAGAGGTGTGTGTGACGTCATTCATGTCGGTATCTTGTAAGGACAAAGAGGCTATTGTTATCCAATTTGTAGCGGCTCCTTTGAGGGATTTTAAATCGGCTTTACTCTACTACTCGTTTCCTATAGTATTTTTGTGCAACTCTATGAAATATAGGTAAAATATTGCCGTTCGTATGCTTTGCCAACGAACGAGCAGAAACTGTAATGAAATATATACATACATATATATACTTTAAAGGGTATCATGTTTACCCTTTCCAACCGGTTTATCATACCATACGCAGTTATTATAATGGGTTAAGAATGTTACAGGAAAGATCGTTTGAGAAAGTAAGCGTCCTTCCCTACTCTGCATCGACAATTCAGATTTTCCGGCGCCTAAGCACTAAATATGATTCTTACTTTCTCTGTTACGTACCTATGCACAATGAGTAGGAAAAGTGTAGGGTAGTTAAATCATAAAACCCACTCGCGGCCTCTCTCTACTGTGTTAGACGGCCGGCAGTCGCCGGGGAACTTATGTCGGCGGGAGCGGACTAGAATTCTTACCTTATAATACATAGAAGCTGGAAATGTTGACATTCTGCTCTCGGACAACTAACATATCTCGTGTAAATATTCTCACCCTCCGAGTGTTCAATTATAATTTAACTACCCAGCATTACATTCCACCAAAAAGTTAGATTTAAAGATTTCAGTATAATTACATGTTTTGAGGTCCTCTTAATCCTAAACAACTTCGTTTAAAAAAGATCCGTGTATAGGTGTGTGAGCACGCGAGCATGCCTGCGAACAGCATACATCAAGAACCAAATATGGGTTAAATACCAAACCTTGTATTTAAGTTCAGCAGCTTCCAAGGATGCGACACGATGATTTTAAGATTTTCTAGACAATCCCCACCCCAATTGCCCGTTACATTGATGATTTTGCGAAAATTATGATTTTCTGAAAAACAGTTCTACCAATTTTTATTAAGACAACACATATTTAAAATATTTTTATGAAAAAATGAAATGGATGCCTTGAATTTACTGGGAATGTTCTCAGAAATCGTCTTAATTCTGGATGACTTTTGCTTGAATGGTAAACCGTAAAAGATAGAATCGTATTCAACAAAAAATGCAGATCTCATTAAAACTTTCAATCTGTCGCATACTTTTTGTGGAGCGAACTATTTCGGAGATATTCCTTCTTTTTGGCCTGAATTTTACAATATTTATGCTTTTCTCAAATAGAAAGCTATCATTTTATTTATCTCTAGACTATGCAAAGAGGTCGAGTTATCAAAGCCATCACATAGCAACCACTTTTAAAAGATTTTACTATCACTCAAAGCCTACAGTATTCTTATATTTCCTTGCATTTACCACAAAAGTATATGGAATTTCAGAGCCATTACGTAGCGGCCAGCTTGAAAAGATTTGACTATCGCTTGAAAGCATGTTCCCATATTCCTTTGCACCTACAATAAAATTAGCAATAAGATCATCTGCGCAAATGGTTATCTCGAATATTATTAATTAGATAGACGAATAAGTGTTTGAAATAATAATTCTACAATTATTGTAGAGAAAGTCATGTAACAGCACGTATCAGATATTTTTAAAGACAATGGACATGCGAAAAATGGAATGTCGAAGCCAATACACACAGAAGGCCTTGGAATCGCGAATTGGTGAAAGCTTGTTTTTTTTTATTCTCCAGAATTTTCAATTACCATCACCCCAAAAGAGTTTTTATACTACTTGACTTTGTATAATTTAGTGTTTCATTTTGTGTTTTGGTTTATACTCGGTTTCCAATTTGTCTAACCTAAACAACATGGATCCCACGACCTTACGAGCTCAGTGGTTCTAACAATAAGTTATCAATTAGTTATGCTCAAGCATCTCTGAGTAGGCTGTTCCATAAGAATAAAAATGCCATTAGAATTGACTCTGCCGATTATATGCTCCACAATTAAATTTGTACTGCAGTTAGCAGCTAAAATTAATCCATCTCATGTAAAATTTGCTTAACGAAAATTTGGTTAAATACCAAGTTTAATATCTTCTAAAGATGCCACACAACAGTTTCAGGAAAGTTCCCCCAAACTACCTTTGATGTGAAACATTTTTAGAAAAAGGTTTTTTTTTTCATAAATGCCTCTAAAGATTTTAATTAGAATACCGTATGTTTTAGATGTTTTTATGACAAATGAAATGTATATTTTGAATTTTCTGGGAAGGAATCCTCTTCATTCTGTGTGACATTTACATATTGTAAACCGTAAGAGATGTAGATCAAAAGTGTTGACCTCGTTAAAATAAACAGTTTATGTCAAATACATTATTTTTGTATGCAGTGAAACATTTCAGATAATTTATTTTTATTTGTTTGAATTTTCCAGAACTTATAAAGAAGATGTTACTCCTTTTTTATTTCCTGTCACTGCAAAGGCAATGGAATTTCAGAACCAGCACAGAGCGCTTAGCGTTTAAAAGGTTTGACTATTGCTTAAAGCTTACTGTATTCCCACATTCCCTTTTAGCTACAAGAAAATTAGCAATAAGAAAGATAATTTCTATAAATTTTTATCTTAATATGAATCAGATAGAAGAACAAGCTTTTGTAAAAATAGCTTGTGCAAGAGTAAAGAAAGTCATATGTGTGCAAAACATTAGAATTTTTTAAAATGTGGGTGCAATTCTCAAGCAAAAACTGCATGCTATACTAGAAAATCACGCATGAATTCCCTGTATCGGTTTCAAACACTTTTCAACTTTCTAAATATAAATTATTATTTGTAATAAACGGTAAATGATATAGACATACTTCTATTATAAAGAAATGATTATACGTGCATATCAAGAAAAGCTGGTCAAGTGCATGATACGATCGAGTAAACAAACAAAGCGTATTATCTGTCTACAGGGAGGAAGTACAGGAAAGGCTCTCCAAGTTTAGTAGAAGACATGCAAAGGAATTGCATGTCTCGTCTAGAAACTATATAATCTGATGGTCTCTAAGCAACCTTCTTTCAGGAACGATGATGTCACTAGTAAGTTAGTTTAGTCTTCTCGTGTAGAGAAGAGAAAGGGACAACAGACGCTAGCAACCCTTGCTAAGATTACATAATAGCGTGCAACAACTAAACAGAAAGCAGAGGATAATCCAGTCTGAATTTTAAGGTGGAGAGACTGGGGTTCTGTTAAGCAAAAGGTAGAAATAGGGTGCATTTTCACACGAAATAATAAAACCAAACATGCATATATAGACGATTTTATAATCAGACTGTCATCGCAACTATGGTGTTCAGAGCTGTAAAGCAAAACCAGCTTCTATCGCGTGATTTATTCCATGTTTGGAAGATTTTCTGATGTCTATGATTAGCTGAAGTAAAATATGAATCGGTTCTATTGGATGAAAGCGGGATAGCAACGAATTCGGTCCCAGTCAATGAAGGATGCAAGAGTAGAAATAAAATGTTCCACACAGCAAATTATGACAGCTATTCAATATTTCAATGCTTTATTTTTATTCTCTGAGAGTATATCTTCTTACAGAGTAAAGACAGGAATAAACTAAAAATAATAATGTTTCACTTTTTAAAATATGTGGATGTTATATAATTTAAAATTAAAATAGAAACACGCAGAATTATAAACTGTAGCGCAAGTATGGATACTAACCTTTGATAACAAAACACAATTGTGTCTTTCCTACAATTTTACACAATTGTATACAAAGCCTGTGGCGTTTGGAGTGTTTTGAAATAGTGAAATGTAAGAAAATTGAAAGCAGAGAAATTATTAGAAATGAAAATTAAGTTATTGCTAATTTTCCTGTAGGTGCAAAGGGAATATGGAAATACCGTAGACTTTAAGCGATAGTAAACTCTTTTAAGAGCTTGTCGCTATATGATAATTGAAATTCCATTCTCTTTACATCGCCAAGAGGTAAAAAGAGGAGAGGCGACTTCCCATTTGAGGAAAGCATAGATATTGGAAACTACAGACAAAAATTTCACAAAAAAGTTTATTGGATGTAAATTAAATGCATTAGCGAGATCCATATTCGTTGTGTAGTACATTTTATCTGTAATTTACGGTTTTCTAGTTATGAAAAAGTCATTAAAAGTCAACTAAATTTTTACAAAAAAAAAAAAAAAAAAAAAACACTCCATGTATAGGGCAGTCTTATGTGGCGGGATTTTCTTACAAATACATATTCCAGTCGTAACCTTGCAAGAGCTGAACCTAAATACCAACTGACAATTCGATTTTAAGTTATCCATTTCGCAGACTCACGGTAAAACACACACACACACACACACACACACACACACACACACACACACACACACACACACACACACACACACACACACACACACACACACACACACACAGAGAGAGAGAGAGAGAGAGAGAGAGAGAGAGAGAGAGAGAGAGAGAGAGAGAGAGAGAGAGAGAGAGAGAGAGAGACACTCACACGCACACAGAGAGAGAGATAAACACACAGATGAATCTTTTCGCTAAAAATAATATTTTTGGTTTTAGAAGACTTCAAAATCAGCACTGCCAGTGTAAATTCGATATCGAATTTTTGGCTGAAGTGCAATATCTTCTCTACCTGCTATGTATATGCTAGAGTAAAGTAGAAGTGCTTTTTTTTCATTGTTTGTTTTTTTTTCCCCCCTTTTGAGACTCAGTGATATGTATTTCAGGTGAAACGTTGGTATCGAATTTTTAGTAGAATACAACACTAAACGTAGTACCTACAGAAAGTTTAAAATAATTTTATTTATGGAATCTCAAAATATGTATGACTAGAAAAATCTCGGAATCAATTTTTGGATGGAATGAAATTCATTTCCTACTATGTGAGTGGTAGATAAATTAAAAAAAAAATCCTTCTCAGGTGAACGCTGGTATTCGGATAGCTTCAGCTCTAATTCCAAAAAGAAGAAGGGGTAACGTATATGAAGAAATTAAATTATACACTTAAATTTAATCATAAATAACTAAAAACAAAGACGTACTCTCTAAAATGCAATAAGTGTAAGAACGAGATTTCGGGGAAATTAAACTAAACAGTAAGTTGTTTGGAAGTCTTTCCTGAGAAATACACTTTATTTATGTAGACACTTTACCGTCCAAGTCAAACTGCTATGGAAAAGAGCACCTGTGTTTTAATAAGCACGTTTTACTTAACATTTGAAATAAGTATTATAGACCCTGAAGCAGAAGTTATTAATAATTTTTATCAAAGGCTCAAAATCCTCATAATTGGGATAGTATGCGCATTATAATTAGCAATTGGTTGGAATAAAAGCACGAGATGGTAATAAAGACAGCTAAACTTGCTCACCGATGAGTAAGCAGGTGTTTTGCTGTGCTTGAATGGTGACGGTCAGCAGTGGAGAGGGAGAGGTAAATAAAAAATCGATATGAATGCGACGCAACACTTGACGTACTATCCCAGTGTTTACTCTTTGAAATGCTTCAACGGTAATTTTCATAGCACACTTATTTTAAATGAATATTCGGCTTAGCAGAAAAATAATTTAATGTTATTTATAAACAGCTTTACAATGTAAAACATCTTCCTGTATCCAAAGTTCAATCTTCTATCCTATTCCTTCACTCTTCTCTATCCTCCAAATCTAATTCTTCCAGACCTAATTCCTTCATTCCTCTTTCAATATTCTCCATCTATTTAAGTCTAGGTCGACCATGTCTTCCTCTTGCAGGTGGATTCTATTCCAAAACTTGTTTTGGTAATTTTATCTCAGGAATTCTGCGGACCTGTACGTACCATACTAGCTGTTTATATCTTATAAAAACTAAAACTGAATTTCGAACTTTCATGGTTTGGTTTATCACTTAGTTACGATTTTTTTTTCTAATTTAGAGTGTCTAGTGGATCTCCTGAAACAATCAACTTTGGTAGATAATAATTTTAATTTGAAATTCCTATTCAATAATTTACACGTACAATTAATTAACGAACAATAAATATTTGTCAGCCTCAGTAGCGTGGTGGTTGCATGTCTGCCTCACGTTCAAGAGGTCCCGAGTTTGAATTTCGGTCAGGGTGAGTTACTTGGATAAGTTTTTTCCGGGGTTTTCCCTTATGCTGAAAGACGAATGTTGGGTAACTCTAAGATCTATGGACCCCAGGCTCATTTGAGCATCATTTCACCCATTCCATTCATCGTGCGATATGACAACGTTGGAGGACGTAAATTACAAAACAAAAAAAGTTATACACTTTTAAGTTCAAAAATTATAATGCATATTCTCAAATAAAAATATTTCCATTTTATGTGACACAAGGCATTAATATCTACAGTAGTCTTAATTGAAATACCAAGTGCTCATTATAAAATACAGTGTTCATTGACCTAAATTTTGTTGGTTCATTATGTTTTCATATGATTTTAGGGGTAGAATCTCAATCACGTCGAACGCCGATACTCTGGATATTTGGTGGTATCGACGTATGTCTAATACTTTGAGATAAACCTTCGATATTTTTTCAATACTTTTAATTTTTAAGTTGAACTTTATTGAAATATTTTAAGTTTCACTGTATGCTAGATAAGGAATTAAAGGAGTCAAAGCTTTATGTCTTTGTCTGCAAGTGTCCCCAAATAGGTTGCTGGATTTAGCCCTTGATAGACCTTGTTTGTTTCTCCTATCAGTGAATAAGTACAACGTTCCATAGAATCTTGTGTCGAAATGAAGACATAAAAACAATGGGAGAGGGAGCAGAGATACTCGTATAACATGCAGCGTTAACTGAGTTGTGAATAAGTTTATTTAACTGACGACTGGTCTGATCCTGTTTTTCCAATGCACAGCAATAAAATATGAGTGAAGTGTGAAACTATTTTGAATTAGGCAGTACAATTAATAATACAGCAATGTGTAAAATTGCGTAAAAATGTTTTTGCACGATAGATAGTAAGTCGCGCAATACAAAAAAATTAAAGAATCATGTGTCATTCATACGCAGAATGATTTTTACATAAGCATTATTCAACAAGCAAAGAACGAGTTCCCATCGCCGTTACAATATGTTATCGCGAACATCTGAAAATGGTAAGCAGAAACAAAGCTGGTTACATATGTTTATACACAGCGAACTACTGAATAACATACTTGAGTGAGTTAGTTATCGCCTTTGCAGCCTTTTATAAAGTAGTATAGTATTGGTGCCAAAATCAGTATTGGTTTCAAGTATCGAGAGGGTGTAGTTTACGGCTGCGAGCCATGGAAGAATGTATCCGGCCCTAGCGATATTGGCTACAGACACAACCAGGGATATTCATTCTGGAAATGGTAGGAAACTTGCCCTCTGCTATGTTGGGACTCCTTGATCGGGCGCCTTCTGTGTCCTCTCGCCCCACTCCTTCCTCTAGGGGCGACCCCTTTAGGGAGCTCAGGTACGAACGGCCATACCGAAGACCCCATCTTAAGTAGTTACCTTAGAAGTTCCCTTACCTTACGTTACTGGAACTTTCAACTGCTACTCAAGAAAAAGTAGCCTAATTAAGATAATGTTGGGTTCGTAAACTATGAGTATTATGAGCTTTTATATACCATAAAAATTTAAATTCCATCCAGAAGCTCAAAAGTGAATTGCAAAACTAAATAGTTTATTTTATAAAAACAAGAACTTGAAATAATTTAATTATAACTCCTCTATTAATAAAAATTGCCGGTGCTCCATTTCATCTACTTAACAAATATTACTGATATATGGTTCATAATATGTTGCAAGTCTTTAAGAACTGCCAATTCATTATGATCACGCCCTAGCTGTAACAAATAAAATTTCGAATTTGATTGTCTCACGAGTAGTTCCAATGATTTTGCTTAAAACATCATATGTTTCCAAATGTTTTTATGACAAATGAAATGTATATTTTGAATATTCTGGGAATGTCATCAGAACTCGTCTTTATTTTGGATGACTTGCATAAATGGGAAATTGAAGATATAGATCGTATCTTACTAAAAAAATGTGTATATCTTATTAAAACATATATTTTATGGTATTTAAATTTTTTCAAGGAGTAAAACATATCACAGATATTCCTTGTTATTGGTATGAATTTTCCAGTTCTTATACTTTTCTCAAATAGGAAATAGTCATTTTTTTATCCACCAGCTTTAAAATATTTGATTATCACCTAAAGCCTGCTATATTCCAATATTCCTGACAGCTACAAGAAAAATACTATTTCTGGAAATAATTATCTCAATTAATACACTATCTACGAAAAAGTAATTGGGCAACTATTGTTGTAGTTCATTTGACTGTTATGGCCTCTATGTTTTGCAGTAGGCCCTGAGCAGTATGCAGTGAGCAAGAAAACCAGCTGAGAACGTGATGGTGCATGGTAGAGAGCTATTAGACTTTGATAAGAGCATAACTGTGGGCTGCCATCTCAGTGGGCTGTCTAGCAGGGCAATAGCCGCTAAGATAAACAGGCCCAAATCAACAGCAACATTTGTCCTACGCAAGTGGAATGTCGATGGACATGGTGACAATGGTGAACGTTCAGGGCGACCGAAAATCCTGACCAACAATCACAGAACTCTAAAACGTGAAATTGTAAAGAACACGGACAACCAATGTCTACCATCAGACAGGAATTTCAGGCAGCGATAAACGTGCCTGTTACCATTGGAATATTACGAACAGCGGCCCACCAATTCGCATATTCCGAAAGAACAGCATCACGTAAGTCGCATATCAGAAAGAGGAATGCAGCTGAGAGACTCAAATCGTGTTTGGACCATCGCAACTAGACAGTGGATCAGTGCAAATCGGTTCTATGGAGTGACGAGTCTAGATTCAGATTATTTCGATTTGATGGACGTGTATGGGTGCGACGACTACCCGGGGAACGGCTTTTACCAGTGAATGGTGCATATCAGGGAGTTTGGTAATGGTGACGGAGAGATTTACGCGGATGTTTCTTATACTACGGTGTGGGACCACTGGTGGTTGTTCGTGGCACATTAAACTCGGAGGCATATTCTGGATAACGAAATGCTCATAAACTGTTGCGCTTTTACGGAATGGACCCTTGTTACTTCCAGGGTGACGATGCTAGGTGAAATGTTTCATCGGCTACTATGCGATGATATGCACACAATAATGTTCAGCGGTTTGACTAACCTGCACAGAGTTCTATCCTCAATCCCATTGAGCACCTTTGGGCCGAAATGGACCTGCGAATGAGGTCTCAACTAGGTTGTCTTACACAACCTAGTGGAGAGCATGCCTCAGTGTGGCTGCTGTTATAGCAGCAAAAGGTAGTTCAACGAGGTCCTGAAGGGGAAAAAATAGCCACACAAACATTTCAGAGCAGTGTCCAATTACTTTCTGGCAGATAGTGTACGAAGTAGAACAAGCGTTTGTAAGCATAGTTTGTACACAACAAAAGAAAGTCATGTGACTGCTACTCATTAGATTTTTTACTTGCTCTGCTACGTACAGTAAGTATGGGGAAGTATTACGTTTCGCCCAAAGACGTATACCGAGATTTCAATTGTAATACACGTTTTCAGGCTTCCCGAACCTCAAAAATCTGATTTAGAAAAAGGTCTGTTTATGTGTACGTCTATGTATATGTGTGTCACTTAAAAAATTCAGCCTCTTCTAAGGAAGCCACACAAATATTTTGAAAGCTAAGTACCTCACGCCAGACTACTCTTTGTATGAAATATTTTTTATAAACCGTGATTTTCTCTTAAAGACGGGAGTTTGGAGTAGAGCGATGCTTTTAAGTGTGCCTAAAAACGAAAGCCACATGTCAGTAGATTTACTGTCGTATAAAAAATTCCTGCGAGGATAATTCCAGCATACCGGCGGCACTAATATTATCCTGGAAATTTACAATGTCGTGTCAAACAAAATATTTATTTTCTATGAAAATAAATGTGCACGGGTGAATGGCGAAACTTAAAACAATAAGTTGGTTAAATAGAAAACTTAGTTTTAGTTCAGCATCTTCCATGCGAAGATTTTGTAAAAATATGTTAATCCAAACTACACTTTAGATAGAACATTTTTCAAAAATTTTTGTTTTCTCAAAAATGGCTGTAAAGATTTTGACTGAAACTCATGTGTTTAATATATTTTCATGACAAATGAAATGTCATCACATCCGTGTCTGCCTCACGTTCAAGAGATCCCTAGCTCAAATCTCGGTCAGGGTAAGTTATGTGGATAAGGCTTTTCCGGGGATTTCCCTTATCCTAAAAGATGAATGTCAGATAACTCTAAGCCCTATGGATCCTGGACTCATTTGAGCATTACTTTACCTATTTAATTCATCGTCTGATATGTCAACGTTGGAGGACGTAAATTTAAAGAATCCACCAGTATTCAAGATTTGGATTCTAGGATCCGTTCCGTCCTCTCATCTCTTTCTTGGTCTTCCTATCCTTCTTTTACCATTTGGAACATATTCGTCACTATTCTAGGGAAGCTGTCCTTATTCATCCTCTTTATATGTCGTCTCCAGTTTTCTTTATTTTGTTTAATCCTTTCTTTTAAGTTAAATATATTCAATTTTTATTTTATTTCTTCATTTTTTACGATCAGAGAGTATCCAACCACTAATCTTAAAAATCTCATTTCTTTTGATTCAATTTTTCTTTCTGTTTTCTGTTTAATGCCAATTTTCCCTTGAACACAGTAATACAGGGACTGCCATTGTCTTACAGAATTTAAATTGCGTTTCTCTTATAGTTTTCCTTCTAAGGGTTCTCTTTATTGTACCGTACATAGGGTAAAATTTATTTAGTTTCTTGTCAACATCTTTCTTTTCAAATACGGTGGTTATTTCTGATCCCAAAGATTAAATGCTGCCATCTGATTGTAGATTTTTCTCATTTATTAAAATCTTACTTCTAACATGTTTCTTTACTTTAAATGCTAAAACATTTACTTAATTTACAGATATTTTTAAATTGTGTATCATGTGAAATGAATATCTGAAGTTTCTGAGGATTTCGTCAGTTGTCTTCATTCTGTAAGACTTTTGCATAACTATAGAATCGTCAGAAATAGAATCTTAATACACGAAAAATGTAAACTGATAACATGTATAATTTATGTTTTATACATTTTGCCCGTGAAGTGACCTATTTCGAAGATAGTCCTTATGATTTGTTTTAATGTTCAATACTTAAACTTTTCTCAAATGGGAAGCCGTTATTCATTATTTAATTTCTCTGTTACGTATAGTAAGTAGGGGAAGTACTGCATTCCACCCAAAAATTAAATGTAGACTTTTCGCCAGAAATAAATATTTTGGTACCACCTCAATCTAAAACAACAGTTTTAGAGAAACGTCCCACCGTCCGTCCGTTCATGTTTTTCTGTGTGTGTCTGTGTGAACAGCTTATTTCAAAAAGAAGAACTCAAATGCCAAATTTGGTATTTAACCAAGAGCATTGGTTAATCTTATAAGAACTCGAGATGAACATTTTAAAATACTCTCCCCTCCACAGACTGCTATTTACATTAAACATTTTTCGAAAATGTCGTGATTTCGATCACGACACATATAAATATGTTGATATATATGCTTATAATGTTTCGCAAATGGGGAGTCATTTTCACTTTGCAATCTCTTAGCTATGCAAAGAGAACTAATTTCAAAGCAATCGCATTTAAAAGCGTTGATCTTTGCTCAAAGCCTTCTGTATTTCCATATACACCTTAAACCTATAAGAAAATTAGCAATAAGAGAATGTCTACAAATGTTTTTCACTATCGACATGAAGTAGACTGGGAATAAGCATTTGCAAGAAAATTTATACAAAAGTAGAGAAAGTCATTTGAGTGCAGCATATCAATTTGTTATCTGTTAGCCATGCAAAGGGGCCAAAATGGCAGCCATCACATAACTTTAAAAGATTTTACTAACGATTAGAGCCTCTTGCATCTACAAGAAAATTAGCATTAAGTAATTTGTGCAAATAATATCTATTAACGATAGTTTGAACAAGAGAAGAGAAAATTCATGTGAGTGCAACACATCAGATTTTTCTTACTCCATTTTATTCAATAAATGCACAAAACATTCAAAGTCAATTGTTTCGATATTTTTGAGTATTTAATTGAAGTAAACACCCCATGCCGCCCTTAGAAAATAATTTATTTATTTCTTTTTCTTGTTAATTGACGTCCTCCAACGTAAGTCATGTCGGACGATGAATGAAATTGTTGATATAGTGCTCAAATGAGCCCAGGGTCCATATAACATAGAGTTATCTAATATTCACCTATAAGGATAAAGGAAAAGCCCCCGAAAAACCTTATCCAAATAACTCACACTGACCGATATTCAAACTCGGTACCTCTTCAACGTTTCCGCCATGCCACAGAAGCGATCATCCTTAGAGAGCAGGGCATATTACGACATTCTAATTACTTTTTAAAGGGAAGAATAACGGGGCAGGTAGAAACATATTTTAATCTCATATATTAGATTCTGTGAAACCTTTTTAATACAGGTTTAAAACTGTAATATCCTTGTCAAGCATTTCTATTTACATATTTTACACTGAACGAATATTTGCCAATTTATATTGATGTTCCACGATTGAGATCTTGAGTCTGCACAACAAACTTCAAAATAATATCTGTTTAAGGACACCCATAGGTGAAATACCTAAATCTCGCAGTTTTTATCTAATTATTTTGAATATCTTGTTACATATAGTAGGTTGTATGATTAGTCTGACATCGAAACTACGGTGTTCACAACAATAAAGCGTAACCAGCTTTTATCACGTCATTTACTCCACTGGGGAGGATATTCTAATGTCTCTGACAAATGTTGGATATGAATCAGTTCCTACTGGGTGGTTGCGGAACCACATCCTTCATTGGCTGGAGCAGAGTTCGTTGCTTCTCTACTTCCACCCAATTGGGATGGATTAATATCTAAGTGACATTAGAATATTTTCCCCACGTGGAGTAATTCACATAATAGGAGCTGGTTTCACGTTAATGCTGTGAACACCTTAGTTGCGATGTCAGTCTGATGATTAAAGGGACTGTACAGGTCTATCACAGCATCAAGACCCTTTAAACTTCGAAATTTAATGTTTTTAATAATAAAAAGCTGTTCTTCTCGTAATACTTTAATTAATCGGACATTCCTCAAAATGTGAGAATCGTAACCTTGAAAAAAACCAACACATTTTACTTAAATTTTAATATATAAAGCTGACATATAAAATTACATTCACTTTACTGGTTCTTTAAGTGTATTGTCACCCGAGCGTCGGAACACCCTGTAGACTGGGCAAGCAGCAGACGGGTCGGTGTTCGCCCCGCCCCCTCGTTTGTCTTATAGCGTTAAGAAGGGATGGCTGGGACAAAAAAACACCACTGTGTCGACTCTTTCTGTTCCACCTGTGTTCTCGAACCTACAGGATATTTCCTCTAATCTAGAACCTTCCGATCGACCCGCTGGCCCTATATAAGCAGCACGTCGGGTAGAGGAGTCAGTCAGAGTTCTTGGTGTAAGAATGCAGTGCTAGTGTACGACGAGAAGACTGTGTGAGAGCATCGGAAGATTGTACGTAATTACGAGTGCAAGTGAAATTGTAACGGACGAACTGGTGAATCGTAATTGTGTGCATTACGTAATTCTGTGTAATTGGCAAGAGTTTAACTGTAAGTCGGTGGAAATAAAGAACATTTTTGAGTGGTGAAATTGGACTTTTCATTTCACGAACCCACAAAGTCACAGTATTTTAACTCTTTAAACATAATTTTCCTAACAATTTGTCGAATATGGAGAGTTAATTATTTCATATATTGAGCAATTTAAAATGCAACAAAACTCATATATCAGAGTGTTTAAGTTTTGCATTTGAATGCGTAAAACTGTAGAAAAATTCAAGACAAGTCAAAGGCATTGAAAGTAAACACAGATCATTAGACCCTTAGGCATATAAATTGGCAGCGTTTAAGCTTTAAAGATCTCTAGGAGCAGGATACACATTATGTAATTGAAGCTGGAGGTTAAAAGTATTTTTGAACATAAAAATAATTTTTAAAATGTATGAATATGTTGGCGAATTTCAAATATGGTTGCTCTTAACGAAACTAGAATTTTCATTTTAAACTAATATACATAATGAATATATAATAATTTTTGTTCGTTATGGATAGAAATAAATAAATATTTCATTCATTAAGAAGCTGCAGTTGTCAGGATCATATCAACATTACAGGTTTACCGAAATTCGTCTCACAGAAGTTCATTTACATGACAGTAACTTTAATGACTTTAAAGCTCACTTAAAACCGTCGTTCTGAGCCGGGTAGGAACTCGCGACTTAAGGATCAATAGGACAGCGCCTAACCAACCGAAACAATCAAACCGATATTTTCTTTCTGTTATTCGAAATTAATAAATATTATATACAGCATGTACCAGCTATGTATCTTCAAACTTTAACTTAATCCTAGAGAAACATAACGTTACAAATGATTTTGTAAATAGTGCTTAAAAAGTTGAGAAAGAGGAGGTAAATAAAAGAGAGGGGTACATCTAGATATTCAACTTAATATTTTGAGCTAAATTAAGTTTCCGTTAGTTTAACTAATAAGTTTAATAACTGGAAACATAACTTATGTGCAACAATCCAAAACTTTCTCTACCATTTATAAGCATACATAGATGTCTTATTCATTACATTATCGATATAAAATTGACTCACATATCAATGTTAGGTCAGTCAAGCTTGCCTAGAAGAAATCTGGAAGTACTTGCTGTAAACCGAGCGAGGTAGCGCTGCGGTACTGTGAGCGACTTGCATTGAGAGATCCTGGACTCGATCCCCGGAGAGAGACTACTTTGAACTTTGTTCCTGGGATGGTAGGTGAATGCTAGGTTGGTTTCTGTTCCAACTCGACTTCTCTGTAACCACTTGTCTTCTGTTTCAGGGCTGTAAGAGCAGGCCACTTTTGGTTGAAGCGCGCTTTATTGATATCCATTCCTTTAACTTACATACATGAGTAAAACACACTCATTTGTTTATACCTAGGATTAGGATTACTACGGAGAGGATTCGGCACTGCTACAAGCCTGGATCTATTGTACCTATGTACCTATGCTCCTGTATCCTATGAAACATCGCCGGGAGGAAGGATGAGGCGAGAGGAGACATAGGGCGGCCGTCCGAAGGAGCCAGGACAATGCAGACGGCAGGATCCTTACATGTTACTTGGAAACCTCCCCCAGGACTACGGACATCCCCCCCTTACTGTGGAAGGCCGCGCCGTGGCTCAGTGGTTAGACCGCTTGGCTCTCACCAAGGCGGCCCGGGTTCGATCCCAGGCGACCGCAAAGTGAGATTTGTGGTGGACAACACGGCTTTGGGGCGGGTTTTCTCCGGGACCTCCGGTTTCCTCCGCCATCTCATTCCACCGGTACTCCATCTTCATCTCATGTATCATCAGTGTCACCGCCTGCGGTGCCGTAAGTAGTAAAAGTGGGCATTAAACACTACACACGCCCCTTACTGTGGCTCATAAGCAATCCCAGCAGGCGGTTCGGAGACCGGCAACCGACCTACCGGAGGAGGAAGTGGTTCACTGAGAGCATATCATCCTGCCAAGCAGCGCCGACACTTCTACCCTGAAAGAGACGACCAGATGAGAGTTGATGTGAAGTGATAAGGGAGATGAAATGGAGGGACAAGAAATTCGGGGAATGTAATTAAGCTACCCAGCATTCGACTAGCGACTCGGGAAAACCCCCCAAAAAACATGGGACAGGTAGATCGACCACGGGAATCGAACACGGACCTCCCGAATGCGGACCACAGATGAAACCACCTGACCCATACCGCTCGGTTTGTTTATACCTCAGTTGCCTTTTATTTGTCTAAAAAGCTCGAGATCCTATGGAGAAAGAATAAAAGCATCGCCCCTTTTCAGACGTTTTACAGAGCACCAGACGTCAGTTTGGTAGAACTGAAACGTACAGAATTTCAGCATATTCTACATTTGTTGTGAATGTAATAAATGTATCTACCTTACATCTTTTCCAAGTTAGAAAAAACAAGACAAAATAAGAATGAGGAAAACTCCACAATATTCACAGAAACTTCAAGCTACACATTTGATTTATATCTCAAACATATGTCATTTAATTCAAAGCCTCAAAGCCATATTTGAGTATATCAAAGTTTCCATGTCTGGTGATGAGAGGTTCCCTGTAAGTCTTCGACTGGTGAACTTAAATGGCGTCTGACTGAAGTGTAAAATTAGATACACGAATTTTCATTTTTACGGTGATTACAGAGACAAACGAAAATAACGTTCCGTATGTGGAACCTTTTTCTAAAAATGTGATGTATTGCACTTATATAAACTTCTCTACTCATTTCTATAGAAACTGTTCTTACAGGCGCTTATTCTTCTGCCTAGTTAATCAAGGCAACATTTTCAGAAATAGTTTTGTTGCATATTTCGTTGTAGGTATAACGGGATTACGCAGCAGTTAAATCTTTTAAGAGCAGCTCACTTGCATGTTGTTTTTTATGGCCAAGAGAAAAAGAAAGACGTATATCGGCTTACCTTTTGAGAAAAATGTATTTTAAAATGCAAATCATTAACCAGGAATATCTCCGAAATACTTAATTTCAAGAGAGAAAAAACAAACGCTATTCAGAATCATTACTTGAAGCTTTCCTGGCAACGATGTGAAAATAATTTTTTTTGGATTATCAGCCATGTGAATTCTGAACTCTGAACTCGACATTCAGAATGAAGAGCAGTTCAGAAGCTATTTCCAGACAGCATAAGAAGTACATTTCATTTGTCATAAAATATCTTCAAAATATAGTGACACATTTTGAGAAAATCAAAAGTTTCGAAAAATCATCTATATACTCATAAAGGGTAGTTTCGAGTTGAGGGATTTCTTAAAAATCTTTGTCTCACCAACGAAGTTACTGAACTTAAATACTAAATTTGGTTTTTATGCGACATTTCTTCTTTCTTATGCTATGTACATACAAGCGCGCGCGCACACACACACACACACACACACACACACACACACACACACACACACACACACACATACACACACCGCCTTGTGAATATATCTTTATGCTTCTGTACTTCCATATCAAAAGTCAAGACAACATAAAATGTGAACATACAGATAGCATAAATACTAGAAAAAGAATGGATTTACATAAACTCAGTACTAGATTGACTTGTTTCTAGAAAAGAGTATATAATGAATGTGTCAGAATATTCAACGCACTTCCAAAATACTTAAAATTACTATCTTCAGAGAAAATAGATCAGTATAAGTCTGCTCTTAAAAACATGGATGCTGTTAAAGTGTCCTGTGCTATAAAGGGTTTGCAAAGTATCACTGTATTTGATTTAATGCATTATAATCTCCATAAACGAATGGTTCACCTGTTTTATTGCATGAATAATTGTATAATATTATGTGAAGTATTAATAGTTCTTAAATGTCACATATGTTATATGTTTGGTGGTGACAAAAAATAAAATAAAGAATAAAAAAGATAAGAAATGATTGTTTTGCAGTATGGTGGTGGTAATTCAAACGTCTTATGTTGCTTTGGTGAGGGTTGTTTTCTGTATGACGTGTTCAAGTCCTAAAGCGTTACACAATGATAGCACCAAACGAACAAAACAAACATACAAACAAATCGCGGATATTATTTGTGAAATCTTAAACATCGGATTTTCAGTAGCATATGTCACTTTTCCTGCATACTATATGTTGTAATAGAGTGTATAAAAAGTAGTATTATTACTAATTATTAGTTTAAATACCTTAAACGTGTATTTTTGTCGATATCGTTATATTGAATATTTTGTGATGTGAAAATACTTCCTCCATCTTAGTATCAGAGAAAATAAAAATGTATTATTCTGTCTTTGGAATAAAGCAGCTGCCGCAGGAATTGTTAGAATTTGCCAGACGTAAAATTAAATCAGAGTAGGTAATAACTGTTCTCGTTAAGTGAGTCCGGATGAACTGGAGCGTGAAAAAGGTTGGAGCCTGCTTCCATGTTAAGGGGGAAGTTACCTCTTGCTTGCTACACACAGACAAAACTTTTAACACTGAAATGCAATTACTACTTTTGTATGGTAAAATTTCACCAAACTTACCGACTAAGTAAAATTCCAAGAAACGGAAATGTATCAAAATGTTTCACAAGTTCTGTTACATTTTCAGAGTACCTTTTTACTTACTTTTTACGAGGCACCTGCATTCTGAACCACCAGTTCTGTGCGTTTTCAAAGAGACGAAAACTACTACAAACATGAATGTTTACGGAACAAAACTGCAGCAAACTTTATATACTTACTTGAATTAGCTGATAAATGGCATATAAATCAGATGTGCTCAGATATTCAGATATTCAGATTTTATTCTGCCATTTGCAACATGTTTTACAAAGCATCGTCAAAAGTAACACTACAATTACATTTTTACAGTTCAATAATAAAACAAATAAATCTATTTACAGATTATTAGCAATTCTAGATATACACAATAGATTGATAACAAAATTTAATAAACTAAGTCTAAGTCTCTCTTCCCTTTTTGTATTCCTCAATTGAGTAGAAAGCGTTTTTCACTAGGTAAGTCTTTATTGCATAAATTTTCTTCACTTCTTCATTTATTGCCTTGATAGAGTGAGGTAAATGATTATATAAATTTTTTGCAGTACTTTCAATACATTTGGCAGCTAATGTTCCCCTGAACCTATTTCTAAAGTAGTTCTGTTTTGTTCTTGTATTATATTCATGAATGTTTCTATTTTTTCCTTCTATGTGGTTTCTTATTACATGTTTGAGACATTCAAATATGTATAAAGAGGGTAATGTGAGTATTTTAAGTTTTTTAAAGCTACTTTTACATGATTGTCTCTTAGGGATTTTTTCCATTATTCTTATTGCTCTCTTTTGTTGCCTAAATGTTTTTAACATATTTTTCTTACCTGCTGCCCCCCATAAAATGACCCCATAACTTAGGTGTGCATGTATAAATGCATAATAAACCTTCAGTGCACTGACTTCATCCATAATTTGTGTTGTCTGTTTTAATACATATATGCCCTTGTTTATTTTCTTGTTGATCTTTTCTATATGTTTGTGCCATTTTAAACTACTGTCTATAACTAATCCTAAAAAGTTTGTCTGTGCTACTTGGCTAATTTGCTTATTTTGTACTGTTAATGTGATGTCTGATTTTTTTCTATTACTGAGCTGAATTTGCATCCATTCGGTTTTGTTTGTGTTTAGTACCATTCCCAGTGCTTCTAAATAAGTGCTAATTGATTCTAATAAGGAGTTTGCTTTTCCCTGAACTTCTGCCTCTGTCTTACCTGTTACCACTACAGTTGTATCATCTGCATATCCAATTGCTAATCCTCCAGCATCCTGTATTATTTTAAATAGAAAATTTATATATAGGATAAACAGATATGGACCTAATTTTGACCCCTGAGGCACTCCATGTGTTACACGTTTGAATGCTGATTTAACTTTTTTTAAACTTCCTCCTGAATTGTGTATTATTTCGACACACTGCACCCTATTTTGCAGGTACGAGCTTAACCATTTTAATGGTATGCCTCTTATCCCATAGTTTTCTAATTTCGCCAATAGATGTTTAATATTAACACAGTCGAAAGCTTTTGATAGGTCACGAAAAATCGCTATCACTAACTCCTTTCTATCTAATGCTCTAACAATTATATCATTTCCCTTACTAACTGCGTGTATTGTTGATTTCTTTTTCTGAAAGCCGAACTGATTCTGTGATATAATATTAAATTTACTACAGAAGCTCTGGAGCTGTTCTAGGAAAAGTCCTTCGATAATCTTTGAAAATCCAGAGCAAAGAGATATAGGGCGATAATTTTCCATCATTTGTTTGGAGCCTTTCTGTTTATAAATAGGTCTATCTATTGTTTGTTTTAGGTTACTTGGAAAGGTTCCTGAAATAAAACTTTCATTTATTATATGTGCAAGTATATCCATTATTTCGTATTTGCAGTATTTTATCATTTGGTTTGAATATTCATCTAATCCGCTAGATCTTTTACATTTTAGTGTATTTATTTGCCTAATGACATCAGTTTGTGTAATTTCTCTAATTACCATTGAGTTACATATGGAACTTTCGTTTGTTTTGTAGTCTCTTGTCTTAATTCCCATATTAGCTATTATATAATACACTCACTTGACTTTCTCTACTCACTCGTGTAAAACTGTTCTTACAAACGGTTATTCATTTGTGTATTTCATGCTAATCGAGACAAACTTTTGCGGAAATAGGTTTAATGTTAATCTCGCCGGCCTTAAAAGGGAACCTGGTGTAAACAAAAAAGCTTGTGAAATACTGATCTGTAAATTGTATTTCTACGGCCTCGGCGAAGCATATACAATATCTGAAAATATTTTGTTCTGACCTAAACCACTTGACTCCCCGCCTCGGTAGCGTAGCTGGTAGCATGTCTGTCTCACGTTCAAGACGTCCCGAGTTCGAATCTCGGTCAGGGTGAGTTAGTTGGATAAGGTTTTTTCCGGTGTTTTCCCTTATTCTGATAGACGAATGACGGGTAACTCTAAGCTCCATGGACCCCGGACGCATTGAGCATCATTTCATTCATTTCATTCATCGTCCGATATGACTAAATGTTGGAGGACGTTAATTACAAAACAACCAAAGAAAACCACACTTGACTGAAATAAATGCACATCAGTGGAGTTTATTTTTTAATGAGTGAGTACTCACATACTTGAACCCAGTTTACTTTAGTAGAATACTACGCTGAAGCCTGGTTACATTATGTAACTATTAACAATCACTAGCACTTTCCCAATAGTAGGCGCTTCATTGTCCAAGTAAAACTGATTAACTTAATGGTACACACGTTTCTTACAAAGTCATCACATTTTGTGCAAAGTACAGTTATTTTTCCTCCTTTTCCTTTTCTTTGAAAGTGATGACAGTTTTCCAGTGGAGTTGCGAATGGAGTTGCACTAGCGAAACTGAACATTAAATTAATGTATTTAATGGCTAAATTAGGATCCTTCTCACAAAATTTTACGAACACATTATATTCAATATTTTCCCCCACTTTTCAAAAAGTTTTCCTTTAAGATGCTTAACATACCTTTTGATTACTCATAATAATTATACTGTCATCAACCATGCTTTATTAAACCATTTGAAAAGAAGCGAGCGCCGCTAAAGGCAAAAAGACTGCCCAACTGCATTTCAGTAATTTTAGTAAGAGATGCATACGCATATCTCCAATCATTAAGTTTTTAGTAATTGCATATATTTTTAATGCAGTTTGAATTAAAATTTAGCATTCTAATAGTGTTTTTTTGACAAAATAAACTTTTGAATAACAAAATTAAGTTTCCGTTGTGTGGTATTTACCTGAGTTCAATCCGCAATCGAGGATATAGTAGGCTTAAGGGATAGTCAAATCTTGTAACAGCTGGTCGCTACGGTATTGCTTTCTCTTTTCATGATCGGGAGGAAAACGAAGGAGAAGAATAGCAGCAACTAAAGCAACAAACTGTAAAACCGGATCTCAAAAATAATTTAAATGAAGTGCAGTATTGCACACAAATATTCAATATAGGCATTTCACAGCAAACACGTGTTTTCAATTAGCCTGAGAACAGGAGCATTTTTAGGAAATATCTTTGAGCATGCGCGCTTGACTGTGTTTGTATAACATGTGGTAGTGGCAGTAGTAGTAGTAGTAGTAGTAGTAGTAGTAGTAGTAGTAGTAGTAGTAGTAGTAGTAGTAGTAGTAGTAGTAGTAGTAGTAGTAGCAGCAGCAGCAGCAGCAGCAGTTAAAAACTAGCTGACCCAGCGAAGTTATCTGAACTTATCTATATAAATAAAACATATTCGGATTAGTTATTTATTCTGCATTTGGCGATGCTTGCTGATAAACAATTCTTTTGTCTTTTTTTGTGGTGCGTAAATAAATAAAGATGGTTTCCCGACACGCGAACACGCGACGTGAGAGAAACAGCGAAACTCCAAGTTGATCCCTCAAACCTCCAACCACTGCCCCTGCGAATTATTTATGGTCATCGCAAAGGCCAAACGCACGGGAAATTGCAGGCGCTTGAAATCAAAATGTAAATCTGTTGGTATCATCGGAATACGCGGGATCAAGATATCCTCTCTTTTGTACTTTCCCGTGATGATTGTTGCCTCGATGTCGTTATTCATTAGCTGTTTTACAGTTAGTCTCGTTCCATTGCAGTCTTGGTTGGTTAATATTACGCAACATGATCATAACTAATCCTACTTTTAATTTTAAAATTGTGCGGTGGGAGTTCAGGCAATTCTAATGAATTTAAAACCTCTCTGGGATATCTGACTGCGTCATCCTGGTTTATAACTGTGTCAACTGATTTGTACGACAACTCCCCCGGAAGAAACAGACACTCTAGAACGCAATTCTGATATACCAACACGACTGTTAGCATTATCTGCGTCTCGCTATTCATCATTGCGGTCAGCACGTGACGCGGTGTCGCACATTTGACTGACTTCTACGACCTAAGTCTGGTCGTCTCCTCCTCCGCGAACTTTACCAAGTAACAAAGGAATTCAATTAATTTTGTGCCAACCCAATTCACATTCACGAAATCACAAACACAAATTATAAAGAAGGCTCGTAAGGATTCGCCACTATTTGACAACAATTTTCTGGTCAAATATTTATAGTGTTATAGCACACTCAGAAATCAATTTTGTGTCTATATGTAATTTTCGCAAGCTACATAATCATGCTACAGAAAAAATTTCAGTCTTGATAACAAACGATGGACGTTATTTAATGCTTTAACGTTTGCAATGCTTTTGTTTGTCGAAAATAAAAGAAGGTGTATGTGTTCCGTAAAAGTCTGCGTGTGTAATATTATATTTAGTTAATAACCCGGTGCAAAATCACTTCAGTTTTTTCTCGCCTTTGAAACCTTCCTTGGACTTATGCAAATATGTACACATCGGAAACAAATTACATGATTAATGTAACAAACCTCAGACAAAACACCCACACTCTCATTACGTTATTGCTCGATTTCTGTTCTGCAACTTTTACGTACAGAACTGTTTCCGTAAGACAGTCATACAGAATGCCAACCCTCCCTACTACCACAAACCGTACAGCATCTCAGAACATGTGCTTTCAACAAACATACAATTCTACCAGATCCATGGTACTGTCGACTAGAATCTCTGCTTCGGTCCATCGGGGCAACCATGGAACGAGACCATCACAATAATCATCAGTGTTCAAACAGCACATCAAGTCAGTGTCGAACATCGAGTGGAAAGTGTTTTTATGTTCCGCCATGTTGAAACCATATGCATCTGCAAATTACAGACACATTTCTTTCGCAACTGTGGGGAACGTTTTCAAAGAATGAAACCCGCAATTCACTGCCTGGATACGGATTCCTTATGTTACAAGGACAAACAATAAGCGCAACAATATTCAGAAATTTGTCTAAGAAGTTCATTTGAAATTGTATATTAATATCTGTACATGAGGAGCACCGAAAATAGCCACAGGGACGCGCAATTCCATTTGCTTCACTATTTTCAGCTTATTTCGGTAAAGCGTGAAGGAAATTGCACTTTCAGAAGTATGTTCGTTTGGTTTGATCCACAAAATGGAAAAATTATGCTATATTTAGACTGAACAGCAGTGTATCACGAAATAGAAAAAAAAGTGCTATTTTAATGCTGAACAGAAGTGTATGTCATCTGTAGTAGGTAAAAGTTAAGTATTTTCCGGAAATACCGTTTTAAGGTCCACGACGCCACAACCTTCCAAAATAGCATTTTTGGTCTTTATGTGTGTGAACAGCAAAACTTCAAAATACAAATTCGGATAAATACTAAATTTCATACTTGAGTCAGAAGTTTAAGCAGTCACAGAAAGATTTTCACGAAAACCACAAATGTCTTCCGATGTAAAATACGGTGTTATTTTTTATTTTCGCATAAAGAGAAGCAGAAATTTTAATTAAACAGAGTATATTTTTATATTGTCCTGATAACTTAAATCCATATCTTGAACAGCCTGTGTACAGCCTATGACGTCTTTTCCGTAGCAAGCTTTTAGGGAGACCTTAACGGCGCTGCCAATTGCTTGGATCATATCAGTCCGACGGTGTGCCCGGATTTCGTCCCGCAGGAGATCTTTTACAAGCCAGTAGATCTATTGCCATGAGGCTGTCGCTTTCAAGCACACTAAGAAGTCATTAGTCCAGGCTCGGTTTGAGCCTGCGACCTTGAAATCAGCAGACCAGCGCCTAGCCTACTGAGTCTCCCTGAAGACTTAATAGTGACTGTTAGTGAATTAATATAGTTTCTACAGTTGGAAAATCACTAGAGGGAGAGAGACAAACGTACTAAAAGATAAATATAAAACTGTTTGAAATATTCGGTTTATATGAAATAATTATTTTATGTTGCATATTTACTCTTTTTTAAGTATGACATCTGATGGAAATGCTTTAAGTTTCTAATTCTTCTCCTTCCTTTGTTTCAAAGGTTGAATATTCCAATTAATAATAATTTAATGTTGTTTCCGGATGCTGTACGTAACTGTGCTCTTACTATTTAATTTGAACGCACTCCTAGGGATAAGTGTAATGTGAATAATATGTGGTTATTAGAATCGATTTCGAATGAATTCTATATCATTACGGATACATTTGTATTTGTCACAGATAAAATGCCGTTAATTTACCCATCTGATTTAGAATCAAATTGAAAAATGCAATGTCATAGCCGAAATCGCTCGGTTGCACTATCAAGCTGAGCTAACATGGCAGCATGCCGGCACGGCACTAAATTATCCAACTGACTGGTTCTTTTACCGCTAAACCATAAGGATATTTCAAGTCATATTTGAGGTGACACATCCCAATGGTGACTTCCTATGCCCCAAGTTCTTTAAGTCCCGGGCTTTAATCTTTATTAGGTCAATTAATTATAAGTAATTGTTCTTTCACACAAGAAACGCGTTTGGGCAACAGTGAAAAAATTAGACTGCAAATTTCAATGCCAGAACAATGGTAGCCGAGTTGAAAAGAGCAACCATGTGAAAAGTGGAAGATACTGGTTCAAATCCCGTCCATGGCATTTTTTCAGTCTCATTTTACCTTTAAACCTTATATGAAGGAATAATAAATTATAATTACACATCAGTATTTTTCAGCTGACACTGTATATACATTAACAAAATAAAATGGCTGAACATGAGCTTTAAGATTTAAAATAAAGCAGTTATAGCAATTTTTGTCATTTTCTACTTGGAATCTCTGAATTTCAAGAGGTGAACCATAGTTGAGAAAAAATTATTAACTTCCAAGCACCTTCCGAAAGTTCAGAAAGAAAGAAATTAACGATAAACTGGCCAGAAAGTGTTGTTTTCCCTGAAGTGCTACCAGACTTAGCTCCATGTACCTAGGAAAATGCGCGGTCGTTAAGGAAACTGCTGCTACCAGGCCTTAAAGGGCTAATTACATGCTTGATGTATAGGTAAAATTAATAACGAAACAGAGGTGTTCGCCTTTATGGACCGTTTATGCAAAATAAGACCACCCTTGTGAGCTTAAGGGCGTTTAACGCAATTAAAGTAATGCATATTCTGAAGCTAATGATGCCTACGTGTAAAGCTTCCCATAACCTAGACATTAGTTTTCAGAGTTTAAAACAAAACACAAACGCCTTTGTCACTCTATCCGACTTTCGAAAACGATACTACAAAATAATTAGCCTACACTATCCTTACAGAGAAGTATGTAGTAAGGTATAATTATTAGTTTAACATCCTCTAAGGACGACATTAAAACTCTCGTGAAATTTTGCAGCAGTTCTTTTAAACACAGGGATGGAGTTCTTACGTGAACTCAATACTTTTGGTCGCATTGTAATTCACATACAACTATGGCAAGGCTTATTAAAGTAAGAGATAAGACAGGAGCTAACTGTGTATTTTTATTATATTCACATTCTTCCTTCAGTGCATCTTTTAGCCCCAATTTGGTATGTTTGTTTTGTAGTCATTGTGATTCACGCTAAACTACTTCTAGCAACCAAAATAGCTGACTACTTATCAATGCTGTGGTATCTCTCTATCGCTCACGATGTGTTCATATGGTTTGGTGTACATCTTTACCAACACTGTACATTGCTTTTTTCGTTTCATTGAATGTGCAAATAAAAATAAGACACCAGTTGCTAGTCTCATTTATTAAATGTTTGAAATGTACATTTTGTTTTATTTCATTTTCTGAAATGGATAAACAGAAGTATCTATTGTACTCTACTTATTCTCACTTGTTTTTGACAACCATTTGAACTTTCTTGTATCTTTGTTGTATCTACCTGTTTGAATTTTACAGCAAATGCATAATGAACATCCATTTCTTTTGAAATATTTATTTATGGGTGCTTTCGATTTAGTTCTTTTCATTCACATTTTGTGGACAATACTTAAAAGAAATGAATTGCTAATTAAACACCACAAGTAACGCCATTATCATTTTCGTAGTAGATGTTACATTATTGATATCATGGTTATTTTATGTAGCAAGGAAGCTATTGTGGTGCACAAAGTAAAAAACTCTAAATACTCCATTGATTCATTTATGAAATAAAGATAAACATAGGATCAGCAATAGTTTCTGATAAGTTTCAGTGATTTCAGATTTCCAATACAGGAATAAATAAAGTGTTTATTATTTAAGCATCTAGAGGACGTATGCATCTATACACATGGTAATCTCAAAAAAATATTCAATCAATTTGACCATTCCTTCAGCATAGAGATGCAATACAAACGAGGCTATAAAACAGCTCATAATTTTAATTAATAAACAATTAAAGGATCAACAAGGAATTACAAATATTTGTTGAGAATGCCATGGAGTACGATATGTGGTTTCTCAAAGAGGTTTGCTTGGTGTTCTGAGAGTGGAGAATCTTCACATCACCACCTTCATCCCTACGCATATGTTAAGAGTTTCTGAATTACGTGAAAATTATGTAGTGTTTATGTTATTAAATAAATATGCGATCAAAGGGAAGGTGCAAGAGCTTTAAGCTTCACCTAATATTATTTTCTAGAAAATTACTGGACTATACACTACTAAAGGGTACTTGAAGGCTATACCGCACTTTCAAAGCTTGGAAGACTTTGGGGAGAGGCTAAGAAACCCAAACGTTCCATCGAAATTTGCATATTTCTGCGATTTTTCATGCATTGTTACGAACAGCCGAGACTGTACGAAATTCCAATTATAAAGAGTAAAGGAGGATATTTACCTTAGAACTACTCCAGACCATTGTAGAATAATTGCATAAAAATGTTGGGAGTTAAAACTAAATTAATTCGTTATTCAAGTTTAGAAAACCAAACCAGTGAACTTACGGTCATTAAGCTGATGGAACCTGGACTAAGTCGATCCATTGCAATTCGTCGCAGAATGTTTTCTTCAGAAAATTTAACTGTTGGAATTGTCCTCGTGTAAGGAGCTCCTATTTCTCTTAATGTTAATTTGTTTCTCACAATAGCAAATATACAGAATCAATTGGTAACAGATAATGCGTCGGAGAATTCTTCAATTAGAATAAATAGATATGTCATCGATTCATAATGTGCTCTACTATATGCTAATGTAAACACGGCAAAGAATGACCACCGTGTAGAGAAGGGGTACAACGAAAATATGCAGTACACGTTGCCTTTCAGAGAAGAGTGCCTCGGTCAGGGTGAAATACTTGGATAAGGTTTATTCCGGGGTTTTCCCTTATCCTGAAAGCCGAATGTCGGGTAACTCTAATCTCCATGGACCATGGGCTCATTTGAGCATCCTTTGACCCATTCCATTCATCGTCCGATATCACTTAACGTTGGAGGACGTAAATTACAAAAAAAAGAGTGTACATGACATCTTAATTGTTTTTGCCAAGAATGGGTTCGAGTGGACCACAGTCATCTTATTAAGCGTTTTTAAAAAACAAATGCACTGCGAAACATTTTCAAAAGATGACTGCATAAAAACATAGGTATTGTTTTAAGAAATTATACCAAATTTTGGTATTATTATTTATGCATATAGACCACCTACTTCGGGAATCAGCACAGCTCGCATTTCATTGGAAGAATCACAAGTTCGTATCCACAAAAACTTTGTATTTGTGTCTTGTTATACATAAATACCACAGGAAAAAGATGATTTTCAAATATTACTGACATGAAATTAACATAGAGACAGCGAGATAAAGGAGAGATACTAACATGATTAGAGCTCTAAGTTCTGCAGGCACCTCTAAACTAAGCAGGAAGTGCATTAATACAGATTTTACCCACAATGTTCATACATTTCCGATATTACTTAATTTCAAATGAATAAGGCCGCCCAGTGGCTGAGTAGTTAGACCGCTTGGCTCTCACCAAGGTGGCCGGGGTTCCATCCCAGGTGAACGCTAAGTGAGATTTGTGGTGGGCAGCACGGCGCTGGGGCGGGGTTTCTCCGGGATCTCCGCTTTCCCCCGCCATCTCATACACCTGGTGTTCCATCTTCATTTCATGTATCATCAGTGTCACCGCCTGCGGTGCCGTATGTGCTAAAAGCGAGCGATAAACACTACACATTTCAAATTAAATAACGCAAATGTTTGGTTTTCAGATCTTTCATCTTTTTATAGGGATGGCACCTATCCATCGTAAAGAATACAAGGAACTGTGGCCTATAAGTCAACGAAAGCAACATTCTGTTGCGAGAAATCTAATACGACTTGTTACGTATCTTCCAGTACCTGTTGGCTGACCATACCCTTATGCTCTAAGGTCGGTGGATGATTTGGTCGACCATACATAGTGCTGTTGTGTCAAAAGTTATTTGTTCATACATTATTATTATTATTATTATTATTATTATTATTATTATTATTATTATTATTATTATTATTATTATTATTATTATTATTATTATTATTATTATTATTATTATTATTATTATTATTATTATTATTATTATTATTATTATTATTATTATTATTATTATTATTATTATTATTATTATTATTATTATTATTATTATTATTATTATTATTATTATTATTATTATTATTATTATTATTATTATTATTATTATTATTATTATTATTATTATTATTATTATTATTATTATTATTATTATTATTATTATTATTATTATTATTATTATTATTATTATTATTATTATTATTATTATTATTATTATTATTATTATTATTATTATTATTATTATTATTATTATTATTATTATTATTATTATTATTATTATTATTATTATTATTATTATTATTATTATTATTATTATTATTATTATTATTATTATTATTATTAATATTATTATTATTATTATTATTATTATTATTATTATTATTATTATTATTATTATTATTATTATTATTATTATTATTATTATTATTATTATTATTATTATTATTATTATTATTATTATTATTATTATTATTATTATTATTATTATTATTATTATTATTATTATTATTATTATTATTATTATTATTATTATTATTATTATTATTATTATTATTATTATTATTATTATTAGGAATATAAACAACCATTAATGCAAACTTGAATAGGTGTTAAACTTTGTAAGCATTAGACCGTATTTTCAAACGTTCTATTTCAATACCACACATAAAAATGCAAAACCACTAATTCACAGCAGTTCGTATCCAGACAGCTTCACACAGTACAGCGGGTACCAATCAAAGTGGAACCAAGTCTGCAAGAAGGCTCCTTTCTAATCTCCTTTAGTTGGTCATAAGAGACGTTAAATGAAAGAAATGGAGAAATTGTACTCAAATGGACTCTGGTCCATAGAGGTTCAACTTAACTAATATTAATAATCTTAGGAAAAGGAAAATCCAAAGCCATATCCACGCATTTTAACCCGAGATTTGAAATCGGTATCTCTTGAGATAGGCACTCTACCCCGACACCACGGCCCTCGTGTGTTGTTTACATCTCTTGACTTTTTGAAGGAGCAATATCGCAATAACAAGCAGAATAAAAACAATGCAAGTAGACACATTTTCACTTCAAAACGCCGGCAACGGCACGGAATATGTGGGTTATTTGTTCACGAAGATGACATACTGTTCCATATTTAAGCAGCAATCCCAACATCAGCGGAAAATATAGCTCATATATTGCACTAATACCGCCCAGGCATTATGCATTCGCAGGAGCAAGAAAGCGAGTGGGTGACAGTGTAGTGAACTTAACCGACAAAAAAGGAAACTAGCAAATCTATACAAAATGGTCTGCTGCAGAATTAACGAAATTAAGTTGGGGTGGGCGTGATACAACTATATGTTCTTTATCGAAGAAAAAAACTCTGCCGGACTGTGCACCAAATTTGAACGAGTCATTTAAAATTATAATTCTTTCGCATAATTTAAAGTTAATCTTTACCAAACGTCCAAAGAGCGCTGTGTAAAGGTCTCTCAAAATGAAATTGGGTGCGCATAGCTCATGGACGACCGGGCGAAAATAGCGGTATAAATCAAGTCGGCGGAGTCGGCAGCCCGTGTGCTCCCGTATAAATTTTAGTTTAGCTTTGCTAATTACGGGCCCTGTGTTTACATTACGGTCTAGCTACATCTCCTCTTGGGGAGTTGGGAAGTAGGGGGTAGTAGAGAAGCTAGCCTTTTCGATGTAGAATTACATCCACCTAGAACTAGGGTCAAGCATGCAGTTACGTTCAACTAACCTAATTCCTTGAGTTGTTCCATTATGCAAAAATCATCAGTCAGTACAATACAAAGAAATTCTCTTCAGAAAAAGTGGTGGAGGACGAGCAGGATGGAAACATTCCAGTAAGGAGCGAGTTCAACCACTTGCTCAGACATACTTACTTTGAAAGAAAACATTTGATGACTTGTGTCAGCTGATACATGAGCACTACTTTGTTCAATCCAGTCTTATTGTGAGACGGTCTAATAAAGTATTATTTGTGCAAATGAAGTAGTTCACCCATTAAGTTATTCGATTCGCTAGAATATATCACACAGACCGTAGCTCCGCCAAGTTGCGTGAACGAGAAACAACGCCTAGAAAGGCTAAGGTTTGATCTTCCAACTCAGGCAGCAGGGATTATGTCAGCATTCATATATTAAATTCGGTTGTTATCTACTCTAAAATATTTCTATGTAACAGAATACACTAACATTCTATTATTAATGAAAAACAATTGTTTCAACATATTATCTTGTAAACAGCTCCTTCATTGTACAACTAACCCTATCACCTCACAGAAGGGTTGCGCCTCAGATTAGGAAATTTACCGACCATGTACGGTCGTGCAGTGGCGGCTGGTGATTTACTGACCTAGCCCCCGGTCATTTACATGCCTCAGCTTTCCCTTGCCTATTTCATGATCGACCTAGGCTATTTAGCCACTTAAAAATTGGTGTGGAAATCCACTCCTTTGGGAAACACATATCCCCGTTTTGTAGCTGCTGAAAGTTTATGCTAAGGGGCAGAAAGTTTGTCTTCTTAACTCTCACTCTCTTTAATATTTTGTGTTTCTCTGCCTATCTGGTGGTGATTATCAGAAAGTATTTTTCCCCAATATTCAGGGCTATTCTATAACTTTTGATTGAAGCTGGACCACCTGTTAAAGCCGCTAACTACTGGCTACGCGCCATTTGTTATTCTGTAACATCGTAACCATAACATCTTGTTGAGAACAAAAAAGTTATGATTACGGATAACAAGAGGTGCATTGTTGTTATCGCCAGCAATATTACTTTTTTCTGCTGAAAATTGATTTAGAACAGAGTAAGACAGCTTAGAGAGTTGTGACGTATTTCAGCCGGGAGCGAGGCCTGCAGTGCGTGTGACGTCAGGCAAGAGCCGTGTGGCACCAAGTTGCCTATATAAATGGCGTTGTGAGTACAGAATCTGAGGGTTCAGTCAGGTGTAGCACACTCGATGACAACAATGTAGCTGCTACGTACCTAATGGAACTGTTAAATTTACAATGTGACGATTTATTGAAGGACAAATACACACAAAAGAAAGAGTTGGCTGATTTTTAAAAGAATGTCCCCCAAACCAGATTTCCGAGGTTGTATTCACTTGCCGCACGGACATTGTATATGTTTGGCTCGACATATGTGTGCGAACAATTTTTCTTCTGTTATGAAATTAGCCAAGTCCAAACCCCGAAGTACCTTGTCGGTTCACAATCTAACATGCAGCCTTCGATTACAAATTTCCCAGACATTTACGTCCTGACATTGATAAACTAGTTAAAGAAAAATCAAAGAGAAAGTGTTGGAAAATGTCCAGGTAATTCTGTTCTGAGTGGATTCCCTCTAATTTGCAGAGAAAATTACTTTATGTATTATTTTATTTACTTTATGGCATGTCTGACCTTCAGATAAACTACGAGTTGAAGTTTTATATATTTTCTCATAGCACAGAGCCAAAATGTAATTGTTTAGAAACTGTGACCAATTGCGTAATTAAAGTAGTCAGCATTAATATTAAAACACCCAACATGTAAGATGAACATATTATTAATACCCGATAGGTTTTCTATCTTCCCTACGCTGTCGGAACCCTAACACATCAAACTATTTCCTTTCATTGGGCAGCAGAAATCAGCGTGGTGACGTCACATGGTAATCTGTCTTTCGTTCGGGGGCATATTTGGCGGTTAGAGCAGACGAAGCTGACGTCACACCACCAATACCTGTCTTCCCCTGATTTAGAAGCACAAAGGAACGAAGAACACCGCAGGAGGTAGATAACCTTATGTTATTCGTACATCGTAAAGTGAAACCATAAATGTGTGTGATAATAATAATGAAAAGTCTATGCTCACACGAGAAATACGTAGAGTTTCCTAACCTAACTTTTGACCTCTTTGTCATTTACGCGATAATAAAGAACGTCTCGAAGAAAAGTTTGCTCTGAGATTTATTTCTCCGTCAGAATTATCTTGTAATCAAGAATTTGCATTTAATTTTCTGCCGTGCAACCTTTGAAATGCTGGTTTGTGTAAGAAAGTCGTACAAACTGTAACTTTCACACTCCTTTAGCAGCCGATGCCAAATATTCAAAATTAAAGCAGTTTCTTTCAAATTAAATGCTATAAGATAGAACATGCATGTTACGACATCACCAGAACTCGTATTTCATTTCAATATTGATTATAGAATTATTATAATAAATTAGACTGTCCTGCAAAATATAACTTTTGTTCAACGGTTTGTGATCTGAAAGGTGATGTTATTAATTTATTAATTAATTATTTCTAATTTAGTTAGCTAATTTGAATCATGTTGTCCTTTTTTATCTATCACGTAAGGTGCGTTACAAAGTAAATACAAAAAGAAAATTTTCTGAGTAATAAATATGTAGAAATACTTGTATATCTGTAAAATAAGGTGTGAAGTTACATTTTCTTTCACCGGAAAGTCTGTCAAGCTGATTTACATTTAAGTCGTGATTTAGGAGCTTCTGTCTTCAAGTACCAACACTAGCCCACTCGCAATGGTCCAACGACCCTTACATTTCCTATCCAGCGCCTTGATTTCTTGCTTATATCATTAACCTTGTTCATCTCTGAGGGATCCAAAACTATCAAGAAAATAGTTTAGCTGAGAGTACAAGTAGTGAAGTTTTAAACTCATATTTCGTGCTGAAGCTCATTGATTTTGTAGTATATTTCTCATAATGTTTCCGTATCGCAGATAGTTTATAAGAAACCTATTGACTACCCTTTTGAAAGCATACCATGGTTGCGGTTCTCTGCGATAGTATCGCAGAACAGTGTTATTAAATGCAAAACATTTCAAATATTTAGCTGTTACTTCGTGTTTGCATCACTTTGCGGCAATTGCTTAAACATGAATCCCGGTAAAGTGAAACCATACATGTATGTGCTAAGTGTGAATATAACGTCCTATCACTGTAAGCTTGAGTGAAAGAATTTCCTAACCTAATCTCTGACGAATTATGTTAATTCCTACCGGAGAAATACATATTTTATATGGCGCACAATTATCGAACTATTTGTAAAATGGTATATTTTTTTCAGATAAATAGAAGATATAAAAGTATACATAAAGTTCATACTTAGGATACACTAGAGCTTATACTTAATTCGAATACTGGTTGGAGACCATTATAATGAAAATACGAAATCCAATTTTAATGATGCTCTTAGTACTTCAAGAAGTACTAAGAAGTTATTTGTTGTATTGTTTTGCAATAAACCATTGATATACCAAACAAATAAAAGTTTAAAATGCTTAGTTCATATAAGAGGTTGTTTATTCAAAATTAAGTACTACCATAAAACATAATCTTTTCTTAATTTATAAATCATTATGTCGAATTACTTAATCAATATATAGTTTATACTGCTCTTCCGAAGTCTGTAGCTCTCTGCGTTCCAACTTCTTCTGTAGAAAACGACGTTTTGAAATGATCGCAATTGCGCTACTTGAACCGGCGCGCCAAAATCGGTGGTAAAACAAAACAGTTTGCGATGAGTCGCTCTAGGTGCTTAACAACATGTTATATAGTTGAGAAAATCCATCGCCATAACAAGCATGGTTATAGAATATGAAAACCCGCTTATTCACGCTCAGTTGTTAGCAATATTCTTAACCAGAAGTTACGGAATAGCCCTGATTATAAGTTATTGCGTAAAGATATGCCAAACTAAATAATGATGCGTTACCGGTGCGCAGTTGCTCTTTGACGTATCACCAAAGGCGTTCAAAAAGTTGTCCTTGGGTAAAATGAAATTCATTGGGTGCAGAAAATGACTCGTGTTCATTTAATCATTTTGTGTGGTCGCTTCTTCATTACTGAAAATGGTCTGCTTCATAGATGCTTCTTTATAATGCAAACAGGTTTAAGGCCGAAATGGCCAAGTACAAGCCATTTGGTATATGGGATTGGGATTGCATTACGGAGGGGATTCGGTACGTAGGCCACCATGCTGGGCCCATTGTTCCTATGCCCCCAAGTGGGGGCACCCCCCGGAGGAAGAATGAGGCGAAGGAGACAGAGGGCGCCGTACCCAAGGAGCCGCGACAGTACAGAGGGCAGGGTCTCTACAGTTACTTGGATAGAGACCTTCCGCGACAGGCCATGGCAACGAACCCTCTCCCCTGCAACGGGACGGCAACGAGCCCAGCAGCCGAGCCCTAATGGGCCCAGGCAGGCGATCCGAGATCCAAAGGTACCTGGCTGGCGGTCCCGAAATGGTCCCAGCAGAGGAGCTGTGGCCGGCAACCAACCTACCGGAGGAGGAAGTAGAGTATATCACCCTCCCGTGCACCGCCGTGTCACCCGCCGACACTTCTACCCTAAAAGAGACCAGTAAATGAGAGATGATATGAAATGATAATGGAGATGAAATGGAGGGACAGAAAATTCGGGGGATGTAATTAAGCTACCCAGCATTCGCCTAGCAACCTAGGACAACCCCCGAAAATACCCATGTTCAGGTAGGTCGGCCACGGGAATCAAACCCAGGCCTCCCGAATACCCTCCTCCAGACGAAACCACCTAAGCCATCCCGCTCGCACATTTGGTATATGAGGAAAATATTAATCATACCTACTTGGTGTAGTTTTTATTTTCAGGGAACCTCAAAACATGTATTTGCAATGACACCTTGATATTGAATTTTTGGATGGAGTTTCTGGATTAGCTGATACAGGCAAGGGGTAGGAGAATTAAAACTACTAACGTACTAGTTCTCCTTTTTCTGTTAATTTTAACACTCATCTTGCAAACCATATAAAATATTGAGAATCATATCATGCTTATGTTAAACCTGGTGCTAATGACGCAATTACTGTTTAAGTTAATTTTCAGTTGTCACGTAAAGCACTTCTCATTGAAGAAAAGTTATTCGAATGAAGCAAATCCAGTTTATAATTAGGAAAGGAACCTCAATATCGTGGACACCTCGACACCCTTCAATAGTGCGATGGCAATTTACACGATAGGACGAATTTAAAGAAGCAAGTTACATTCATGCACCGAGTGTAGTTTATAGAAGCTCTCTTTTAAAAGCAATGTACGAGTTTCTCGTCTCTATAGGAAAATGATTCCGTGATATCTTAAAATGATGGGAAAAAGCAAAAATGGTTACATGCATTTGTCACAGAAAATTATTAATAAGAACGTAATTCACTCAACAAGTATCGCCTTGCCCGCCTCGGTAGCGTGGATGATAGCATGTCTGCCTCACCTTCAAGAGGTCCCGAGTTCGAATCTCGGTCAGGGTGAGTTACCTGGGTAAGGTTTTTCCGGGGTTTTCCCTTATCCTGAAAGACGAATGTCGGGTAACTCTAAGCTCCATGGACCCCGGGCCCATTTGAGCATCATTTTGTCCATTCCATTCATCGTCCGATATGACTTAAAAAGTTAAAGGACGTAAATTACAAAATAAAAAATAAATATCGCCTTGACAGATTTTGGTATTGTGTGTCATGACAATTATGATCTTAGAATATATATTATATTAGTGCTAATTTGATAATGTACTTATCTAAATGTTCCTTTCAGGTGCTGTTTAGTTATTCGAAAAATGTTTAAGCCTGGAGACTATACGCCAATGGCAATAGTGCCGTTTTTTTTTTTTTTTCAAAAAGTTAATTAGGATTATGCATATCCAATGAATGGAATATTTTGAATTCAATAATCATTATTTTCTACTTGTCAGTTCCGTTTCATAAGAGGTTTATCCGTATGCATTGCTGATAAGAATTTGATAATCTCCAATTTAAGAGGTTTTGAATAACATATTATGTTTTCCCTAAAGTTTTACTGTATCGCATACAATATAATTAGCGAACCTGCTTATTACGAAATTACCAGTCTTAAAATTTATTCCGTTTAATAAATCATTCCGACTGTAAAGTAAATGTTTTATGATTGCACGCACATATTCAGAAATAGCTACTAGGAAGAGTCCAATGTTTTGGCCTTCCAACAATACTTTATGAGGTAATCACAATAATTGTGTTATACGTATTACCGTATCAAGAACACTTGACTCCAAACTGGCAATGTCAGCTTGTCAGTTGTGCTGTTATGTTAAAATGACAAAAGTTTACACCAATAAGAAATCAAATTCCCAAAGAACATTTAAAGAAGGTAGACAGAATTTGTATGCTTTCGCGGTATTTATATACTTGGCGTACGCGTTAATTGCATAAAAGAACCACGCATATATTGACGAATATTGACGAATATAATATAAATTTATGTCCCTTTAAATGAGAGAATTTCAATCGCCGTCAATAAAAGTAAAGAAAGTATTTATAAATTAAATAGACAAAACCCAGACACACATTATTTGACCGGAAATAATTCTTTACTTTTTGAATCCACTGACAGCTGATAAAACTCAATAGCTACTTTAACAAGATGACTGTCTCTGTTTTACACTTTCTCCGCATGCAAATATTGTTCACTTTAATCAATTTAAAGATGAAGTGAATAGTTTGTAAAAAAGATTTCTTACACATTAATTAATAACTTAGTCCATTCTAATTCATTTTAACCATTTTGAAAATGTATTTTATATTATAATAAATTCAGAGTATATCATATTTTGTGTAAACTTTGTTCTGTTGGTTGTCTTTAAATGGTTCATGTACTTTTTAACATAACAAGGCCAAGCTTAATATCTATGTAATTCGATAAACAATTATTATTATTAATTATTATTATTATTATTATTATTATTATTATTATTATTATTATTATTATTATTATTATTATTATTATTATTATTATTATTATTATTATTATTATTATTATTATTATTATTATTATTATTATTATTATTATTATTATTATTATTATTATTATTATTATTATTATTATTATTATTATTATTATTATTATTATTATTATTATTATTATTATTATTATTATTATTATTATTATTATTATTATTATTATTATTATTATTATTATTATTATTATTATTATTATTATTATTATTATTATTATTATTATTATTATTATTATTATTATTATTATTATTATTATTATTATTATTATTATTATTATTATTATTATTATTATTATTATTATTATTATTATTATTATTATTATTATTATTATTATTATTATTATTATTATTATTATTATTATTATTATTATTATTATTATTATTATTATTATTATTATTATTATTATTATTATTATTATTATTATTATTATTATTATTATTATTATTATTATTATTATTATTATTATTATTATTATTATTATTATTATTATTATTATTATTATTATTATTATTATTATTATTATTATTATTATTATTATTATTATTATTATTATTATTATTATTATTATTATTATTATTATTATTATTATTATTATTATTATTATTATTATTATTATTATTATTATTATTATTATTATTATTATTATTATTATTATTATTATTATTATTATTATTATTATTATTATTATTATTATTATTATTATTATTATTATTATTATTATTATTATTATTATTATTATTATTATTATTATTATTATTATTGTTACTATTACTATATCATCGTCGTTTTAAGCTTCGTGTCTTGGTCTTTGTTATATGCATTGTGAAAACTTTTACACGTGAAGCACGAATAAGGAGAGAGGAAGTGACTAATGAGAATACCTTGTGTAAGCATCTCATTTCCTACAGAAGACACTCAGTTTGTGGCCTCTTTGTGTTAGGTTAAACGATGGGATGAGATTGATAAGGAAATAGGAGAAACCAATTTACTAGAAGGAAACGCAGATGCCGTCACTTCATATCCGGCATCTGGGATCGAACCTGGAGTAGGTCACGACTCCGTCCCAATGCTCAGTACCAGAACAGAAACCGCAGGTTGAAGCTATTGTACTAAAATCTTAGCTAGAGCCTTATCAAAGGTTGTTCTTCAGCTCATATAATAGTTTCCTCGCGTTTACTTTCCCTATATGTATAGATGAAGTATTTACATTTCCCTGTAAAATTCGATACTGAGGTTTCAACGTATATATATACATATATATATATATATATATATATATATATATATATATATACGTTTTGAGGCTTCCTGTATAAGAAACAGGGACATATGTGTGACAGTGAGTGTGTGTTTGAGCAGCATAACTCAAAAACAACATGTCGGTTAAATACTTAAGTTGGTATTTTAAGTTCTGCCCTTCCCATGGATGCGAAACGAACATTTGCAAGAAAACAATCCTTACCATTTAATCGAAATATTTTCAGCATTTTCTATTTCTGAAAATGGCTAACAATTTGAATAAAATATCATATATTTAAGATACTCACGTGATAAATGAAACGTATGTTATGTTGAATTTTCTGCCAAAAGCCTGTGAAATCATCCTCATACTGTATGACTTTGCTTAACATTGGTAAATCGCAAGATACAGATAAAAAATATGAGTATACTAAAATTCACAATGTTTGGTGCTAACAATTACCAAGAAATTCTGTGTTATTAGTGTGAATTTTGAAATACTTATATTTTTCTCAAATTTTAGATAGCTATTCCTTTTTGTCTCTTGTGGTCTTGCGCAGAGCACGGAATTTCAAAGACAACACATAGTAACTCGCTTTTAAAGAATTTTAATCGCTTTGCTATTATATCCCACAAGTAAATACGGAAATTTGTAATGAATATCTATATTTATCATTAATATAAATAGTTACTAAACACAATGTGTACTTTAAGTTAAGAAATTATCACCTTTTGCATAAAATGACAGAGGGAAAGTTCTTTTCATACGTGATAATATGTGATATTTGTTGCAAGGTAGTCCACATGGTTCACTTTGCTCTCGTCTGAAAATCATGGAAATTTTTCTTGATGCATATGTGATGTTGGAAGCCATGAACTGCTGTCCTTGTGTATACGTGGCCTATGTCCTCTCCAACAATCATCTGTCATCGCTGGGGTTTTCGAGAACTCGGTGTCCACTTCTGCTGCTTTTTCTGCTCTTTCAGCAATCAATCTGTCGCAGGCATCTGTCCAGCTTATGGATAATACCTCTATTATTAAATAAATAAAAAAAACACGCTTCAGTTAGAATAGTTTAGAGAAGAGCCAATAGACAACATAATGCGCGTGCAACACACGCGGTTTTTAATAGTTGTCCTCTTTTCTTTTTACAGTTACAGTTTCATGAGATTCAACACCAGTAATAGGAGAAGTAAACATTTATTTCCAACCAGTATCTACAGCATTCTAGCACGTTCTTTTCATATATTGAAGTTCAATATTCTTTTCGCCAGCCATGTAAACGTTTAAGCAGGGTTCGGGCCATTCACTGTCCCAAGTGAATCACAGGCAATAAAACACAGTAAAAGGAATTCATAAATAAATATAGTGGATTCACTTTTTGGACTCAATGTTTAGTTGTCATTATATGTATGTTTAAATACAAACTGTCAGATATTTGTATAGTACTGTTTCTCGCAAAATCGCTTTGCAAATCGGGCTTTGAGGAATGCCACATAGGCAAATCCAGTTTATACCAGCGTATTACCATTGAAAAATACATCCGTGCATTTATATTCATCTGAGCAATCAGATAAGCTTATTTTTAACTTTACCACCAGTTGCTACAGTTTTATAACTGGTAGCATTAACCTAAATTGGCACCGAGCGAGATGTCTCCGCGGTAAGGTGTGCGATTCGCAATCGCAGGGTCAAGGGTTCGATTCCGAGGTCCCCTCTTTGCAGATGCTTTTCTAATTTATGTCAGGACTACACTCTCTATATCCTGACTATCAAATTTCAAAGGAAAACCAATTAATTATTGAATTAATAAACCCAAAGCAGCAATTTGAAGGCAATGCTCTTCCTCACATCTCTTTAAGATATGCTTATTGTCCGCATATAAGCATTGTCCCTTTTATTTTTAAACGTTCTCAGTGGCCAAGGGGGTAACATGCTAGCCTCTGGTTCCCAAGATTCAAACCCGGTAGGGGTGATGGATATTCTCGGGCGTAAAAATTCTAAGCATTACTTCCTTCGGAAGAGAAATAAATCCGGTGGTCCTGTTTTATAGATTTGCGGAGCGTAAAAGAACTGATAAGGAGGCCTCTGAGCATAATTAAGCATCTTTCACGCAAATATAAACTGGGAAGCTGAAAACTACAGCAGTTAAAGAGCGTCCACAAATAAAAGCTAAATTTCCTATATCAATGAACCTAATCTAAGCATTTAGTTTACCTATTCTTTTTTCAAATGTGTATAAAAATCACATCTTGAGTTAGTTTTTAAGATAAATACGAGCAGTGCTCTCTATGTATCCAGGTATTAGAACTTCGAAGGTCACTAAATACATTCCGAGAAGTTCCAGAGAAGAAAAACATACGCATTGCACACTACGCTGCTTCACGAGCAGGAACTGCGTTTTGAAAATGCTTATATTAATTTCACATCCCTCTCTTTGTCTAAATATCAATATCTCATTAAAATAGCTGGAAGAACTTTGAAGGTAACTAGATATTTCAGATATTTCCTTATAATATCAGAGCTCTCTTTAATATCAGAGAAGAAAAAAGAAGCATATTACCCTGCTTCGCAAGAATTGCCTTTTAATAACGCTTATATTTACTCCACGCCCCTCTAATTAATAGTCGAAGTATCAGTACGTCATTAAAACGACCGAAAATATTGATGGTATAGAGAGAATACCCCTGACAATGGAGAATGCATTGCATATTTTTAAGAAGTCAAAAGGAAATTATGTTTGAAGACATCATCACCGAAAAGCAGAGGGAGGTCGCATACTTTTCCAGCAACGTGGACGTCGTTATTATTATTATTATTATTATTATTATTATTATTATTATTATTATTATTATTATTATTATTATTATTATTATTATTATTATTATTATTATTATTATTATTATTATTATTATTATTATTATTATTATTATTATTATTATTATTATTATTATTATTATTATTATTATTATTATTATTATTATTATTATTATTATTATTATTATTATTATTATTATTATTATTATTATTATTATTATTATTATTATTATTATTATTATTATTATTATTATTATTATTATTATTATTATTATTATTATTATTATTATTATTATTATTATTATTATTATTATTATTATTATTATTATTATTATTATTATTATTATTATTATTATTATTATTATTATTATTATTATTATTATTATTATTATTATTATTATTATTATTATTATTATTATTATTATTATTATTATTATTATTATTATTATTATTATTATTATTATTATTATTATTATTATTATTATTATTATTATTATTATTATTATTATTATTATTATTATTATTATTATTATTATTATTATTATTATTATTATTATTATTATTATTATTATTATTATTATTATTATTATTATTATTATTATTATTATTATTATTATTATTATTATTATTATTATTATTATTATTATTATTATTATTATTATTATTATTGTTATTATTATTATTATTATTATTATTGTTATTATTATTGTTATTATTATTATTATTATTATTGTTATTATTGTTATTATTGTTGTTATTATTGTTGTTATTATTGTTGTTATTATTGTTGTTATTATTGTTGTTATTATTGTTGTTATTATTGTTGTTATTATTGTTGTTATTATTGTTGTTATTATTGTTGTTATTATTGTTGTTATTATTGTTATTATTATTGTTTCTATTATTGTTATTATTATTGTTATTATTATTGTTATTATTATTGTTATTATTATTGTTATTATTATTATTATTATTATTATTATTATTATTATTATTATTATTATTATTATTATTATTATTATTATTATTATTATTATTATTATTATTATTATTATTATTATTATTATTATTATTATTATTATTATTATTATTATTATTATTATTATTATTATTATTATTATTATTATTATTATTATTATTATTATTATTATTATTATTATTATTATTATTATTATTATTATTATTATTATTATTATTATTATTATTATTATTATTATTATTATTATTATTATTATTATTATTATTATTATTATTATTATTATTATTATTATTATTATTATTATTATTATTATTATTATTATTATTATTATTATTATTATTATTATTATTATTATTATTATTATTATTATTATTATTATTATTATTATTATTATTATTTTTTTATTTTATTTTTTTTATTTTCGTCCTCCAACATTAAGTCATATCGGACGATGAATGGAATGGGTGAAATGATGCTAAAATGAGTCCGAGGTCCATGGAGCTTTGAGTTACCCGACATTCATCCTTCAGGATAATGGAAAACCCTGGAAAAAAACCTTATCCAGGTAACTCACCATGACCGAGATTCGAACTCGAGACCTCTTAAACGTGAGGCAAACACGCTACCGAGGCGGACGACGTGGACGCCGTATATCTACCTCATTCTTATACTGAAGTGACTAAACATTTAACTCTTGATAAAACAAGCATCATTATACACTTAAGGCAATATAATTTAAGCTTGAAGTCTATTTGTGCAAATCATATTAAAATTGGTATTACAATGAATTGAAAGGCTGGTGAAAAGTTCCTTAGTGTAGTAGTCAGAAGGAAGGTCTTTTGTTACCATAGTTACTGAATTTTGCATGACTGATGATCGGTATTCGAAAGGATTGCACATTTGCATTAAAGATGATAAAAAAGAAGGTGGTCGTTCATAGTTAAACACGAAAAATGGCAGGTTCAATTCCCAGAGCACTGCTCCAGTTAGAAGAGTACTGGGTGGTTATACCATAAATTGAGATAAAAAAGGAAAATATCAGTTCCAAAAAAGAAATGATGCCGTATTCCGGATCGTGAAAATAATAATGATGCATTAAAAAGAATTTTGTGGACACGCTCGAAAACAGTATGAGTGACTTCTGACAGCAAAATGTTAGTAAAATGGAGGTTATGGTGAACACTTTGATCAATGAACCCGATGGCGATAAGGCGGCTTGGCACACAAAGGAACTGATAGGTTTCACGTAGATAACGAGCTTGCATAAGAAGATAAACATAGCGCTTGAGATAAAATACTTACCGAAACAAATAAACTTAGATAAATGGAAATTTCAGGAAATATCTTGATTATTCGGTTTCTTTATTCTTCTGGAAGAGTCTCGAATTACGAATTAGATATTTAAGGACGTGACGGCTCGCAAAGTGAGTAGTCGTAAAGCAGAGTGAGTGGTGAAACAGTGTTGTGAAATGAGAGACAGCCAGCTGTGTTGTTGTAACGAGAGCTAAGGATGTAATCTGCTGTCACTGTTTGTTATTTTGATCGACCTTGGTAGACTGATAGTGTATGTAACGTAATGCTGCTGTAATCTATAAGAGTATTTCTACGAAAATAAAGGAGATCTTTAATTTCTGTAACTCGGCCTTTTAATTCCGCGAACCCACAAAGTCACAAAACGGTATTCTCAAAGAGGTCAGGAAGATAACATCATCGTTGGCAATTAGAATGACAGTAATACAATATCCAGTTCACGATAATGATGTAGCGCACAAGAAGTTAATCGCTGAATATATCAATTTGTGTATGCAACCGCCAGATGGTAATTTTAACATTACATTTAAACCAAAAAAGTGAATCATCGTTATAATAGACCCTCTTGGAAATATGAATGTTCCAAATAAAACATATGATTGCTGTAAGATTATTATGAAATCGGCTGAGATGCGTCAACATTTAGATAGGTATCTGACCAAAGAAATCGAAATGAAAGTAAACAAGAAACTTCAAGGTGTCACTACAAATTTTAATACAACAATCAATATAGCGATACTCCAGCAAATTCAGCAAAGGATAAGACGGGTTCTGTAACTGCTGGCAGAGACCTTTGTTAGAGGGAATCCCAATCTTCACAATATAGGTAATGAGAAAATAAATGTTTTGGAAAAAATAATGATGAAGCATGTACTAATTCCAGATGATTCCGTCAATCGATAACAGACAGAGGCTTTAAATCCTCTCAAAACCTGTGGGTAGACAAACAATTACCAAAGAATATAAAAACGCAAATCGGCAAGAAACTGCAAATGTGGAAGAAATTCTTAATACACTAAAGAAGTTGAGTATTTCAAATCAATTCTCCGAATGGAAAACTAAAATAAATGCATTAAAGATAAATGTGAACAAGCTAATGCATAGTGATGGGGAACAGCGTTATAAAATGCAAGCCTAAAAGATTGTCAGTAGTCAGAAATTAGTAAGCCAACGTGGTAATCTCTGTTAAGGCCTCCGAGATAGATACACTCGAATATGAGAAGGACACTGAAAAATGGAAATTTTCGTTTGATATGCTAGTTAAGGCTGTCGATATTTTGAGGTCTCAAGTTGAGCGCACACTATGTAATCTCTTATTTTATTCTCATTTTAATATGAAAATGAAAGAGTCTGCACCTACATGCACCAAGACCGTAAAAGAAAAACAGGTGGGTCTAAGATGTCTCAGCATGTGATGTTCAAGTCTTTGACATCTTCAATCACACCACTCAAACATATTTTGGATAATCAAAGAAAAACAATCCAATCAGCTGCGAAGGCAGATAAAAATGGAAAAGCTGAATCTGCAAGTGTTCGTAAATAACCTGCAACCAGGAGCGGCTCCGAGGGTTGGGTGCCTCCGTGGGATTGCACTGTCTTAATAGAATAAAATGCGTATATCAGAGGGCGACAACTTCAGGTAGTGTGAAGTTTTGAGGCGAAGAACAGGGCTGTCAGCGCGTGTGACATCAGATGAGAGTTGTGTCTGCAGGTTACCCAGATAAACGGCGCTATGAGTACGAACTGGAGGATTCAGTCAAGTTGTGATACTACCCTCTCTGTAACATATGTGCAAATTCTACAGAGTTTTCATTACCAGTTTGGCTGCAGATTTCAAGAAACACTTTGTACTACATTTCAGCTCTTTGCACCCGCCTACAGATACATGTATCTCTTCAGGATGATTCCGCTCTTCAGGATGATTTAAATGAAATCTGTAATTGGGCTGCGGCTAACAAAATGTCAATTAATGCCAAGAAAAGTAGGTCCACTGTTTTAGTAGAACTAAGGGCAAAATTATTGTTAACTATCACATGGGAGGGGTACAAATTCCACAGGTGGACAGCTGCAAATACTTGGGAGTGTACCTGGCAAGTAATGCTGGATGGGACGAACAAGTAAATTCCACATCTAGGAATGCGTGGAAGGCATTACATTTCGTAATGAGAATATTGAAAAAGGGGAGCGCTAGGTCCAGGGAAATTGCCTACAAGGCCTTAGTGCGGCCGGTTATGGAATATGGAGTAGCATGCTGGGACCTGTATAGAGCTAACCAAATCGATCCATTACAAAAAATACAGAAGAGGGCAATAAAATTCATAAAAAGAGGCAAGTATTTTGGGCCTATAAAAGGAGATGAGACTAAATGGGAGAAATTATGAATTAGGCGTAAAAAACTTAGGTTGGTAGCATTATTCAAAGCTAATGCTAGTGTAAAGGCATGGGTGGACGTTAATGTTAGGTTAGATAATCCGGATTATTATGGACGAAACGATCATAGGTATAAAATTAAGGGTAGAAGATACAGAACCGACGTAGGAAAATTTTCTTTTGTTAATAGAACCATTGAAGAATGGAATGAATTGCCTGTAGCAGTCTTTCAGGGCTGTCCCCTGTCGCTGAAGAAATTTAGAAAAAATCTAGATGGTTTATAGTTTAACTTTTGAATTATAATGGTATATAATATGTAAATAGAGAAGTAATTAGATATGTTTTAAGTGACTAAAGTAAAATAATATCATGTTTGTATTGTTTACTGTGTTATTGTTGTAAATCTAGTATTTGTAATTTGATCTGTATTTGTAATTTTGTAATTTTGAGGAGAGACTTCTTCAGTATGTTGGTGGGGGTATCTCGAGAGGGGGTATTGCTAGTGCACGCACCGCGGAGAACGGGGCTGCGTTAGTACATCATGAGTGTGTAAGAGGTGCGCAACGCATCAACATCAGATTTCTTGCAAGAAAGGGCACCAAACCATCGAAAAATTTGAGACAGTTCCGCGCACACTTTGTGGAAGAAACACTTTCGAAGATTGGAAATCTGAAATTGTATTTTCTCTATGAATAAGTTACGGAAGTGTTCAAACAATCATCCGAGATGAACTTCATTAGAGAAAATTGTCTGCCACGTAGGTTCCTCGTCCCTCGACCAGGAACAAAAAACGTTACACCAGGAAGTTTGTCAGATACACTTGCATCGCTACGAGGAGGAGGGAGAAGATTTCTTGAATAGCATTGTGATTTGTGATGAAACGTGGGTACATCATTACACCCCAGAGTCAAAGCAAGCAAGCATGGAGTGACGGCGAGGAGACGAAGCAGGTCCGGTAAAGCTCAGAACACGACCATCTGATCGAAGGGTGCTTGCAACCGTTTTCTGGGACTCCGCAGGCGTTTTGATGGTGGATTTTCTTCACAATTAATGCAGTCTATTACTATCACATTTTGGATGAAGCAAAAGTTGCATATCGCAACAAGCGATGCCGACAACCGATCCGAAACGCCATTCTTCTTCATAATAATGCAAGGCCATATACTGCCACTTTAACGCGGGAAAAACTGGAGAAAATGCATTGGACACCTCTGGAACACACCCCTTACAGTCCAGATTTATCGCCTGCGACTACCATTTGTTAGACTACTCAAACAAGATCTAGGAGGACAGTGCTTTGATGATGGCGCAAGTGGAGAAGAGTTCTTGCGCAACTGGCTCCGTACGGCTCCTTCTTATTTCTATAAGGATGGCATCAAAACTTGCCAATCAAATGGAGAAAGGTGTATCGAAATGTTTGTTGATAAATTAAATTTTAAAAAATAATTCCCGTTTGTATTTGATCTTTCCTTGTAATAATGAGAAGAAGAATTCAAAATGTGATCATCTGCTTGCGATAAAGAGCAACAGCAGTAGTAGTAACAATACGAGCAATAGCTGTAGCAGCAGCAGTAGTTCTAGAAATAGTAGCGTACAACATTATCCATTTCGGGGAAGTATTGCCGACACGACCAGTGTTTTCATGTTTCAGCCTGCAAGTCGCATGTTTTCTTACAACTTTTCATAATGTCATTGTTGTAATAGTTGGTTGTCAACTCACTTTAGTATTAACAACTAGTTATTAGCCAAGATCTTCCAAATCCAAAATGAAAAATAGCTCGAGAGTCACTAAGTTAAAATAAATTATATATATAATTAATTAAAATGTACTTATAACGCGTCATCAATAAGTTACTCCGCAACTCTCGTGTAAACAAGATACCTCTGGATTCGGAAATTCCGGCTGTAGCAAGAGTATGCTCTTAACATTCCCCGAATTAAATTTAGCTGTTTGCCCCTAACAAACACGTCATTACAATCAATAGTTGTATCTCAACATCTCGTCTACTGGCAAGCAGTGATTACATGTGACAAACGTATTATGAACAATAAAAATCGATCGGTCGGAGTGAAATGAGGAGCATCTAGGGGTACCAAGTTGTTACGACCCGTTAAAATGTTTAGCAATAACAAAAGAAAAAATCAGTTTTATATTCAGAAGAAAGATAGTTTATCTTCCAGCAGCCCCTCTGATACCTCCGCAGTAGTTAAATGATGTTGACGAATGTACTGCACGTGAAGAAAGCCATGCGTACGCTTCTACTGTAAAAATTTTACGCCCAGCCTTTTGTGGGAATAGGTATTTCATTTCTGCAGTACCTATAACAGGCGCAGCTGCCACATTGAAGTACTTAAGTTGATTCTTTTGCTCTTGGAATGTTCAACTGGCTAAAATTCCTTTATAGCTCTAAATTGGAATGTAAAAGGGAGGAAATTCCTATTGCAAAATCTACCTGTTCTTTAAACGTGTTTGATACTGCTCCATGTTTGAAGCAACCAACTTGTATCCTGAAGTCCATTGCGTTAGAAATGTTTTGGCGCATTGTCAAGTTAAGTGATTCTCTGTTTCACTTATTTGAGAAGAAATACTTCTTTGAGAAGGAATTAAATCGCAATACTTCAAGGAAATAAATTTTAAAGTGTTATTTCATTTTATGTTTAAAACCCAATTGTTTCTTATATAGGAACTGTATCAAGCCAAAAAGCTGAAACTATGTCTAAAGACAAAGCTGGAACTGTCTAAAACTGACATAAAATCATCACATAAGCCCCAAGTTTCTATATTTAAAATACTGTCACTATATAACTTCAAAAGACTCCAGATCTAGCGACTGACGCGCTCGCTGAACTGGCATTCTCCACCTTCTCATCTGAAACGCACGGTAAATATTAGGAGAGGGACACCACGTGCACTACGATCATGTTAAAATTTATTGCAGCTACCTCATCCTCAGAAGGAAGAGATAAAGTGAATGGAGCACAGAATACTACAACATACAGAGACGCGTGGAAATTTCTAATAGTAGCAAGATCCGTCGCAGTACTGGAGCTACACAGAGAGGGCAGTGAATGATCCCTTCAACAAAGCAGCGTTCTAGTCTTCACTGGTAAATCTTTCCTTGAAGCAAGCATCCACGTCATCTGTACGAAGCACCACACTCCACTAAACCTAAGAAGCACACCTGAACACGAAAAGTAATGGTAATATAGGATAAATTATGGAGCAAAAACTGTAATAATAAAATACATTGTAATAAGTTGACGTCAATAAAACCACTTATCGAAAAGTGGAAAAAAACCACGAAAAACCCAAAGCCACATTCAGCGATTCAATGCAAATGAACCCAGAGACCTGCTGATTGTGAAACTCTTAATTGTTCGATGACTTTGTTTCACAGACGCAGCCCATATTTTAGATCTAACTGTACTATCTACGAATGTTATTACCAGTAGGAGTGCTGAGACCTAATCTTGACCTATACGCCCCCTAAACTGTAAACCACTGAATTGTGATTCGTGAATACCGTAACTTTAATTTTTTTTTATTTACTTTATGTTTACCTTGATGCACGAGTTGGAATACTTTATTTTATTACCGCTTTTTAAAAAACTTAAACTCTGTACACGTAGAATTCAAATTTCCACGTTTCATTTGAATTTGTGGTTTAAAATTGTATTGATTACCGTAGAGAGTGAAAAGTTATGTTTAAAACCCCTGCAATAATTTATGCATATTCTGCACGTCTCTCAAAATGTTACAAAGCATACATATGGTAAATCTTGTCCACAACTCAAGCACGGAATATCGACCACCAACATTTAAATTATTTTGCCATGGTAGGGTGGGTTGACTTCCCTACAGTAAGCAGCCATCGCTGTTGATGTCTGCACTCGCTCTACAGTGATTTTGTTCTACTGTTTGCCGCGCCTAACCTCTGAAAACATTCTTGGCCACTACTCATAATTAGTTACGTAGGTTCCGGCTTGACGAAGAGCTATGCAGTGTAGTATGTTAGGTGGTAACAAACATACTGAACAATTTGGCTCCGTGATAATACGTGGATTGCGTTAAGGAGATCCTGAGTTCGGTTTTCATCGACCGCCTACTTCTGACCTAGGTTAATCAACTCATCTACCACAATTCTTTCTCTCGTATTCCTTTCATTCCATCTCCATCTCATATTTCAGTAAGTTGTGCTTCAAGGTTTAGTGGTGTGTCGTGGTGCGGGAGTGCTGAATGCACGCTAAAGAACAAGGGTGGTAAAGGAAAACACTGCCTTATCAGATCTAAAAAGACTGATTATCGCTACGCGTGTTTAGCACAAAATGCGTTACGCAGACAAGAATTCGTGTAGTGGTACAACTTTACAGATAATGGATCAATACATGGGATTTGGAATGATGCAGGGAAAAGATAAAATATTGCTTTCTGTTTGTAAACACATTGAGCTCTATTTATTATTCTGACTGTTTATAAACTCCATTTATTGGATAGTTGAATGTATTGATATTTTGAATTTGAGGACAAAGTGCTATTTGTTTGCACTAAAAAGGCCTCATAAGCAATACATATACAATAATAAAATAAAATATTTATATTCATTAAAAGACTTTCATATGCAATACATAAACATTATTAATAAAAAGTATGAGGGGAAAATACCAATTGCATTATTAAAATTTCCTCATTATATATATATTAACAATTATTTGAGGGGTAAAATACTATGGGCATACATTAAAACCTTTTTAATCAAGACACATAACATTAAAAATTATTTGCGAAAAACGCTGTTTTTATGAATTTGAAACCTCCTCATTAAAGCAAACATATATACAGTATTTATAAACTTCCAGGAAAACGATAAAGAAAGCTTATATAAATAATAGAAATAATGACGCTGATCGAAATCTGCATATAAACCCTTCGCCAGCTTTCTTGCATCATGTTATGCTTGCAATGCCAGTTTGTTTGTTTTAATGGCGCTAGCTCTATTATGTTTGGCCTTGAAAATATTCTAAACGGGACTGTTTTAGAGTGGTATGCTTAGAAATTCAAATTATTTTCTGAATATCGGCATCTGCGTATATCTGGTGATGACATTTGTCTCTTTTCCTATCTCTCCTTCATGTCTGTAGACATATAAATTTGACTTGAGTCCAATATACTCCTCTATAACCAAGTCATCGAGTTCGTCTTTGAACAAGCGATTTTTTTCCTATTGCCTAAATGGAGCTATAATGCCTGCCGTTTTGATATCTTGAAGTTTCGAGATAATGCTGTCAATCTTTAATGAACTTTTAACCATCAGTACTGGTTTCAAAAGTGAACGAGTCTGTATCCATGCAATTCAAGATTAAGTCCTTCAATTAAGACTTCTTAAAATAATAAATCTGGAACTTTCCAAAATTGCATATCCAATGTAAGTTGGCTTATTTCTATGCACTTCCTCTTTGGCTAGCTAAATGTGTACAAGATATTCACAAAGATTATTATCACCCGATCGTCGAAGTTACGACAAAACCAGCTGGCAGAAAGGGCTGGCAAAAAGAAAGAGACAGATAGCGCGGATTCCACTTCTACTCGTGGGACGGAATGCCACTGGCTGAAGGGTTGCGAAGAGAGAGAGAGAGAGAGAGAGAGAGAGAGAGAGAGAGAGAGAGAGAGAGAGAGAGAGAGAGAAGCCGAGAAACGTCGGGACCGCTGCGTCGCCATCGTGAAGCCCGTGACCCTTCGGGAATTTTCCAGAACCAGTGATTAATGAATATAAGCGAGTGCACTGTTCGCGGCCAGTCAGTATTTTGGCAGGAAGCCGTGAGGAGTGCAGTGCTAGTGAGCAGTGTGCAGACAGACTGGAAGATTGCGTACGTGTGTGAGTTATCAGAGGTGTACGAAGCGTATTTCTACGAAAATAAAGAACGATTTAAATTGCTGCAAGATGGACTTTTAATTCTACGAACCCACAAAGGCACATTATTGACCTGAGATACGTAATCCGGCCGTATAGCCTCCTGGATTGCATGCCGTGGATGTGACTTGCGAAAATGTTCGTTGAATTTCTCATAGACCTCGTTGTCCATCTCTTTTCACAGTTTTGGTTCAAAATTTTATTTCTCTTGCACTCTCTTCTCACTGATCAAATCAATGTAGGTTGTTAACCAGAAAGACGGGAAATTTGACTTCATATTGTACCCATGTCTCAAGGTTAAGCCCTAATCTATATTACTTTATAGGGAACTCATACCTTATTTTTCTATTTCCGTTTGACGGTATCATATTGTCACACCCTACATTAGAATAGATTTAATATTTATTAGCTTTGGGGGGAATCCGTAGCGGTAGAGCTAAACTATCTCAAAAAACACTAGTTACACCACGCGGTAGGGTGGACATGTTATTTTACTGATAACTAGCTTACCTGCATGGTGGTGAAAGGTGGAAGGTCCAGCGAAGGAAAACTCACAAATGCATTTTAAAAAGAGGTTTAATAATTCCAGACAACTTACATTCAATGAGGCTTGTGTTCCGGAGGGTTGCTACAAACACATCCTCTCGCGCTGGTGGCGGCCGCTCGTCTGCGGAAGAGGAAGCCAACCCCCTCTCCAGCGCAACCAATGAACAAAGATCAGCCAGTGGCGCCAGGTCTGACAACCCATACAGGGTTGCCACAATATTTTGAGAATAAAAAGTAAGTTTGTTATGAATGTCATGGATATGAGGATACATCTTATATCTGCTTGTAACAGTCTTGGATATTTGGAATCTGCTGAGAATTTGTCTGTGTTTAACCACTTACGATTCCCATAAGTATTGCAGGTAGCATTTGCATTCTGTATGAGCCATTGACATCCAATTTACAGGTAGATGCTGGTCAAAGATTTTCATGAACCTATAGTGGGCCTTACAGTAAACTAATACTACTAAACATAGTTCCAGATTCGAAGAACTGCGGAATGACCTTATCATGTATTAGAAATTCTTGCCTCTGCTGACTTCGACATGGCGTCGCAAGTAAGTCCTGGTAATGTAAAAAACTAGGTTGGATCGAGGTTGTAAATTATCGGGAGGAAGTGATTTAGGAGCTTCTCTGAAATATCTGATAAATAAAATGTAATAGTCTTTAAATACATATTGATGTATTGCCTGTGATTATACATATTAAAAGTATCCAAGACTGTTTCACCATGCCTATCCTCACTGCCTCTAACCTCTTGTCCATGTAGTTTAATATAGAATTCCTCTTTAGAAGGCAGTTGCTTGTCATTCGTTTCATACAATAACGTGACACAGTAGGCAACTGCTGGATGTTGCCAATTTTAAGGCTTCTGCATTTTGATATTTGATATAGTTTTGAAGCCATTTTTACAAACATGTTAGCCAGGCTGGATAGTTTGTTATCCTGGAGTGTGACGCTATCCAGAAACCTGAACTACGTGCTCCTGTCTCTTGGTGAATTCTAAATACCTCTGAAATATCTGAGCAATGCGTGAGATAGCCTATCATCATATGCTAGACGCCTTATCAGAAAGGGTCTGTCATAATTCGACAGGCGACAAAAATGACACATGGCTTGAGCAGCATTAAGATATTTTAGTCATATAATTATTATCCCTCATCCTGTTTTGATACACAGCAAAAATTCTAAGATAAATATGAAACTCAGAGGCATTATAAAAACTGGTTACTTCTTCAGAGGTCAGATACATACATATCCGTGGATATCGAATATACACTGACGCCTTCATCAGTAATTAATCTCACTTGCTTGAGGGAATCATCGTTGGCACTTTGGACTCAGAACAAAGGAAATTTTGTCATGACTAATCAAGCTGTCTTAAAACTATTAACATTACATCAGGCTCCCGAATACCCCGGATCCAACTGCAATTTCTAGAGAGTTTGCAAAAAGTAGTCTCTGGCAGAACAGACCCATATCCGCTTACACAATAAAAGGTACGGGAGTTGTTTTGCAAAATGAAAAATATTATTACATCACCAGGCCACAGCTTATCTTTACTTTTCTCTGTACTTAGCATTCTGTGCCAGCTTTCCTTTGGCACTCAGTGTGTGTGATATCCCGTTCGATGTGTTGATAGAACGTCGCTGTGTGTAAAACTTTGGCTGTAACACTCGTGCCGTTGGATTTCGGTCTCTCCTCCAACATGGATTACTGATGGTCTGCTCACGAGCCGAGACGCAACTGCAGTAATGATGTCAGTGATGATAATAGAAGCTAAAATAGTAATAATAATATGAAACTATTAACTCTTACAAGAAGAATACTTCTTCTTAACTTTCGTAGTTGTATTACTATAATAGTGTTAGGGGATTCTTGTTCCTCTATCCCTTGAGGTCGGGCCTGAGGAACCGAAGCTTTAGATCCGATAGAGAACTAGGATAGGTGATCAGCCCAATGTCTGGTATGAAAGTGAAGGAAGTGGATGATATATCATATATGAGGGCGAAATGAATATTAGGAAAGATGATGATGGATCAATTGGTGGAATGCTGACGAAGAAAACCGGAGAGCCCAGAGAAAATCCGTCCCAGCGCCATGTTGGCCACCACAAATCTCACTTTGCGGTCACCTGGGATCGAACCCAGGCCGCCTTGGTGAGAGCCAAGGGGCCTAGCTACTCAAATATGGCGTACAAGAAGAATACATTAGAAATCATTTCTAAAAAATGCTTAATCCATCTTTTTTTGTAATTTACGTCCTCCAACGTTAAGTTATATCGGACGGTGAATGAATTAGGTGAAATTAAGCTCAAACGAGTCCAGTGTCCATGGAGCTTAGAGTTACCTGACATTCGTCTTGAAGGACAAGGGAAAACCCCGGAAAAACCTTATCCAGGTAACTCACCCTGACCGAGATTCGAACTCGGGACATCTTGAACGTGAAGCAGACATGCTACCATGTACGCTACCGAGGCGGGCCTTAATCCATTCGGAGATGGTGAAGGACATTATCTGGATCCGCAAAAATAAGACACGAGGATCACCTCTGGGTTCCTGTTTTATTGATCCTACCTCAATCCGGATATCATACCTAAAATCAAAAATGCAGATCTGAAATGTCATAATAATAATAATAATAATAATAATAATAATAATAATAATAATAATAATAATAATAATAATAATAATAATAATAATAATGATGATGATGATGATGATGATGATGATGATGATGATGATGATGATGATGATGATGATGATGATGATGATGATGATGATGATGATAATAATAATAATAATAATAATAATAATAATAATAATAATAATAATAATAATAATAATAATAATAATAATAATAATAATAATAATAATAATAATAATCATAATAATAATAATAATAATCATAATCATAATAATCATAATCATAATCATAATCATAATCATAATCATAATAATAATAATAATAATAATAATAATAATAATAATAATAATAATAATAATAATAATAATAATAATAATAATAATAATAATAATAATAATAATAATAATAATAATAATAATAATAATAATAATAATAATAATAATAATAATAATAATAATAATAATAATAATAATAATAATAATAATAATAATAATAATAATAATAATAATAATAATAATAATAATAATAATAATAATAATAATAATAATAATAATAATAATAATAATAATAATAATAATAATAATAATAATAATAATAATAATAATAATAATAATAATAATAATAATAATAATAATAATTAAGTCATTAATTTTATATAATGCAACCTATTGCATTCCATTTGGTGATGAGAGTTACATCCATTTGCGGTGCAGGAAGAAGATACGAAAGTATTCTATGTGCATCTCTCTTGACGCTGTACCCGAGTTAATACATCTACCTCTAAACACAGGCTCCAAGGCTCTCTGTATGTCCTAATGCAGATTGGTTGTTAAGTGATGACAACCTTAAAGTCAAGGTTTGAGCGTTGCATTACATGAGCAGCTTGAAGACGCTTGAAAGCTCAATTCTTCAGACCAACATGCTGAAAGAACAAACATTTTAGTTCTTAATTGGTTATATATATTACATTTTCTCTTCCATTACTAAAGTTATAATACCTTAAATAAAATATAAACCTTTTAGCGTTCTTTTACGCTGCGCCCGCCTACCTACAGGCAAATCTTTATCGAATGCTAACTAAGAAGTCATTAGAATTAATTAGCACCAAAATGAAAATTATCTACAATGCCGGCTCGATTTCAAATCTGCATCATGCGAAAGCCGCCGCAAAAATTTGTAAACGTTTTTAATTTTATGAACATTTATAAACAAATTTCAACACAGATACAGAAGACTAGAAAGTGCTAGCAGAAAACTACAATTGAAGCATCTTATAAACTTTTTTTGCAACAAGGCAAGGTTATGCATTTCTTTGAAATATCAAGCTAGTGACCACTTTTGTAGACCAGGGACGTGCTTTCTGCAACCATTCTTCTCACTATCATTAGTTTTTTCAAGTTCTGACCATACGACCAACAAAGTTAAACTTCATAAGCTAGAACCAATATGAAGCTAGATAAAACTTGATTGTGTAAAGAAAAAACCCGTAAACTCTCTAAATAGTAAGTTATATCATTTAGATTAATTTTAGAGGAAATTTCATACAGTTCATCTCAATCACTGATAAGAAGAACCTACAATACTTCTTGGATAAGTGGACGCTTAACAGTTTACGCGAATTTGCGTGTATGCTGAGAAGAAAGATTTAGTCAATACTACTAGGAGCGAGATTATATAAACAATTACCTATAGATTTAATTGAAATAATGCACTCTACTATACACTTTAGAAGTGTGCTTAATTTGTCTAGGATATATAATTTTATATTCCTATGAACGTATTTGGAAGCACATTTTTATCTCCCAACATATAACATTTTCTGAAAATTTAATTTGCAGATTTTATTACTGACCAGAACTGCTACTATAAGAGAACTGAATGTATGTATTTCTTAAAGGACAGCGCATTTCATCTTCTGTTATCACTCCAAACGCAATCCGCAACTGTTTCACAAAATAAAATAACATACAACGATTCTGAACTGTTCGTGCGTCCGTAGTGCTGGCAGGCTATGTAAAGCCCGTGTGAATTTTGCTGCGCACCCACTCCTAATGGGAATTAACCGCAGTTACGACAGTTTTATTAATAAGGGAATTTATAAATAGGATTATAAGGTCGGTATGGGAAGTGGTTTATGCGGTAGCAATTATACTCCTTTGTGTGTTTGACTGGATGCAAAACATAGAGCACCCGGATGGAAGTAATTAAAACTTTTAGGTCATGTTTCTGTTTGCGGATATAATTTTTAGGTCAGTAAACTCTTGGTTGGATTATATGAGGAGCTCAGCTTTTTCTACTAAAAGTAGATACTGCGGTGTTACCTCGGATGCCTGCAAGTCATGCGGGGTAACCGAAAACGCCCAAACGGGCGTCTTGTGGGGCCATAATCCCCAAGCGATCTAACCAGGGCGCTTCAATTTGCTATAAGTTGGTGTAGAATTTTGTAGCCCCGCTTCTAATTTCATCCTCAAGGTATGGAAGAGATAAGGGCTCGTAAAGCAGCCTCACAGGGAAGAAGCTGCCAACAGAAGATGGACTTATCCTCTATTTTGCGCAAGTTGTAGCCGCAGTAGCCAGCTGTCTGCGAATATGCTCCAGATCTTTTAGGCGTATAACATTAATGCAACTAGAAACGGTCTTAAGAGGTGCACCTTCGGGCAAACGGGCATCAAACCAGACCCATCACAGGGTAGAATGAGGCAATTACCCGTTGCACACGCACCGAGAGATCCCTTATGTACTTATGAAAATTTATACCTCTGTCCAGCTTAGCTCCAATTATTGGATGGAGTTTGCCTCGAAACTGAAATGTACAGCAGTCTGCGGGGGTGGCGCTTTGTAAGTAGTATGGCATGGCTTTTGTCCGATTAACGGTCATATACGCCGACGACACTACTCTTGGACGTGGTGGATGTGTCTCTTTGCAGGGTTGAAAGCTCTGAGAATACGCTTGTCTGCAGAACAGTAGCATGTAGTCGCATACTGGACCATTTCGATGTGCGGCTGAGTTGAGATATCTGTCATGTAAACTCCGAAGAGCGTGGAGCCTTCTGGGACAATCCCCTCTTACAGGTCTTGAAATAGACGTTTTCCCCGCGGCTGTGACTTTGAAGGTGCGGTGTCTAAGGGAGCTCTATATGATGCACAGGAACTGTGTAGATAGTCCCAGATGGATCAGTTTGTGAAGGATTCCGGAGTAGCAGGTCATTAAAAAGACCTTCTCAGCATCCAGACACACTACGGAAATAAAGGCTCCATCTCGGAAGCCCAGGGCGACCACGCACTCTACACTCAGTATCTACTGAAAATTCGAATGTCCAGAACGAATCCGAACTGGTGGTCGGGGATACCTTGAATGTCTTTCAGTAGCAGGGACAAGCTGTTTAAAATCAACTTCTTGAACACTTTCGAGAGAGTAGAAAGAAAACTTATGGGTCGGTAGTTGGATGTATGTACCGGGTTCTTCTGGGGCTTCAGTAAGCAGATCATCCGTGCTTATCTCCAGTTAAGTGGACGGTATCCCAGGGTGAGATGCGAAATTCAATATTCTTGTTAACAAAAGCACGGAGTTGAAGGGAACAAGGCGAATCATGAGGGAAGTGAGCCCTTTAGCCTCCGTTGTACTTTTAGGTTTAAGACGCTGGAATGCACCCTGTAGTTCTGTTGGACGAATTATTTGGAATCGTTCCGCGTCGACAGAGGCTAGACGAAGGAATCGACGCACCTCTCGATGAACGCGATCCGAAAATATGTCGTCTTGATAGTCCTCATTTGGACGCAAATTAGTTTCAGGATACTTAACGTATGTATTTATTTTGTCTTGAGGATCATAGATCAGTTTTGGTTGCCAAGGATTGAGGAGGTATACTGGCCTCGGCGGCTGCGGAGGGTTTTTGCATGTCTCCACACGTGACCATCTTCGTTGTGCAGCTTGGCCATTTTGTCCTCCCACGCTTGAACTTGGTGCTTTTGCAGGTGGACACTGGCCTGCCTGCGTGGACTTCGCAGAAGCGCTCGATTATACAGCGTGTGGTGTCGCTGGTAGCGTCACCGTACCTCCCAGGAGTGGCAGATGAGGATGATGTCCAATGAAGGGATGTTGGGGCATAGACTATCAGATTGTTTGCAGTTTTCGTATAAAGTGATAAATGAGATCGTAAGCTCCGCGGTAGGAATTTTTGGGTTTGGTGGGATTGCAGAGCACAGACAATTCCTTGCTCTTCCCAGTCGACCTCTAGCGTCGAAGCGAGGTACTGTATCCTTATAATAAAAAGCTTAAGTATTAACATAAGAATAATGTATTCTTCCTTTTAAGAAAAGTCCATTATATATTCAGAATGTATTCATTAAAACAAAATGCGGGGAAAATGTGATTGTTGTTGAATTATATCCAAATTAATCTTTGTGTTTCTATAATAATAATTGAATTAATTGCTGATAGCGTGATTGGATTGGATTGTTCGGAGGGGATTCGGCACTTCGACCAGACTCGTCTTTTGTATCCATGCCTCCAGTAGGGCACTCCCGGGTGAGAGGTGAGAGAGGACGGCTGACCCCAAGCAGCCATACAGTACAGAGGGCAGAGTCACTACACTTTACCAGATAGAACTCCCTGGCGGTCCAGGACAATCGTCATCCAGCATTTCGGAGAACGTAGCCCGCCCTGAGCAAGGAAGACTCCAGGCAGGCTTGCACAACCGGCATCCCATCAGCCGCGTTCCGGAATCGGTCCACTAGGCCGGCTCGGAGACCGGAGTCCGTCCGACCGGAGGAGAAAGTGTTCGCTCAGAGCGTATCATCCTGCCATGCACCACCGAGACTTCTACCCTGAAAGAGACCACCAGATGAGAGATGATATGAAATGATAATGGAGGTGAAATGTAAGGATAGGAAATTCGAGCGATGTAATTAGCCTACCCAGCATTCGTCTAGCGACCCGGGAAAACGTTGTTAAATCCCATGAGTCAGGTAGGTCAGCCACGGGAATTGAACCCGGAGTCCCAAATACGGCCCACAAACGAAACCGCCTGAGCTATTTCGCTCGGATGGTAGTGTGAGAGTTTTGAACTTGAAAAGCTTTCGTTCTGTTGCGCACTTGATAAGGAACATTAAATCGAAAAGTTCAATATTCACACAAAGGATCGTAACAGTATGTAATAATTTGTAATGAAGCATGCGCGAATTGTTTCTTTTTTAACTTTGAGGTGAAACAATTGTGAATATGAAAGAAATGTGGACTAGTGATGTTTTAAGTATTTTTAAATTTGTTTCAAATTAATGTTAGTTTAGGTTTAAAATGTTTAGGCAGACAATAACATGCCAATAAAATATCGAGTAATTGAATGTATTAACAATATTCTAATTAGTTGTATCAGAAAAAAGCAAAATATTACACTTATTTTTTATTTTAGCTGCGTACACTGCGACTGTTTATTAATTGAAATTCACAATAATATGAAATATAGAAGAATACCATATAGAAAATCAACTATCTGAAATTCAAGATCATTCAACTCTTATAGGATAAAACAGAAAATCAAACCCGAACACATTTCTAAAATATTATGCATATTATCCTCTAATTACATTTACAGTATAATTATATACCTATTAATTAAATATTAATATCATAGTTTGGATTTGAAGATGGGATTCTTAACTTAAAATAAGCATTTTTGTCTATAAATATAGGTAAGAGATAATCTTAAATATAGCAGATTTCCTTCAGAAGAATAAGGTAACAGTTCTGAAACATTTATATATTTGAAAAGTATGAAACACTCCACATGCAAACAGTAATAAATACACCTGAAGAAAGGTGAATTTGTTTAATAACTTACCACCCAGGGTTCAAAGAAAGAATTACTAGGATGTGACGGCAGTTAAGATGCGTTTGAAAAAATCTTACGCCGAATGCTTAAGCTGGTATAATAGTGAAGATATTGAGTAAACACTGTCTTCTTATAGTCTTCTGTGTCTATAAAATACTTAGGTATGACTGTCCATAAAACGTGCATTGAAGCGCCTGTATAGGGGTAAGATGTGAATTCACATGATTTGCTATTTTGTCGTTGGCGACAAGAAATGTTTTCGTGATAGTCCCTGGGGGATAAATTAAATCATATTATATCTTGTGTAAAGGATGACCGTTGTTAAATCTATTTTTTCTCAGAATTAGGGAACACCTACTAGTTCTAAGCACATTTTTCACATAACTGTCCAGTCAAGTGCAAAATGTATGGGTACCTTAGAATGATAAAATCCGGTTTAATACTTTTGGGGGAAAGTTATGCTCACTGTTTTCGGAATATAGCCACTTTTGTGGTAAAGACATGTGCTTCAATTTAGGCATTTTACGTAATTCTGGGCATCTGATGTACAAATAACGTTATCACTGGCTATTTTGAATGCCACTCAATGAAGTCTCTATGATAAATGCCTGAGAGAAAGAAGATTATTAATTATATATAATGTCATGTTAAACAGGTTAATGATATTACTCATTGTCTTTGGAGAGGTTAGGCTGCACCCTGACGGTTGTTAATGAGGTCACAGACAATGTGGAACCATTTAAGAGCAGGATCTCGATTGCAAAAGGAGGGTTGTTGGATGATTTCTAATATGCTGTTGACGTCACAGCCGCACAGGAGCCAGCTGCATGTGGGTGTCTAATGCGCTGAGACACGTTGAAAGCTTCCCCTTGCTACTGAAGTAAATAAATTCACGAGAAAGGCATGGCAGCAGATAAGAGTCGGTGTTTGGAATGCAGGGAAGGAGCTGGTTGATTTGTCTTTATAATTGACGTCCTCCAAAGCAATTCATATCGCACTATGAATGAAATGGATGAAATGAAGCTCAGATGAGTCCAAGGTGGGTCCAGCTTAGATGTACCCGATATTCATCTTTCAGAATAAGAGAAACTCCGGAAAAACCTTATCCAGATAGCTCCCCCTGACCGAGATTTAAACTCGGGACCTCTTGAATGTGAAGCAGACTCGCTACCACCATGCTACAGAGACAAACGCTAGTTGATGAGTTCTACCATATCAATGGCCTTGCACACAGACTGTAGACATGTAAGAGGAAGCCACAACATATAACACATCAAAGCCTCAATCAGTACACTTCTATCCACAATCTGCGGGATCGTAAAATTGTACCTGCGAGAGAACAAGGTACCAGCAATCTAAAAGATCTCGACAGTAAAAAAGCTCTTCAAGCGTAAAGGAGACCCATGGAATCCGAACTCTTTCAAAAGCGTAGGTCTAGAAAAAGCATACAGAAGATACAAGGCCTATTACCATGCGGATATCTGATGAAGTCAAACATAGGATTCCGGAAGAACAGCTCGGATTCAGAATAGGAAGAAACACTCATGACATCAATAATATTATCAATGATAATGAGACCACGATAAGATTCCCCCGTAGAAAGTTTCATACAATTTTTTCATTTTACGAAATTCTTTGATAATATCAACAGGTCCAAACTACTTCCCAAATTAGAACCCATAACGCAGAAAGAAACAGATTTTCAATTCTATTTCACAACATGGTGATAGGCAAGTACGTACAAATCGCAGACGGTGTTACTACCACCAATACAGTAACACAAGCCAATGGTGTATCACAGAGAGACCCCCTGAACACCCTCTTTTAAATTAATGCCACATACGATGTTTTACACACAATTAGACAAGAGGCGGAGGATGTGAAGATTTACATAAATATATGCTGACGTCATGATCATAGGATCCCACTCTACATGTGAACTGCAGAATATCACAAGGCCACTGGAAATATAGGCAAAATATATAAACTGGAAATAAATGTAACAAAAACGTAAAGACGGCCTTCGGAAATGCAGGTCGAGAGGCAACGGGAGACAGAATATATCTAGGGACGAACCCTTTAATAACAATCAACGCATTTAACCACTTGGGATTTACTCTGCCAACCACAATCACGTCATTCAGCTTTCCAAAACAATTAGCCATGCAAACAAACACGTACCCTCATCCACCACCACTTATGAACAGGATTCCAAAGTCGACGGAGATAGACGCAGAAACCACTGCGGAGTACCTCAAGGTGTGCATCTTCAGCCCTCATCTCTGAGGTAAGAAGTATCGACTGCCTCAAAGTAAGCCCATACTGAAGACAACATGGTTGCTATTTACTTTTTTATAAAACGGGCATATTGCCATTGTAGCATTATAAGATAGATTTGCCGTTATGACTGATAGGTAATGATAACTGCCGTTATCACAGAAAACAATGGAACATTATTCTGAGGCTCCTCAAAAAGAGTATCATCATTGCTCTAAGCACTGGTTTTATAGAATGCAAACTGTGTTGATGTTAAAGGGGCATAGTTTATAAAACGACAAAATCATTTGCAGTTTTAAAAACTAATTCGTAGAAATTAATTATTCTTTCACACTGGCCGTGTGTAGGCTAAATTGTGGAAACGTTGAGTCAGACTGAAAAATTCAATGCCATAGCCGGGATTTGAACCACGGATCTTCTGGTTTCCGTCCAGCCGCACTACCATTGTGCTACTATGGCCAACGTGCCGATATGACATTAAATTCTCCAACTGACTCGTAGTTTATTTTCCGAAAGTGTACAGTGTTGTCCTCGTACAACGTGAACTTTCAAGTGCAAATGCTAGCTTTGAGCGTCCGAAAGGCGTGTAGAGCAATCTGCATATACAGAACGTGCACACTGCCATTTCACACTATCTCCTGCCAATGGAAGGTCATAGGGGAATACGACTGTAATCTCGAACACAGAACGCTGGAGAAAAAAAAATTCCTCTCGCTCCCGCTCAGAGTTTTTTGTCCTGTCCCCTCACCATTATCATGAGATGCTTAGGGGAAGTTTTAGCATAATGTGCAATTTTGCTAATTTGCAGTGTCGGAGGCATTGGTCTCTTTGCCTTTTCAAAGTCTTCCTTATTCCAAATCTGAAAAGAACAAACGAAACACAGCGAAGTCGTTAGATGGTTACATGCTCTTTTCTCCCCTCCTCTTTCTGTCTCTCATGTGTGATGTTGCCCTCTCCTGTTCTACAATGCGTCATGTGTCTCTTGCAAGTGTCACACACTCGTACCTCTAACACAACTTTAACGTAAGATCATCATTTGCTCGACTTGAGCAAGTGTTTATTCCTCGGATAGAAGCTATTCAAAGCGTAAACTTCACCAATAGTTGCGTTTGACGAATGTGAAGCGTAAACAAATGCTACCGTTCATATAGCGCGAACATGAACAATCGCTGTCGTTCACCAACCATTTATCTAATTGTTGTTTCCATCAAAATATATCGCTTCGTGGTACCTTCTTTCACGCATGAACGACTGATACTTTTATTTTAACATACACGTCTGATGTTACCTCAAAAGAAAAAAAAAAGTTAAACGTTTATGTTTCTTTAACGTCTGCATTTAGCTTTAAAAGAAAACTTTTGTAAATGGTCAACTAATATATACAAGCCATACCAATTGTGTTTTACATTACGTATATCTCATATTTGTACCGTTGTTTATCTGCATAAAGACAGCATTTACCAGAAATAAATATATGTTTTGAGGTCCATAATGAAAAGACGCAGAAAACATACTTGGGGAAGGATGAGCTGCATAACAGGATGGAAAATGCAGACATTTAGAATTCATCTCTTCTTAGCAAAGGGTATTGTTTCCAATGCCTTTAAAGTACTTTTAACGGTTTTACTTCAAACAGCCTGAATCATTTCCTAAAATATAATAGAGGTACAAACGATATGCCCGGTTAAATCTGTACGTTAAAACGCATGGAGACCCGCCAATATAATACAAGAGGCCCTTCCTGATAAACAGCCCCTTATCTGGTTATACAGACTGTGCTGATTTGTATCTCACGTTTGCCCTTTGTTCACGGTTAGCAGAAACAAGCCGCGTATGGCTAATGAGGTTAAGCTATTCGATATAATTCATCGATGTTCATGTAGTCAGAAATGCCTATTTATAGCCTATTTATAATTGGATTAATCAAACTAAAAGCTATCTACAATAATTTTGGAACTATTTTTCTGCTTTATAAATCCTTACATACGTGGATGAACTACAAAAACATATTATGCGTAATGAAGACATGTTAAATAAACTATACTTAAGATACAAAAGCATCATACAAGGATTTATTGAACATAGTAGTATGTTTCTTCGTGAAAAAGTCAAAGTCGTATTGACTTTAAGTTTCCTTCTTTAGGTTGTTATTTTACCACCAAAATAAAAATGCAATGAAATATGGGAAGCATTTTTAACTTCTTTGAATTAAAATTAAACTAAAACCTAAATGATTATATATTACTGATGGCGGTGAAAAAAATAGTAATAATATTAGTAATAATAATGATGATGATAATTATGATAATGATGATAATGATGATAATGTTGATAATGATGATAATGGTGATAATGGTGATAATGGTGATGATGGTGATGGTGGTGATGATGGTGATGGTGGTGATGATGGTGATGGTGGTGATGATGGTGATGGTGGTGATGGTGATGGTGGTGATGATGGTGATGGTGGTGATGATGGTGATGGTGGTGATGATGGTGATGATGGTGATGATGGTGATGGTGGTGATGATGGTGATGGTGGTGATGATGGTGATGATAATAATAATGATAATAGTAATAATAGTAATAATAGTAATGATAGTAATGATAATGATAATGATAATGATGATAATGATGGTGATGATGATAATGATAATGATAATAATTCTAATAATAATAATAGTAATAATAATAGTAATAATAATAATAATAATAATAATAATAATAATAATAATAATAATAATAATAATAATAATAATAATAATAATAATAATAATAATAATAATAATAATAATAATAATAATAATAATAATAATAATAATAATAATAATAATAATAATAATAATAATAATAATAATAATAATAATAATAATAATAATAATAATAATAATAATAATAATAATAATAATAATAATAATAATAATAATAATAATAATAATAATAATAATAATAATAATAATAATAATAATAATAATAATAATAATAATAATAATAATAATAATAATAATAATAATAATAATAATAATAATAATAATAATAATAATAGTGATAGTGATAGTAATAGTGGTAGTGGTAGTGGTAGTGGTAGTGGTAATGGTAGTGGTAATGGTAGTGGTAGTGGTAGCGGTAATGGTAATGGTAGTGGTAATGGTAATGGTAATAATAATAATGGTAATGGTAATAATAATGGTAATAATAATAATAATAATAATAATAATAATAATAATAATAATAATAATAATAATAATAATAATAATAATAATAATAATAAAAATAATAATAATAATAATAATAATAATAATAATAATAATAATAATAATAATAATAATAATAATAATAATAATAATAATAATAATAATAATAATAATAATAATAATAATAATAATAATAATAATAATAATAATAATAATAATAATAATAATAATAATAATAATAATAATAATAATAATAATAATAATAATAATAATAATAATAATAATAATAATAATAATAATAATAATAATAATAATAATAATAATAATAATAATAATAATAATAATAATAATAATAATAATAATAATAATAATAATAATAATAATAATAATAATAATAATAATAATAATAATAATAATAATAATAATAATAATAATAATAATTAATAATAATAATAACCTTCGTCCGTTATGGATTAGAAATGTGAAAGGCCACCTGTCAGGTAGCTGCTTTAACCTACATATATCAGTTATGCTTTGTGTACGAGTACCAGGGTTTCTAACGAAGAGGTTCCGAGTTTAACTCCCGCTGTCCCCTCAGGCTTTTATGTCTGTAATACACACTGCTGTACTAATTACTCGTATATCCCTATATCTACGCGATTGAAGAAAGATTGTTATTAGTGTAAGCCAGGCGCACCTCTGGGCGAATTAATTTGGTGACTCGAAAAGTTGGCTAACCTAAATTTGCAAAATCAGAATCGCAAAAACGGATTTTATACTGGAATAGTGATGGGGCTTTCTCCTGCATATGAATTCAAAAGTTCCTTAAAATTCCCTTTATTTAAAGAGTCCTCGCTTTCATTATGTCCACGAAATGCCATTTCTTTTCTACTGCCCTAGTGGGATATTGCATGAAAAGCCTGTTAAGCTTAGCGTTCTCATTGTATTTTACAATATATGGACGTGAGCTTTCCCGAAGCGCGTCTACAATTTTATTAATATTTTCTCTCAGATCATTCAATCCGACACAATTATGTTCCTCATACCAACGAGTCTTAAATTTCCTGGTGACATAATGATGTCCAGGTCATCCGAATGAGTTCCAGGCGTACAGCATGGCTATCGAGGTATATCCAGTGGGAATGGTCGAGGTGTAGTGCATACAATCCTAAATGACGAGATGCACCAAGGGAGTGGGCCCGTTTCTAGCGCAGATGGGACTAGACATCACCACAGTATTCCAACGGCCTTGGACCTCCTCTAGGAAGATTTTCGTAGGCAGTGCCCGGTTAATTCCGAGTGTTACGGGACTAAAATAGCCGTACCTATTGCAGTCTGTTGTGGACATGGCTGAAGCGATGGGAATGCTCGCCGGTAGTATGGCCGCGCCGTGGCTCAGTGGTTAGACCGCTTGGCTCTCACCAAGGCGGCCCGGGTTCGATCCCAGGCGACCGCAAAGTGAGATTTGTGGTGGACACACGGCGCTGGGGCGGGTTTTCTCCGGGACCTCCGGTTTCCCCCGCCATCTCATTCCACCGGTGCTCCCTCTTCATCTCATGTATCATCAGTGTCACCGCCTGCGGTGCCGTATGTAGTAAAAGCGGACGTTAAACACTACACACACTACACACACATCGCCGGTAGTAGCTGAGTAGCCGGCCGATCTACTCTATGGATGCGTTTTTAGCCATTCGGAACCTAAGTCCGCAGAACGTTCATAGAGTGCAAAATTTAGAACACTTCTTATTGATATTGAAATCCATTGCCACTTCATCTCAAAGTTACGGTATGTTCTCTTGGTGATCGGGAGGAGCCTGATTCCACAGAGGAGGCTTTATATCATATATGCAAGCGAAATACGCTTTTCGCAGTCGTTTGTGTGCAGCATACACACAGAACAATAACAACGGAAGCCAATCACCGAAAAATATGCGAACTTCTCCACCAGGATCAGCGTGCTGACAGCTTGCTAATAAACTCCTCTTCTACGCCTCCATTACAGAAAAAAAAAAAAATGTTCGTTCCTTCCTGCTAGGTAAAACACCGGGTGACCAAACTTGTCTTGGTGAAATCTTGGCTACTATTTGCAGTTAAACATGTTCTTCCTAACATATCTACGTTAGTTTTTCTGTTCTATGAAGTAAGGCATCATTCCAGCTGCGCACATACATACGGTCTGGCAAATAGATGGTACCGGTTGTGCCAACCTTTAATAGTAAATAGTAAGCTTATTGTTACTGATGTTATCAATTATACACTATATCTGCTCATGCTATATGAGTACATAACAGTGAATCCTGAGCTTACTGCCATCTACAGAAAATTTCGATTATTTATCCGAAAACGTCCCAAACATATTTATAATAAATTGTTTTCTCCCCATAATTTTACCAAAGGTTTAATTTTTCTGTTTTTCTTTTGCTTTTTTACACATGTTAATACTAAACAACGGACTTATTGTGGGTAAGGTTGGTTATACTGCAGCAAAATAGACAGCATGAGATGCGCCGAGAATTGCTAATTAATGTACTCAATATATAGGCATTTTAACTAAAAATACTAAATTATTCTTAAATATAAATAAAAATCCATAAAATATCTTATATACCTTAAATAACTAATGATTTGATACTTAAAGTTTAAAAATGCTAATATCCTTCTAAGTTATAAATAAAGAATATTATCTTGAAGTCTGTTTCTTTTGCTGTTAACATAATTTTTTCTTCAATCCTCAATTCATATTCTTTATAGTGTGTTAATATTATGCTGATATCCCATGTTTATTATCTACCTAATTAGTATATGCATTATCATTATCCTCTTAGTATACGCAAACTATATCTATCCGCGCAATCTAGAACCCTGAAGGCTAATATGTGTGATGAGGTTTGTTTTGTTTCCTTTCCACGAAAGGATAAAACAAGTGCAGTCATCCTCAGGCGATGTTTCACAACTAATTGTTAATTAAGGTTTCTGCAACCTATGCTATATTTCATACCTCCTGGCAAAATATTTCGTTTTATGCTGCTATTGTGTTGTTGCAGCAACAGATGTCTCTGTTCTAAGATGGACGACGTTTGGAACACACTTGAAACGCATTTTACAAGATGTGTGTAATACAAGAGAGCCGCATATGGCCACCAACAGTCAACAGTAGTCCCGCACATAAGTGAAATAGCAAATAAACGTGAAGCAAGGGGAAAAGATGGTTCATGCATACATAACTACGTACGCTTTGAATTGTGGTAGCCATGCCTTCTCTTGGATCGATGTGAGGGGCACATTGCACGCTATAAGGTAAGTAAACAGGCGTGTTTGTTTCCAAAGTGCATTCTTTCTGTGTCAATGGTTTGGCCTCCAGCCAGCATTGCTAAGCTGTAATCACAGGCCCTGATTTGACAACGGAAAATCCAATGTGTAACTACCGAATTCTTTCTATTTCATATAAATTCATTGGACTTTTCCTCGAAACGTTGCCGTTAAATACAAAGTTCCCAGGTCTTATGTTTTTTCGCATAACATGTAGTTTTTGGGGTTAATATTACATTTTACATTTTCCCCTCCCGTAAAGAGGGGAATGTACATTTACCTCAAAAATTCCAAAAGTTATTCCACTACAAAGAAGAGAAGCAGGAAGACCAAAAGCACCATGGAATTTACCTAAGAAGAAGCTTACCTGAAGAAAATGGCAAGCCTACCAAAAATACCAATTGAGGTATTGTGAGAAAGAATTTAAAGTTATACTATACGACATGAAAATGGATATATAACCATCATATGCCTCTCTCTACCACATCATCATCATCATCATCATCAATAACATCATCATCAATAACAACATCATCATTGATGGCCACGCCATGGCCGACTGGTTAGACCACTGGACTCTCGCCAAAGCGGCCCGGGTTGGATCCCAGGCGACCGCATGTGAGATTTGTGATGGACAAAGCGGCCTAGGGGCGGGTTTCCTCCGGGTGCTCCGGTTTCCTCGGCCACCTCATTCCACCGGTGCTCCACCTTCATTTCATGTGTCATCAGTGTCATCACCTGCAGCGCCACATGTAGTAAAAGCGGGCATTAAACACTACAACAATCATCATTACCATCATCATTTACGAGGTGGGCATCGAGGTTTGCTCCGCCTCAGAGGTCATCTTATCGTTTAAGTCAAAGTCCTCCAATATCCCGAATTCCTTTTGAGATGTATTGCAGTGCCTGGTGTGTATTTTTATCTGGTTCATCTTCTAAATGGGTTCATTCTATTCTATCTTGTTTAGAGATATTCTCTGGGTTAAGTTAAATATGTTCACTTTTTGTCTTGTGGTTTCATTTCCGATGTGGCCTTAATGGGTACATACAGGAACTGTTCTCAGAAATTTGATTTGCGTCGTTACCGCTATTTTTCTACGAGGCCTATTCAATTCTCAGTTTTCCGATCCGACAATCAGTGTGATACCACCATAACTTTAAAGCTTCGTCGTAGTGTTTCTTCTAGTTTTATTTTTAATACTCCTACTTTTGTACCATATAGGTTTTTGAAATGTACTTATTTTTTGGTTTAAATTCCATATTTATATATCAATTCTATATGTTTTGGGACTCTCTGAATATAAACAAAGCAGTTTTAGAAAAAATAGACTATGTCTATGTAGGGAATTTACAATTACCACAAAGTGACCAGCTCTTTAAAGATTTTACTATCACTTGAAGCCTACTGTATTCACAATTTCCCCTTGCACCTACAAGAAAATTAGGAATAAGATAATGAATTAACATGAAGCAGTTAGAGGAATAAACATTTGTAAGAATAGTTTGCACAAGAGTAGAAAAGGTCACTGAATTGAACACATATTTTTTTCCTGTTCTACTCCACTATAAGAAAATAAATAATGTTTTCATGTTCAAATTATTTTGATTCTTTTAATTCAATTTCGTATTTTATACTACGGTAACACCAACTTTCAGTAATTCTCTTTCCGATTCATTTATTTAATTGCATAGTCCCCATTAATTCCAGTTTGTCAAGTGCAGTTCTTTTAAACTAACTTTTTCATAACCTTCTTTGCTATGTTCGTGTTATGGTTTTCAGTTCTACTGAGATTTGTTATTAGGCTGTTTTTACAGTGGTGGGTTTACCAGCACTATTAAATATCCCACGCTCACAACACACCCCACACCTTTAGGAGCATTCAAATTCTTCTTGGCAATATTAGCTTTTCTCTCCCCTAAACGATCATTGTAGATAGGTGAGACTGCTTATTCCGAATGGCTCCGCAGTAACGTGCGAGGCTCGAACTTGGGAGATCCCGTTCGAACTCATCGTGACGGCTTCTTTGTTTATTGGGTTTTTCGTGGTTTCTTCGGGTCAGTGAGTGAATGACGGGAGGTTCCCCTGTGCTCCTTTGATCACAAATGTCCTGTTCGCAGGACTTTCAAATGTTTTAGGATTGAAATAAGAAGCAACAGCGATTGATTGTTGCAGCAGGATGGTGGAATTTGTGCTTTGGAGAAGAGTTTTTACCTGTTTGGATCTCTGTTTGAAGCTATCTCAATTATCAAGGGACCTCCGAGAGGCGCGGAGATTCGAAATTGGTAGTCGATATCAAGATGGGCTTCATGTGGAATCGCTGTCCTTCGTAGCGAACATCATCGTCCGGATCTGGTCATAATAAGTGAATATTCAGACTTCACTAGGCGTGTAATCCAACGTTTTGACGATTTTAAAAGTTTGCCCCATATTAAGATAATCATTGCTTCTAACAGTTAATACAAGGTAATAAAGATAGTTATAGCCTTTACATGAAAACAACCACTTCAGAAGAGACTAAACGGCAAAAATTACATAAATACAATAAAAATAACGTTTACTTTTTTGTACCATCTAATTACATGGAATTTCCTCTTCAACTTGATACGCAATTTATCATAGCGGATACAATACTTACAGGCTAAATATATATGGAAGGATAGAGTCAGACTGAAAAATTCAATGCCATAGCCGGGATTTGAACCACGGATCTTTTGGTTGCCGTCCAGCCGCTCTAACTCTAGAGCTACTATGGCCAACGTGCCGACATGACATTAAATACTCCAGCTGACTAGTGTTTTTCCCGGTAAACCACTTAGGAGTTCTCATAAACACATGAGACAACTACCTTAATGGCGACTTACAACGTGTAAGTACTTTAAGGCCCGGGCTTTATAGTCAACCACTATTAGGTCAATTAATGGAAATTAATTGTTCTTTCACACTGGCCGTGTGTAGGCTAAAGTATGGAAAGATGAGTCAGACTGAATAATTCAATTCCATAGCCATGATTTGAAACACGGATCTTCTGGTTGCCGTCCAGCCGCTCTAAACCATTGAGCTACTATGGCCAACGTGCCGACATGACATTAAATTCTCCAACTGACTCGTGTTTTTTCCGGTAAACCACTTAGGAGTTCTCATAAACACATGAAACAACTACCTTAACGACGACTTACAAAGTTGTTCCATACTTTAGCCTCCACACGGCCAGTATGAAAGAACAATTAATTTCCATTACGTTAAATATACGTTGTTAAAATCCCTTTAGGTGTGACTTCTGCACCACTTCACAGAAAAAAAAACTTAACTGCTATTTATACACTTGGATTAGAGAGCATATCTTTAAGAGGAGATATTGTTCTACAAATGACATTACTGTTAAGCATTACAGTTTCTGCGTGCTCAAGTCAATATTTTTTTAAGTTTATGCAAGCTTATTTCCTCCTTTCTTTCTCTGAGCATTTTTTCTGAAAGACATTTTGTGGTATATATGCTCTGTTTTCTCAGAAACTTCCAAAGATTGCTAAATAAAGGTTTGGGATGATGAAAGCTACTTCTAAGTGCTGTTGTGAATCTACTTTGGTATTTATAATATTGTTGCTTCTCTTTTAGAAAAAAATATGTTGATAAATGCTAGTCAAAAGATTATATACTTAAAAGATACTAATATCTTCCTTAATAAATAAACTTTTTAGATTTATGTAGAACAGTGAATACAGTAAGTATCAATTTACATCCTGTAAAAATTGTAGTTATATATCATACAATTCCTGAGACAATGGCCCATGAATTTAGCAGATTTAACATTGGTGGAATAGCCCTCTTAATCTCCCTTTAATTATAGTACACATTTTCATAAATATATATAAATGCCAAAGACTTCAGGTCGAATGACTCATTCATAAAGAGTGCACAACCGAATGCTTTCCAGCAGGGAATACAATTTCCTAAATGTATTTTCACACACCAACCCCTAAGCGAAATGCAATCAGCTATGTAATGAAGGTATACAGGGAGAACTTCTGTTGCTCCACCATGACCATTTCCTCCCTATGTCTTACTACGGTTTCTCTGACACGCTAATTAGCATAATAAGCTTTACATTCGAAGTTAATTACTGCAAGACCGCGGTAAAATGGGAGAAGCCAACAAAATCAAACCCATACTACCCATAGGGAATTTCCGGACCTCCGACACACCAACTGGTTTTTGAAGTATCGGCTTGCCCGGTTCAGCTGAAGATGAATTGGAGAGAGCTCAGAATAGCAGCGCAGGTGTTTCGTCCAAATAAATCATCCACATACAAAAAGTCGCTTTATTGCTTAATTTATTAAAAAAGAATAAAGTAATTGTTATCAAAACATCATTAGTTCTATAGAATGTCATGAGTGAAATTCTTGCCTTTATTCTCGCGTTTTCTACCACATAGCTAATAGGCAGACGAAGTATTGTATTTCATCCTGTGACTAGGATCGAAGAGGGATTTAAGAGCACCGAAAGCTTCGGTTTATGCCTTTGACGGGGTGCCCCCGAAAGGGTTGAAATGAGAGGATACCAAAAGTGGCTGAACTGGGGAAAGACAGCAGCAGAGGACAGGTTCAACAACTACAGATTTTACCTTACCAGTGGTGTCTCGTACAACCGGCTTCCCTCACGCCCCCTGTGAGCTTACTGGTCCTTTAGGAGGACCGGAACTCGGAGACCTCCTCCGACATCTGGAGAACGACGGTTCAGAGAGAACATGCACTCAACATGCAAACCAACCCCCCCCCCCCCCCGAACTTGAAACATTAAAATAGCCAATCAGGAAGAAAGGTGAAGTCAAAAGTGAGATGAAATTCTTCTTCTTTAACTTTCCTAATTCTACCGCTATCGTTGTGTTAGGAATTCTTAGTCATCTACCCCTTATGCCATTAGACGTCAGCTTGAGGATCCGTAACTCTGTATTAGAGAAATCCAGGATGGGTTATCAGCCCAATGTCTGGAATGAGATCGCGAGAAGTAGGTGAACGGAATTAGGGCGAAAGTAGATGAAAGGAAAGATGATACTTTAACCATTTTTGAAATGAATGCGGGGGGAAAACGGAGATCCCGGAGAAAACCGACCCCAGCGCCGTGTTGTCCACAACAAATCTCACATGTGGTCGTCTGGGATCAAACCTGGGCCTACTTGGTGAGAAGAGATGAAATTCAGGGGATGTATTATTCTTCCCAGAAGGTGCCTGGCGTGCCGCAGAAAGCCCTCCCCCCAAAAAAACCCATGGGTCATGGATAAATCACGGAAGCCGAACTTACGATTTCCCAAATGCGACGCTACCCCTGACCCATCACACTCAGTTGTATTTCACCCAAAATATTGTCACACGAACGTCGGAATTCCCGATAGAACCGGCCGGCAGTAGGGCCAGAGGGGAAGCATTCAGCCTACGCCTACCCATTTATCTCGTGTCACTAACTGAAGGGATGATTAGGGGAGCAGCACGAGACCTGTACCGTCTCTTTCTCCTCCCACCAGACGTCTGGAAACCTCGGGATAAGTGTGCACGCCGCGAACCTTCCAGAAACGACGATCTTCCCTATATAAGGCCTGCAGTTGGCGAGTGAGCTCAGTTTTTGGCGAACAGCCGTGAGGAGCGCCGGGTGAGCGGACGGACTGGAAGACGGTGTACGTGTATCAGAGGAGTTGTACGTAACTGTGAGCGTGCAATAGACCTGTGACAGACGAACTTGTGAATTGTAATTGTGTGCGCTAAGTAATTCTATGTAATCGGCAAGTGCTCCAACTGTAACTCGGTGGAAATAAGGAACATTTTGAGTTTGTGCAGTTGGACTTTTAATTTCACGAACCCACAAAGTCACAATATACATGTTGATATTTCATCGGACTAAATGTTTTGATGCCCCCAAATAAAAAATTCTGATGTTGAAAATACATATATTTTTCTCCTATTCTTATACAGACTCTTCTTACAAACGCTTGTTCTTACGCTTATTCTCGTATATCTATTTCAGGTTAATCGATATAAACTATGCAGATATGGCTTTATTACAACAGGAGTAGGAACAAGGAGTAGAGAAATGAAGTGGGCTTAAGTGACAGTCAAATCTTTTCAGTTTCGCTATGTGATCGTTGAAATTCTATTCTCTGTGTATGAACAGGAGAAAAAAAGCATTAATAACGATTTTCCGAATGAGAAAATAGAAATATTGTAAACTCCAAACTACTCTAATAGCAAGGAATATCTTAGAAATGACTAACTCATAAACTTATTTGCCTTCAAAAAATGTTCCATGTAGACCAGGGTGGACGATCTTCTCTAAAATCTTCATCTCTGAAAACTGGAAAATGCTGAACTTAAATTCCAAGTTTGCTATGCTCACAGACACGCATACAAGGGCACACACAAACATGGAAATTTTATCCCAAATTCCTTTTCTTTTTATATTCAGGGATTCCAAGATGTGTACATCCAGTGAAAACTCAATATAGAACTTTTGGATGGAATGCAATACTTATTTTACTTACCCTATGTAGTGGAGAAAATAAGCATTTTTAGAATATTTGCACAAGGATGCAGAGAGTAATGTGATCGAATACATCCGATTTTTAGAAAAATGTCCGCACGTACATGACTGTGAACAGCGTAATTAAAAAACAAAATATTGGATAAATACCCAGATTGGTATTACGTTCATTGGCTTCCAAAAATGCGCTACGATTTTCGAGAACCACCCTACAACTACTCTTCAGAACTTTGTTTGAAAGTTTTATTTTCCAAATATGGCTCTAAAGGTATTTGTTAAAAGACCATATGTTTAAGAGGTATACATGACCAATTAAATGCATACATTGACTTTCTACAAATAGCCCACGAAATCCTCTTCATTTTGAATGAATCTTGTATAATGTTGTATACCGCACATGCACACAAAAACGTTTTACACAACATTCTGATGTATAGCACTGACATGAGCTTCTCTACTCATAAACAAGCTACTCTTACAAACGCTTATTCCTCAATCTACTTCATCTTAATCAGAAAAATATTTTCAAAAATTGTCTTATTGATAAATTTTTGTAGGTGCAAGGGAATATGGAAATACAGTAAGCTTTAAGCTATAGGAAAAACGTTTAAATCCGGTTGCTAAGCGATGCTTTAGAAATTCCTTTCGCTTTACATAACCTAGTGATCAAAATTTTCTAAAAAATATCTAATTTAAGAAAAGAATAAGTATTGGAAATTGCATACAAATAACAAGAAATGTATCGGAAATGGTTAACTCCGCGAAAAAAAATGTATATGACAAAAAGTATATGTTTTAACGGGATCTACATTTTTATGTAGTAAGATTTTGTCTATTTCTTACGGCTTACCAGTTATGCAAAATTCACTCACAATGAAGACTTCTGAGAGCATTCCCAGAAAATCCAAGATATACGTTTCATTTGTCATAAAAGTATCTTAAACACATGGTATTCTAATCAGAATCGTTAGAGCCATTTTTGTGGTAATAGAAAATTTTGAAAAAATGTTCCAAGTAAAGGGTAGTCTGGGGTGCGGGGATTCTCTTAAAAATCTTCGTACTGCAGCCTTGTAGAGCTTAAATATCAAGTTTGGTTTTAACCCAATTTTAGTTTTTAATTCATTATGTTCACACATGTCGGGTAACTCTAAGTTACAAGGACCCCGGACTCATTTGAACATCGTTTCTCCCATTTCATTCATCGTCCGATATGACTTAACGTTGGAGGACGTAAATTACAAAACAACAAGAACAACACACACATACATACAAGTGCGCGCGTAAACTTTTTAACATGCTTTTTTTCTGTTTTGGATTCGTGGAAGCTCAGAAATTTTGGTATCCAATGTTTGGGTGGAATGCAGTACTTAGTGGTAACAGAGAACCAAAAAATATAGACTTTGTTAAAAGGCACAATACGTAGTAGGTAGAAAATGAATTGCATTCTATCGAAAATTTCACCATCGGGATTTTTGTAGAAATGCACGTTTTCAGATCCCCGAATAAAGAATGGTTTTAGAAAAAGGTGTGTGTGCGTGTGTGTGTGCGTGCGTGCGCGCACGTGGTTGTGCCTCCTTGGTCAGCGTAATTCAATATCAAAATGTCGATTAAATAGCACACTTAGTATTTAAGTTTATCACCTTCCAAAAATGCAACACAAAGACTTTCAATAAAATCTCACTACCCCAATCTATCCTGTCCATGGAACAGTTTTCGAAACTTTTTATTTCCTCAAAATGGCTTTAACGATTTTGATTAACTTTTCATATGGTTATCTTTTTAATGAGAAATTAATCTTACAACTTTAATTTTCTGGGAATGTTCTCTGAAGTCTTCTTCATTCGTAGTGACTTTTGCATAACTGGTAAACAATAAGAGATAGACAAAATTTTACTACACAAAACCTGTAAATTTCGTTAAAACATACAATGTCACACAGAATGCATTTTTGACTGAACCACTTGCAAGATATTCCTTGTTATATGTTTGAGTTTACGACTCAAATGAGAAGACGATCGTTTCTTTTTAACTCTTGGCCACGCAAAGAGAATGGAATTCCAAAGCCATTACATAGCGAGCAGCTGTTGCCTATCAAAGATTTGACTATAGCTTCAAACCTACTGTATTTAAGCATTTTTGCGCTATGTAACTAATAGCCCATACTTACCGTTATTGCTGCTATGTATGGTAAGTTCACATTCCCGCCTGAAATCTAGTTGCTATGAAAACAAAAGAAATTTCAGTACTTTAAAAAATGACAAAAAATACCATTGCGGTAAGTAAAAACATTTATTTTGAAATATTGATTATGATATTACAATTAGTAAAATTATTTAATGCAATTGCACAATCTCCACTCCTGCTCTTTACATCTAAACTTGTTTTATATATTTTTCCAGAAGAGTACGACCCTGCTGTCTCTGCTGAAATTCCTTCACTACCGTTCCCACTGCACAAAATCTTGTGCAAACTCCATTTTACTTCGCAGTGAATCTTCCATATAGCCCTCTGCCCTCGGTCAAATTCGTTTTACACTTTTAACAAATATAATATGGCGACATGACCAACAACATTTATTATTTCTCTATAGCAACGCATATAGGCGATGCACGTTTCAAAATCTAACATTTATTTTCAATTATAGTTATTAATATTTCAGCTAATATCTTAATTACCAAAATTCAGACTGATATAAATACACACAGTGCAAAATATAGTATGCAATACACATGTAGTAAGCACATAACGGAATCTCGAAAATTGAAGAAATTTCGGCGAAAGCGCCTCGTTTTGTGAAACCTTCCCTCGTTCCGTATAAAGTGCATACCACATAAGCTACAAAATAAAAATGAACGTGGTTTGAGCCAATACGGTTATCGTACTGTCTTGGTGTTGCCAGTTCCACAGCTAGCAGGTGACAGAGATGGAAGATATATCTGTCTTTGTCTCACCGAATCCACCTAGCAAGTATGATACAGATGCTGAGATGTACAGATGCTGGCAGAGAAGTTCACTTAAATTTCAGCATGTGTAGGAGAACATATACTATGATTATCGCACAATCTTAACCTTAAAACCTTGAAATGGAGAACAGTTCGCTTACGTAGCTATCGTTCATTGGCACACAAAACAAAATGACTCAATTAGATGCGTTCCACGAAAGAAGGTGTTTGCTACAGTGAAACAAAGTATTCACATTTCAACGATGTGTGAATATAGTTTCTATTTTAATGATGCCATATTTGTATACTGCCTGAAATGGACTTTAAACCAATGTTTGTTTCATTAAAATACTTAATAAATACGGAAGATATGAATGTGTATCTATGAAGCATTTATACAGCATGAATCACCTGTACTGATGTTGGGCATTGTGTGCAGAAATTTCAGTCTTGAAGCAAAAATATCGCTTCTTTCAAGCAGAAATTTGCGACCATCATTGGTTCTCCTATATTTGAGCCAAAGAGATTTCAGAATATTATGCATAGAAGATATAGAATACGTATTTTCTATTTTGCCCCTCATTAAATTGGTCAGTCTTTTGGCAGTTGGATATTCACCCTTGTCACATAAATCGTAAATTGTTCTACGTAAACCCCTCTTTTGAAAATCGTCTAAGTTGGTGGCACGTTTTTAGCTGCTCAATGTTTCCCTGGAGATCTAAATCTGGAAACTTCTCCTAATTTGGTGAACTGTTTGCCTTCTTTAACAATGTTCGTCACAGAATGAGCACTCACGTGACAAGGCACACCAGCACTAGGCTTGCTAAGCGATATATTTACTAACTTTGAAAAGCACGGATATACTCGCCACTTTACCGAAGGCAGGGTACAAATACAAATGCAACTGCAGCATAGCACGTGTGTGCTTTTCTTCATTGGCAGTTAATGATTCTATTGTTTCTAGTCAGGCGTCTTATCTTTCGATATCTCCGAAACTAGTTGTGCTACAAACATGGGGTTTCGACAGTAATCCTCAAAAAAATAAAATAGCTCTGTAGCATGGGAAAAACAAAATAATTCTGTAATTAGTATCTTGAGAGCGCGCAAAGAAATTGACCGTATGGTTCGGCAAAGCGAGCCGGCATGCGGGCAAACTGTACAACGTTGCATGCACCGCATTGGCTAGTAGCGATAAACCAGCCACGTCTAGCCCCGCCTTAAGTTCATTCATATTTTGTAGCTACCTTAGTATCCTTTTGGATCTACAAGAAAATAAGTAATACGAAAATTTCTGCAGTTGTTTATCTCGATTAACATAAAGAAGTTGCAGGAATAAGCGTTCTTTTTGTTTCATTTATACCCCACTTTTAACAGCAGTGGTCATATCGGCGGCCGTTCTCCTTTGGAACATATCGATGGTGTTAACTCGTAATCGTTGGGTTGTTTCATTAGATCACGCACGCATTGACACTCTCATTCATACTTTCAGACTCTGTGGAAGAGGGGAATTTATCCTGGTCGGAGAACCACAGCCGGGAATCGAACCTGGGACCCGTAGCACGGCAAACAGGTGCTCTACCGACTGAGCTACGGAGCCAGCCAAATAAGCGTTTGAAAAAATAATTTGGTCAAGAATAGAAAAGGTAATGTGAGTGCAGCATCAGAAGTTTATTAAAATCACCATTCAGTTGTTTAGAATGATATCATGAAACCTGAAAGCCAGTTAATAGCGATTCGCTTTTTATAAAAGCGATTATCGATTTAGTCTCCTTTGTACTTACACGTGTAATGAAACCACTTCTGCAGATGTTTATGTTATTCATATGTAAAAGATCAAAGTAAGCTTCTGTAAGCATTATTTATAGGAGAAATGTAATAATATACGAAAATGGGCATAGAATATATGTGAACTTATGTATCAAATATTTCATCCTATATTATATGTTTTATTTAGATACTAGCCAAATAAAATATACATTACCATTGTTAATAACGAAATGTATATACGAAGTGGAACCATGAAATGAACGGATCAGTCACGAGTTCGATATATTCGACAGCTGGCAAAAGACTACACATTATTACAGGCTACTAATCCTAGCTGACCGCGGAAACATACGAGCATCGCAAACTAAGAGCCTTAGCGTATACTTTATGTGATTCCATGAAATGAAATCCGAGGTCCGAAGGGCTTGAGTATAAAATATTCCGACTGGGGGACCTGGATTTTCCTGACTGTTAATCTTCATTCAGAGGCTCTTGTATATATACTTACATAATCCAGCTACTGCTGCTGCTGCTGTGGCGATCGAGGACACTACTAGTTTGGTTATCTGAGCCGTGCGGGTTGCAGAACATGCAAGGCTGACGTTCATTACCACTTCAATATGGCAGATAATGCTATTAGTGGCCAAGTTTTACTTTCCGCTGTTATAACTCCATGTAAACATGTCCGTATAGGAGTCCTAACTTGATTTTGGTAGCATACCCCCTCTGCTGTGTCCACGCTGGTGTAAACATATGCAAATTAGTAGTATTTCACCAATAAGTTGCTGGTGCAATATTCATAATGTCACAGATTGCATTTACAGATCCGAAACAAGGACATCTCAAGTGTAATATTAACTCATATATGAAATATTTCAAATAAACTACTTTTAAATCCTTTTCCATTGATAACGATGTTGATTGTATTTCCCCTCCATTAATTGGGAATAGGCCCTTTTACGAGTTAATAGCTGAATAAGCATTCATAGTTCAGCTGATGTCTCAGCCAAACTGTGGCTGGCATTCTTAAGGTCCTTCCTTGCATTTCTTCTTTCCTTTTCCCCACCATTTCATGTTTCTCTATAGTGCGACATTGTTGATGTCGTCTCCAATAACTCCGTCTTTAGCGAATCTGCTGCCGGCTCCTACAATGGTCAACTATAGGATATTTTTCTGGGGTATGCGTGGGCGCATTGAGAATAGACAACACCAATTAAGTTTGCAATACATTTAATAACCAACGTAACACCATTCAACACCAATAAATTTAATGGGATGTAATTCATGAGGAACTTGAGGACGCAGATTTCAATTGTTTCTGAATCTTAACGCTCGAAAATGTAACTATTAAGATATTATATCTGATAGCTTCTGATGTTCCTATCAAGTATGTGCTAACCGAGCGCGATCTTTAGGCACTATAGACTACCGACGGTTGATCACAGTAAGACCGCAAAGCACGAAACAAGTAAATTTTAGAAATACTGCTCATTTTTCTATATAAGTTGTAGCTAATTCATCACTATCCCATCAAAGTTCTAACACCAGATCCTATTCGGATAGGAGACAAAACTTTTAAGTGTGACTTGCGAAATTCAAAGGATCCTTTTTTAATTTTCAGAACCTTTTAGCCCGCCTCGGTAGCGTGGGGGTAGCATGTCTGCCTCACGTTCAAGAGGTCCCGAGTTCGAATCTCGGTCAGGGTGAGTTATCAGGGTGAGTTATAAGGTTTTTTCTGGGGTTTTCCCTTATCCTCAAAGACGAATGTCGGGTAACTATAAAAAAACGTTTATGCATATATAAGGTAAATTCTGACTTCTACACGTACCGAGTTTTAAATATGGTAACCTAAATCTAATGAATTTCTTCTCGACTGAGTTCTCCGGAATACCTAATTGCCTTAGCTACACTGGATTATAACTATAATCCAGTATAACTAACTGGCATTTCTTCAGCTCATAACTTTCCATTCCCTGACAAAATTGTAATTTGTTCTTCGTACATTATCCATTTGACTTTTAATTGCTCTCCCTGCAATTGCTCTCCCTCTCCCTTGCCCAAAAACGGGATATTTATGTTTCACTATAGGTATACTTCTTAAGACCCTGTATAATACCCGGAAAGAAAAAACACTTATAAAACCATTCGCGCGTGCGTGTGTGTCTATATATGTGAACAGCAAAACTCAAAAACGAAAAGACGGCTAACTACCAAACTTAGTATTAAAGTTCAATATTTTTCAAGGATGCCACGCAAAGATTTTAAACAACAAAAATTCTCCACCGCAGGCCACTCTTTGCATGGAATATTTTTCAAAAATTTTGATTTTGTCAAAAATTGCTGTAATGATTTTATTAGAATACGTATTTTCATGACTAATGAAATGCATATCTTGAATTTTTTTTAATGTTCTCAATCTTCATTTTAAGTGACTTTGGCATAACTGGCAATTGACAAAATCGTACGACACAAAACATGCATATCTCGTTAAAAGACAGAGTTTATGTCTATGTAGTATAGTTTTTGTGGAGTGAACCATTTCCGATGTATTCCTTATCATTGCTTTAAACTGTCCAATGCTTGTGCTTTTATTCGTTACTCCTTATTTTTATTATTCTGTTTATTTCTTTTTCATCTCTTGGTTATGGAAAGCAAATGAAATTTAACAGCCATCACATAGCCACCAGCTGTGCTCTTAAAAGATCTATCACTTAAAGCCTACTGTGTTCCAATACTTTATTTGCAACTATAAGAAAATTAAGTTTGTCATAACTAACAGTAGTAATTAACTGTTTGTAAGAATAGTTTTTACGAGAGTAAACAAAGTTATGTGAGTGCAACACATTTTTAATACATGGAAATTATTTATTGCGTTTATTTACCTATCATTTCTTTATAAAATTATTAATCCCGCCAGTCGATAATTCCGGTACGAGATCAAGTTTCTGTAGCATCTACCTTATAAAGTACATGAAATATGATTATTATTATTATTATTATTATTATTATTATTATTATTATTATTATTATTATTATTATTATTATTATTATTATTATTATTATTATTATTATTATTATTATTATTATTATTATTATTATTATTATTATTATTATTATTATTGTTGTTGTTGTTGTTGTTGTTGTTGTTGTTGTTGTTGTTGTTGTTGTTGTTGTTGTTGTTGTTGTTGTTGTTGTTGTTGTTGTTGTTGTTGTTGTTATTATTATTATTATTATTATTATTATTATTATTATTATTATTATTATTATTATTATTATTATTATTATTATTATTATTATTATTATTATTATTATTATTATTATTATTATTATTATTATTATTATTATCATTATTATTATTATTATTATTATTAAACTTCCCTAGTTGTTAGGGGATTCTTCACCTTCTATCCCAAATGCCTTGAGGGGTCGGCTGAGAGAACAGAAACATTGGATCAGATAGAGATGATCAGAGTGATCAGCCCGATGCCTAGTTTGACAGTGAGAGAACTACATAGATGACAGAATGAGGGCGAAATAATAGAGCAATTGGTGGAATGATGGCCGAGGAAACCGGATATCCCGGAGAAAACCCGCTCCTACGCCGTGTTATCCACCACAGATCTCACATAGGTCACCTGGAATCGAACCCGGCCTTGGTGAGGGTCAAGCGGTCTAAACGCTCGGCCACGGCGCGGCCTTTGAAATTTGTATTCAAATGAAATACACATATTCAGGTCCTCCATTGTACCCAAACAATAAAAAAATGTGTGTATGTTTCTTTCTTTCTTTCTTTCTTTCTTTCTTTCTACTAGTGCTTAACTCCCGCTCTTACTTCATATGGCACATCGGTGGTGATACATGATACATGTATGATACATGAAATGATAATTGGGAAAGGACATAGCGTAAGGAACCGTTCCAGGCTTAAGTTTAGAGAACCTCACCGACATTTTCCAGTTATGTGGACTGAGAAATACCTCGAAGGAGCGGAAGGAAAAAAATCCCTCAGTTAGGGAGCACGGTCTTGGTAAGATTTAAATGGCATTTCTCCTGTTCACTAGTCCGTGCGCCTTAACCACCTCGGCTACCCGTGCCGCTAGGTCAGTGAGTGAGTGAGTGAGTGAGTGAGTGAGTGAGTGAGTGAGTGAGTGAGTGAGTGAGTGAGTGAGTGAGTGAGTGAGTGAGTGAGTGAGTGAGTGAGTGAGTGAGTGGTTCCAACACCGAATGATACAAATGTTCTGAATTTGGAATAATGTAAATTCTAAAAAGAATTTGGAAGAACTTCTGTCGAAGTTCCAGATACTTTGGTATACCATAGCCCGCTCACATCTCCTTAAGCCTCGGCACTCGCCAGCTAGAGTGTTATGACCAAAAGTTACAGATTTCTCCACTATCCACCGTATGGCGCTGGCTGATGACCCCTCTGCGACTCTGTTTGGTTCCAGCTTACAGCTGCAATGTGTTGACATTACAAACGCAGAACTTTCGGAAGCAGTGGTTTACAGTTTAGGAATTTGCGTTTTTCAAACACTTCCGTTGTCGCAGAAGCAATGCACCTTAATATCACAGGAATATAATGCTTGCATATCAGTTCACTTAGTAGCTCTGAATGCTTTCAATTCTCTGCACACACGAGTTAAGAATAATGTTGCTTTGCTGGCATTATGTCTGCCTCTAGGCTTTTTCTCACACATACTTTAGGTAGCTTAGGTACAGCAGTTGTTATAAATTTCTCTATAACTGTCAAAAGAGAAACAAACTCTGGAGATGGGTAATAGAACGTGGAGATTTCGTCCCTTTTGAATATTAGATTTACAAGGGATGCTGTACATTTGGCGGTAGATACTTTAGTAATACAGGTGGCACAAGAGAATTCGGTCGCTATTTTTTAACTATAAAACCTCCAATAAATGCCAGTGATAAGTGGACTGTTGCATGAAACGAGGCTATCTAAGAAGAAAAGAAAAAAAAACTAAGTAAGTAAACAGTTAAAAGCAGTTTAACAATATACCTTTAATGTTGTTCAATTCGCCCAATATTACGATTATTGCGTCTGGAAGCTGTGTTGCAGTGTACAATGGTGTCTTTTATCAATAATTGAATTGATTTATTAAAATTATTGGTTTCATAATAAAGTAATCTTTCTTCAACTGCTTCCTGCTTGTTTACAAATTCTTTGTGCCTTTTATTTGCTCCCCATAATTTACATCAAGGTGTTATTCTCCCTTTCCAATCTCTTTAATTTGGAAATTATGTCTTCCTCAATCTGAGTTGCAGCGCAGTTATAAGTACGTGCATCTGTGACATGATCCAGCGCATTAATATCAGAGGCACTGTTAACACTTTCGCTGATGGAACTGCGTCTCCGTTTTCTGCTTTCTGTGTGTAAGCGTATTTTTTAAATTTGTCGCCTTTGTGTTGCTTGTTTCACTAATTTATAATCTGGATAGTTCAAAAAAATGCTTGGAATACTTCCTGTTTTCAGCAGTTTAATTTTACAGCCTGGCTTATAATCGTCCTCAGTAAAATGCAAACTGCACACGACTGTTGACCTAGATTTATCATTTACCACAAAATTAGAGCGCGATATAGCTTTTAGCCATTGTTTACGCGGTTCTTCTACTGGAAATGCATAGAAACTGATCCCTTTTGATTTTCCTTTCTTACTTTTACAGAAGGATACGCAACAATACACCATCTGAAATATAAAGTATTGAGCTCATAATTGCTGCTATGCTGTTTTTTGTAATTATTTCTTCTACTGCTGTTATAATGATGATAACGATGATAAAAATAATAATAAAAATAATATAATATGTAATTTTTACATTTGGAGCATTGCTATGTATGGTTCGGAGACCTGGACTTTGGAAAAACGGAGAGCTTTGAAATATAGTGCTGCTTATTGTAAATTTGTGTACTATAAAGCTGTCATGGAAAATCTACCTTCTAAGATAATGAACTGCCATCATTTACGGCAAAACAGTAAAAATAATAATAATAATAATAATAATAATAATAATAATAATAATAATAATAATAATAATAATAATAATAATAATAATAATAATAATAATAATAATAATAATAATAATAATAATAATAATAATAATAATAATAATAATAATAATAATAATAATAATAATAATAATAATAATAATAATAATAATAATAATAATAATAATAATAATAATAATAATAATAATAATAATAATAATAATAATAATAATAATAATAATAATAATAATAATAATAATAATAATAATAATAATAATAATAATAATAATAATAATAATAATAATAATAATAATAATAATAATAATAATAGTAATAGTAATAGTAATAGTAATAGTAATAGTAATAGTAATAGTAATAGTAATAGTAATAGTAATAGTAATAGTAATAGTAATAGTAATAGTAATAGTAATAGTAATAATAATAATAATAATAATAATAATAATAATAATAATAATAATAATAATAATAATAATAATAATAATAATAATAATAATAATAATAATAATAATAATAATAATAATAATAATAATAATAATAATAATAATAATAATAATAATAATAATAATAATAATAATAATAATAATAATAATAATAATAATAATAATAATAATAATAATAATAATAATAATAATAATAATAATAATAATAATAATAATAATAATAATAATAATAATAATAATAAATTACATGTGCTCATACTTATGATTACTTATATTATCTCTTATTTATACCCAGTTTTCTTATTGTCTCTTATTTATGCCCAGTTTTCTTGTTCGCTTACTTTAGATTGGTGTCAACAGCACTTCATGTAAAATTCACTTTCAATACTAATTGAGACCATAAAATTTTTTCAATTGTCACCACAAAATTAAATGTCGGCAAGGCCACTTAGGGGTCAGCTTTGAGAGCTCCAAGCGGCAAAAAAGGCAAACATCGCTCGGTCGTTTAAATGCGTAGGAATCCGACTGAGTGCCGAGGCTTTAAGGGATGTGAGCAGGCTATGCTTAAGCGATAGTCAAATCTTTCAAGAGCTAATCCCTATGTGTTGTCTTTCAATTCCATTCTCTTTGCATGATGAGAAAAAAAAGAAATAAATAAAACAAAAAGCAAATAACTACTTCCCATTTTAGAAAAGTATAAGTATTGCAAATTTACAACCAATAATACGGAATCTCTCAGAAATAAGTAACTCCAACAAAAATGTATTTGGCATCAATTCTGTACTTTGGCGATATCTGCATTTGTTCCATCGGTAGTAAGAGCTTTCCTATCGCACACGAAAAATGCAAAAGTCATTCACAATAAAGAGGATTGCTGAGATTGTTCCCAGAAAATTCAAGTCATGCCCTTGATCTCTAATGAAAATATCTTAAATATATGTATACGTATATAACTGATATTTAATCAAAATCGTTAGATCCATTTTTGATAAATTTAAAATTATTTTTATAAAGGATAGCCTCGGATGGGATGAATTTCTTGAAGATCTTCGTGTCGCATCCGTGGAAAATGCCGAACTTAAATATCACCTTGTTATTTAACCCACTTTCGTTTTTTTTCCCCTGTGGATTTCTTTCTTTTTTCTTTTTTGAATTCGCAGAGCCTCAGAATATGTATTTCCGGTAAAACTTTGGTACCTATCGAAACTTTAGGTGAATGGAATACTTCCTCTACTTACTATAGGTAGGTATTACTAACCCTACCCATCAACATCCCGCAGCCAGCAACTATAATATATTAGAGGATATATGAGAAGGGCAGAAAAACTTCTGTGAAATTTCGTACCTATCAGATGTTTCTCTCAATCGTCAGGTAAATGCGGATTGGAATTTCAACAGTACACAAAAAGTTTAACTTTGAATGAATAACTAAATAGAAATAAAAATGTATGGTAATTGAGTAAAACTATTTACCTGACATACGTTGCCTCACATTTATGAAACCTTTAGAAAACCCTAATGATATACGAGATATAAAATGTTATACTTATCATCTGAATAAATAAACTTTTGAAATATTCCCAAGCATTTTTAAATGAAGTGATTTGCAGCGTAATATTTGACAAAACTGCATCTCAGAGGCTAATGTTGAGCACGCGGATAACTCTTGAAGTAAACAATCTGTGAGCAATGACATACACACTCCTCGGCCAAAAGAGGGAACGGTTCGATAGTAATTAATCTCTCACAGTAGTCATGTGTAGGCACTAAGTTGTAAAGAACAAACATACTCTAAAGTATTCCATGCCCACGGCTGCTGAGCTAGTAATGGCGTATGGCCGTGCGCACATTCAATGTTCCAACTAATTCAAGTCTTCCGGTAAACCTGCAAGGAGAACTCGAATATAGGGAAGATACACCTAAAGACACCTTGCTTGCAAATTACTAGACATCGCTCAATAAAGCTTATAAGGAGTCGAGTTTAGGCATCGCTGGTGAATCAGACTTGATAAATCCAATACCCTGGCTAAGATAATAATTAGAATTTTCAAGAAAGGTACTTCTTTACGCGTTCATGTTTACCTTTCTTTTTCCTTTGTTACTTGTTTCAGTGTACCTTGCATTCAAATACAGGTAGAGAGCACGAAGTCCCCATGACTCGCTCTTGCTGGGAGGGCCAGGCTGCATCTCTTAGGCTGTTGCACTTTGCTCGGTCGGGATTTCATTAATTAATAATCATATTGTTAGCTCAATTCCATCTAAATGGGTTTGACTAAATTTTCATCTCAGGCGTAGCTCTTGCTCGACACGCAAGTCCCTTGGCACTTCACATCAATCATGCATTAACTTATAGCGGCCGAGGCAGCAACCCCTGGCATTAATTAGCATTTGTAACAGAGGACAAAACTATCATTAATGGCAACCAACAACACAGCGCCGGCCCTAAGTCCGGCGTGGTTTACAGAAATCCCAAGCAAACACTGCATGAGAATTACAAACTTGTGCGTCCGAATCCCAAACACGACTCTCCCTCGGTTGCTTCTAGGAACTCAGCTGTTGCTAAGGAGTTAATGTTGGGAGCGTTCGATCACCTATTAGCGCTAGTTTGTTTTCCGTCTTTATGCATATGTATAGCTTTTGCAATAGCGTGTGTAGTGATACGGCATAGACTTCTGTCACGTTTCGCAATACCGTAATAATTATTTATCCGCGACCATTTAACAATGACTACCTATAGTCATACCACCATGGTAATTCATTAATATACATACAGATATAGAATAATGTGACCATAGGTACGTAAGATTGCGATATAAGCTCAGAGTATGTAAGCAAAGCTTTCTCGTGTACGATATTACTCATTCTCTTAACTTACACAAGAATTTAATTTCAATTAGCACTCATATGCCACTTTATCCATTACCTTCGATTTACTCTGCAAACGCGATGCTACAACTGTCAAAGCTGAAGGAATAGTTTCTTCAGAATCACTTTATCGAACGAACTATCTTATTTTTCTTGATTAGATAATCAATACCATTAGAAGAAGAGAACAACGTGAACGTAGAGGTCGAATAGGCAATGTGGCCGCCATGTGTAATCTAAAGATTCATAAGGTTTGTTTCATATAACCTTGCCCTGCTGACATGTATCACTCCGCGTGCAACAACCTTCCCCCTTACCCTAATTGGCCAATGCTTTCGCGCCATAGGCGGTGCCATCCCGTCACATTTATAACCTGCAGTAAACGTCATAATAATTTCCAGGAAGATAGATAAAATCATACAAATAAGAATATGAAGGCATGCAAAATTACAAGTTTATAATGAAACTGAGCCAGTTGAAACTGAATGAATGTGCAATGAAACTGAAACAAGTTTACAATGAAAGGCCTTCGGCCTTTTCCACTGGGATTTTTTTAAACCAGCACACATACGTTGCAAAAATGCTTGTCTTTCAGTCTTAAAAGTTGTGTCACGCCTTACTTTACTATTCGTGTGTCCTTTATTCACCCAAGTCTCATCAATGTAGTATATTTTGCGACTTGTATCTCGGTACAGTGTGACTGTCCTTAAATAACGTCTTCGCCACACAGCAATATCGCCCCTGGAGTGGTACGTTTTCCTGGTGTCTCAATTTCATGTCGCGATGTTCCTACGCATCTAACACTCACACCTAACTTCAGAGCAGAGCTGTTCGACTTCTCTCACTGACAAAGACGGATTATTCTCTGTGAGTGCATTAAACAAATGCAGCACAATTCCTTTTTCGCCGCTTTGTAAAGGTTTTCCCTTGCGATGCTTCAGCGAAAAACTGGAGGTAGACTCTGCCATTATATATATAATAAGTACACGCGCAATAAACGATCAATAAAATAATTTAGCTCTCGCATTCGGCACAGCACACCTTCGAATGGTGATATATGACTAACCCAGTTCAAAACAAGGTCAGTGATAAAAGTCATATAAACAAATATGTCATCACTACCGCTGAAGCACGTGCTATAGTGTCATATCAAAGGCGGGCTTAGAGCAAAGGAACCTCCTCTTTACTTCTTTTAAGAATTAACATGTATTTCAGATAAGTCATCTGTGTTGCGTAATATATTTAATTCAAACAGTTACGAAAATATAAATTTGACAATTCTCTTCCAACATATAAAGATATATCACCATGTTAAATAACGAACTAATTTTACCGTACAACAATCTATACACAACAGCAGCCAATGAGAGATGATAAGGTCACGTGACCGTTAAGAGATACGGGGCAAGCTTATGTGAAACAAGGATTAATTAACTAATGCTTTCGGCGCCGTAGGCGGTGATTTCACACCAAGTGGAATAAAAGTCATATAAACAAATAAGTCACCAATACCGATAAACATACCTGATATCGTCAGTCATTCCGAGAGGCAGGTTTGGAACAAAGTATTCTCATCTTTATTTCGTTTAAGAATTAACGCACTACAGACAAATTAATTCCGTTACGTAATATATTTGATTGATACGGCTATGAAAATATAAAATTGACAATTCTCTTCAAACATATTAAGATGTACCACCATGTTAAATAACGAACTCGTTTTTACCGCTCAACATCTATACCACAACAGTAGCCAATGAGAATGGTTAGGTCACGTGAGAGTTAAGAGATACGGGGCAAGCTTATTTGAAACAAGGATTACTGTAATTTAGCCATTAGGGAGAACAGGGAATTAAAGAAATTCGGAGTTGATTTTGGAAAAAGAAATTGTAAGACGTTTAGCTATGTACGTATGAGTTTATGCACGTTCATGGTATGTGTTGATTTTATATACATGTAATCCTAGCATATCCTATATATGAACGCAACCCAATATTCGCCCTAGGCGCTGTTGCCAAATATAGAAGGCATGTACCGATGGTAAGTCCGTACATCAGAACACGTTTTACACGTCAGTCACAGCGCCGCCCATTGTTTCCGTAATTAAAACAAACATATTAAATATCTTTAAACATTAAAATAATACTTTGGTGTAATTAAATCAAGAAACGCATTTTCAAAATCGTCCATACCAATAGCCGGTTTTGCTATATTGTGGGCTTTAACCGGATGTTGAAATAGAGAACACCGTCTTTTTGTTCGGATAAAACTGCTTCACTATGAATTCGTGGCACCATGTGTACGCTACCTACAGCACAAGTTTCCACACTCAACTGCTGATTTTTTAATCTACAGTTGCCCTATATTCTGCATTGGAGGTTTCTTTTTTAAGTTACATTAAATGTCATTTTTCTTCCTGTGAATAAGTCACTTTATATCTGTCGTTAGAAAAATATCGTGTGTTGCATTCACACGACTTTCTCTACTGTCATACAAACTATTCTTACAAACGCTTATTTTTCTACTTCATTATAATCGAGATGAACATTGCTAATTTACTTGCAGTTGCAAGTGAATATGAGAATACGGTAGACTTTATACGACAGTCAGATATTTTAAAGCTGGTCACTATGTGATGCCACTGAAATTCCGTTCTCTTTGAGTGGCTAAGAGATTAAAAAATCAATAACGACTTGCCATTTGAGAAAAGTATAATTATTGAAATCTCTGAAATGGTTCACTCTATACAAAAAATTCAAAAGTCATAAATTGTGCATTTCAATGAGAACTATACTTTTGTATATCAGATTGAATCAATATCTTAGTTTCCTAATTATGGGCAAATGATCCAGAATGAAAAACACTTCTGACAACATTCCGAACAAAATTTAAGATATACATTTCTTTTGGAATATGTTAAATTTTGGTGTTTTATTTAAACTAATTAGAGTCACTTTTATAAAAACAAATTCTGTTCAATGTATTGTAGTCTACTGTGCGGGACTGTCTTGAAAATCTTCCTGTCACAATATTGAAAGATGTTGAACATAAATAATGTGACTTTGTGGGTTCGTGAAATGAAAAGTCCAATTTCACCGCTCAAAACTGTTCTTTATTTCCACCGACTTACAGTTAAACACTTGCCAATTACACAAAATTACGTAATGCACACAATTACAATTCACCAGTTCGTCCGTTACAATTTCACTTGTACTCGCGATTACATCAACTCCGATACTCATACACAGTTACGTACAGTCTTCCGTTGCACAATCTTTTCGTTCACTAACACGTCACTGACTAACACTGCCTTCTTACACCAAGAACTGTCCTCACTCACACTGACTAACTGACTAACTGACTTCACTTCGCTCCGGCAGCCCCTTTTTATAGGAATATCGCCGCCTTCTGGCTTCCACAGGAATGTTCCAGTGGATGAAAGATCCCGTAATTTCCAGAACACAGGTAGAAGAGAAACAGACCGCACAATCATGTTTTTTCCCCCAGCCATCCCTGTCACCACTATAAGACGGACGAGGGGGAGGCGTGGCTAACACGGACCTCCCCTGTCTTCCGCTCTCTGCTGCTTCCATAGGGTGTTCCAAAGCCCTGGTGACAATAACAAGTTTGAATTTAACCGACTGCTCATTGTTTTAATTATGCTGTTCACAGACGGACAGACACGCGCGCGCTGTCTTTTTCTATTTTTTAAACCTACAGACATAAAACATATGTTTCCAGTGCAATCTTGATGTCGAATGTGTGGCTGAATGCAATACTTATCCTGTTTACTATACATGTCAGAGGAAGTAAAATCACTTGTCCCAGGTGCGATGGACATGTTCATAAATACATATCACAATTACTATGGAAAAATAAATAAAATAATTTAATTTATACACATACCTATTAACAATATTGAAATATACCTAACACATGCTTGGTTACTTTAATAATAAAATAACACACAGCTACTCTAAAAACGAACTGAACAAACTCATTCATTTTCAAACTGCGTGTAGTTTCATTGAGTTATATTCACGAGCAAGGAACGCTGGTGTTCCTCAGGCTTATCCGTGTCGATTCAATGTGAAATTAAAAAATGCATAGCTCATGATCTAAGCATCACATAAATAGGAAGTTTGGGCAGCCATGATCAGAAAATAAATGTATATATAATTATAAGGTTGGCAACTATCATTTTCAAGTATTTATCTGACAATAATTAATGAATGTATATTTTCATTTCAGGCTCTTAAGATGCGTACACCTATTCTTGGCAGCTCTGATAGAAGGGGCAAGTGTCACTGAAATCTTCGGTACAGCCCACCTTCATATGTCTTTAATTTCTGCGCTTCCTCTAGATGTGAACGTACTCTGGTGAAGCAAGAAACAGTGGCTCACAAGTATATTGCTGTTAACAGAGAGTTGTTTCCGCGATAACATGGCATACTTTCATTCGCGAGGTCCCGGGTTCCATTCACGTCAATCGACAACAGTTATTTTGTGAGTTCCATTGGTCGAAGGGGACTGCTGTTTTTATTTAGTTCGTTCAATAATGATTGGCACTCCCCCTATAACACCTGCAAAGTAGCAGTTTAAAATATGTGTCGATGTATGGGTAAAGATAAAAGATAGTACTGTCTACTGCCACCAGATGATGTTGCTACTTTCCATAGTTGGCGCACTACAGCAGCAATTGTACCGTCTTGTGAGTACGCTTGTGGACATCAGTGAAACAACATGGAAGCAGACAAGTACGGGCAAAGGTGAATGTGTGGTTTCTCTGAAGGGAAGGAGTGACTGCTTCAGACATCCACAAGAGGTTAGTGGCCATATGTGGGGAGTCTGTACCAAATCGCAGGTGTGTGTTTCGATGGGTGTCTGAGTTCAAAGACGGCAGGGACTGTGCTGAAAAACGCGAAAGCAACTGCACGCAAACCAAACAATATCAAGCTTGTCAATGACCTAATATTGCAGAACAGGCGAAACACGTTTGATGAGCTAGTGCAGGCAACAGGTCTACCACGGAGAACCCTCCACACCATAATCCATGTAGATTTGATGAAAAAGGTGTGTGCACAATTGGTGCCACATACCCTCACCAATGCCCAGAAACAGAAGCGTGTGAAGGTATGCCAACAGTTCCTGCAACAGTATAGTGCGGATCCAAAATAGTTCTTTGCGAAACTGGTCACTGTCGACGAAACATGATTTTTCCGCGAGCCTCCGCAATAGAAACGCCAGTCTATGAAGTGGAAGCATGCTGCGAGTCCTCGTCCCAAGAAAACACGGTCAGGACTATTCGTTCGGAAACACATGGCAACTGTGTTTTGGGATCATGAAGGATACTGCTGGTGTATTGGCTCCCTCCCAATACCACCAGTGAGTGGTGCTGCAATTCACTGCAACAACTCCGCCGATGCATTTAACAACGCCGCCATGAAAATTAGGGCCGTGGTATTCTTCTCCAACAAGACGACCACATGCCAGGTCACCAGACCATGGCCACCATTCGTACACTAGGCTTTACTGTGCTACCATATCCGTCATATTCACCCGATTTGGCCCCCAGTGACTATGCGCTATTCGACTCCATGAAGGAGGTCATGCGGGGTAAGAAGTTTACCACTAATGACGAAGTTCATGCAGTTGTCCATCAGTGGCGCCAGGATACCCTCAAAGAATGGTCTGCTACGCAAATACGGAAGCTGCCAGAACGATGGAACAAGTGCACAGACATTGACGGGGAATACCTGTAATGTTACATGAATGAGTTTGTTCAATATATGGTTTCTGTAAACAAAAAAGAAAGGTTGTAGTGCCAATCATTTTTAACGCTCCTCGTATATATATGTCCTCCAACGGTAAGTCATATTGGACGATGAATGAAAGGTTTAAATGATGTTCAAATGAGCCCAAGTTTATAGAGCTGCGAGTTACCATTCATCTTTCAGGATAAGGGAAAACATCGGAAAAAGCTTATCCAAATAACTCACCCTGACAGAGATTCGAGCTCGGGACCTCTTAAACGTGAGACGGACAGGCTATCATCTGCGCTACCGAGGTTAGTTTCCCATGTGACACGATCTCCTTTCCCTCATTTGCCATTCACTCCATTTCATTCTCATGTTTCAGGTGTTCTCGGCTTCCTAGTGTGAGGCAGTTTCGGGAAGATGGCGAGGATGCTTACTCCAAGTAAAGGTATTCCCAATTATCTCTAGAGGGCTGCCTGTTTGCAAGAATCGTTAATCGACCTCTTTGATTATCTTCGAGTCTTCGCGATAGAATATGTTAAGCTCTTCCACAGCCTCTGTGGACTGTACTCTCTTTTTTCCACTTCATTCTTTCCTCCTATAGATGGTAACCACAATAGACCGCCCGCATCGGTAGCGTTGGTGGTAGCCTTCTGCCTCACGTTAAAGAGGTCCTGAGTTTGAATCTCGGTTAGAGCGAGTTACCTGTTCTGGGAAATTTCTCTTATCCTGAAAGACGAATGTCGGACAGTGTATACTTTACTGAGAGGTTCGGATCTGTTTTAATTTTATGTTAGGCTTTTACTCATGACGATTGTCAATGCATGCGAAAAACGCAAGATAAGTTTAAAAAGAGATGCTTTCATAAACGAACAAAGTATAAGGAACCAGATGGACGAATGAAAATTCAGAGACAATGGAATCGCTAACTAAAAACAAAGTAATAGAAGAGAAAGAAACGAAGTATATGACTATTCTTTTGTCTAGCTAACGACTAAGTTCCCAAATATTTCTCTTGCAAGCCGAGACAAAGCCCCTAAGTTCAAAGAGCGGCTCTTGAGAGTTCGCAATCTGGGATGTATTTCGCACACATTTAATCACATCCTGCAACCTGTCGGCAAATGCGCCTCCCCCGCACAGAGGCCATTTTGCAAATGAGGTCCTTGCCACTGGCAGGCATTGTCACCAAGAAAGAATGGGATGATGTGCGAGACGAATTTGAAGGGGCAGCGGTGGAGAAAAAATATTCATGGGATGAAAGAGAAAAACATGGAATAAGGAAATGGAAACGTGTGCGTAACTGCCAATAGGCTCCGTGTCACGAGACGATGTAAGCTGGGTGCAACAGTGCATCAGGTGAAGATAATGCATCCGACTGAGCCTCTTTCTAAGTTCGGTTTACATAACCTTGCCCTGTATTTCTTAACGCTCACGTGAATTTTCATTGGTTGTGTCGAGGAATAGATTGTTGTGCGGTAAAAGCTAGTTCCTTATTTATCATGATGATATATCTTAGTATATTCAGAGTATAGCTTAGTATATACAAAGAAAACTTTCAAATTTTTATTATACATGAATTATACCACATCGCAGGCTACTTCTATCCTCATGTAAACGTCTGAGGGGAAATAGAGACAGTAATAGTGATTAGTTAAGGGAAGGTGTTACCTTTTATTTGCATAGAGAGCGCAACCGCCTCCTAAAAGTACAGTACCGTGGGTAGTCTTCTGCTCTGTGCGAATTAATTTCGGATTTAGCTTTGATTCTTATAAAGTTAACAGTGTCAAATTTTATCTAAATCCCATAAATACCACGCTCCTGAATTGCAGCGTGATGTGTTCTGTGCTCCTGAATTTTGGATGGAATATTTGCAACAGAAGTATAGATAAGAATACACTATAAAAATCTGATGTGTTACAATCAGATGACTTTCTCTACTCTTGTATAAACTATTCTTACAAATGCTTACTACTCCATATATTTCATGTTAATCAAGATAAACATTATCTTATTATTTTCTTGTTGGTACAAGGTAATTAGAGAATACGTTAGATATTAAGTGATAGTCAACGTTTTAAAGCTGGTTGCTATATATTGTCTTTGACATTCCATTCCGTTCCTTGGCCATGAGAAAAAAAATGAATAACCACTTCCCATTTGAAAAAAGTACAAGTATTGGAAAATTCTCGCAAATAACAAGGAATATCTCAGAAATGATTCACTTTACGAAAAAGTGTTCAGGACATAAATTGTATGTTTTAGCGAGATCTATATTTTTGTGCACTAAGGGTTTGTCTCTTACGGCAAAGGTCACCCAGAATTAAGACGACTATTAAGTACATTAAAAATAATCATTTGTGCTAAAAATACCTTAAAGTTGTGGTAGGTATTTTAACAAAAGTCGTAGACATATTTTTGGAAAATCAAAATTTTCAAAACACTTTGTCGTAAATGGTAGATTATCCTGAAAATCCTCGTGTCGCATCCTTGGAAAATGAAATGTGTAGTGTTTAACGCCCGCTTTTACTACATACGGCACCACAGGCGGTGACACTGATGATACATAAGATGAAGATGGAGCACCGGTGGAACGAGATGGCGGGGGAAACCGGATATCCCGGAGAAAACCCGCCCCGGCGCCGTGTTGTCCACCACAAATCTCACTTTGCGGTCGCCTGGGATCGAACCCGGGTGAGAGCCAAGCGGTCTAACCACTGAGCCACGGCGCGGCCTCGCCGCATCCTTGGAGGATGCTGTATTTAAGTGATTTTTTGTTCAGTTATGTTATTCACATACAGAGAGAAACATGCGCGCGCGGACTTTTTCTTAATTGCTCAATGGCATTCAGGAGACCCCAAAAGTTGCATTTCCACTTACATCTTGGAATCTAAGTTTTGGATAGAGTGCAATACTTTCCCGATTAATTGCAATTAAGCAGTAGAGAAATTACAAATAGATATTGCTGCTAGAAGACAGGCGAAATTATATAATTGACACTATTATCACCGCTCAACTAAATGCAGCCTATCTTAGGCAGGACAACTTGCAAACCTCTAACAGACATCTCTCTCGGTTCGACCGGTAGATCTCGAGGTGAGTGCTGTTTAAGATGTTATTGTTTATAGTACAGCGTCTCTTCTGATAAAATCGGATATTTATGATGTATTTCCTATAAATCTATCCCACTTAGTTCTCAGGCTCAGAGCATTAAGTAGATTATAAATGGATTACATAACAGACCAAGCGGGATGGCTCAGGCGGTATGTGGCCCGCGTTCGGGTGGTCCGGGTTCGATTCCCGTGACCAACCTACCTAACCCATGCACAAGACTAGCTTACCAGTAGGTTTTGTTCGCGGAACTACTCACAGGAGAGTGTGCTTCTTAGGACGGCATGAGTACAGGTCGGTTGCCGATCTCCGAACCACAGTCCGTTGTCCTGACCTACCGTAAGAGATTTCCATCAGAGTAAAATGTAGGGACTCTGCCCTCTGCAATGTCGTGACTCATTGGATCGGCCACCCTCTGCCTCCTCTGGAGATGTCTCCTTCCTCCTGGGGTAGTCACACTTGGGGGCTAGGTAAAAGAGATCAAGACTGGTAGCAGTGCCGAATCCCCTTCGTAGTAATCCTAATCCTAATTACATAACAGGGTTCTCTCTGGAATGCATGTTAATAGATATAGAAAGGGGGAGTAACATTTGCTTCAAACCTGCCTGCCAACATGTGCACGTGCATTTATTAGTAGGTATGACAGTGTTTAAACATTGCTTTTATCTCTGCGCTGTTTGGCACGGGACTTGACATGTAAAGGTGGTATTAGCCATTTAAGATAAAGGGGAAGGTAGTGATAGGAGGAAGGATACACGTCAGGGGGGGGGCAAGATTATAAGGAACAAGAATTAGGATAATTATTAACTAGCGATTTAAGGAAGAAGTGGCATTAAAATATTCCCCTCAGTTGGACTTCATCCGTCACATATTTCAGGTTCCTGGAGCAGTGAACGAGGTACTGAGGCTAATGTCAGTAGTCTTGTATAACCAATAGTTGCGTCCGGTCATTTGACCCCTCAGTCTATATAATTTCATTAAGTTTAATTTCTAGTACACCAAATACATAATCCGTTTAAATTTTTCAGCAACCGATCTGTAAATTTTACAATAGCCAATGTATACCTGCGCCTTGGCGGGCTAAGGCAGTATGCCTTGGTCCCTGGCCACGGAAAGCGGCCCAGGTGCGGCCATGGGGTGCGGATTTTAAGTCCCGGGCATAGGACCGTCGCCCACTCAGCATCGTGAGGAAAGTGAGGAGCTTACGCTAGGTAAGCGGCCCTGGTCACGAAAACCAACGTTCCGGCTGGGGGATGCCGAGATGCTGACCACATCTCCTCCCCGTATCAGTTGGATGATCGCCTTCCTCTGCCGTGCGTAAGTGGGCGTGAGGCCAGCAGTCGGTTTGGTAGGCCTTGGCCCTCTAAGAGCTCTCGCGCCAGGGAAATAAAAAATAAACAATGTAATATACAGGGTGTTTTGAAATTCTCACTACACTTTATGTCTGTACAAAGAGCCTGCTTATATGTTAAGTCGTTCCTGGATTATGCGTTGTAAAAAGAATTTAAACTGTTCTACAAAAACAATGTTTTTAATTTGCAAGTGTTAAACTTTTTGAACATTTTCAATTATGTCCCTTAGTGAACTTAAAAAATCTTCAATAATAAATTATTTAAATTGATTGGTTTAAAAGGTAATTTTAGTTTAACTGTAAGTTTCAGCTTTGGCAAAAATAAAAGCATATACTTATGTGTATAAATTTACGTATAAACTCCTGTGAGGTTGACAGGGCAATGCATAGTTATAGCTGATTAGCAAGTTATAATTAGTACGTATCAAGAAACTAATTGAAAATTCTGATAATTTAAAAACTGTATAGTAAGGAGCACTTTAAGTGCTGAAAAATATAAAAAATATTACCACCGAAAACATACAACGGAAAATATAGTAATAACTCGTTTAAAATTCTACTTATGTATTCTTTTACTAAGTAGTGTACATTTTATTTAAAACATAATGTATATACGTATTAATATATGCGCAGCACATTTTCCAAAACTACTTCAAGAAATTTTGAAAAAAAAAAAAAAAAAGTGAGGAATATCAGAAAAAGCCATGCGTAAACCATGTCCTCCATTCAGAGTTATTGAAATATCGTCACATATCTCTCCCATAAGAGAAAAAATATTTACACGAAAACTTTATTGGAGATGCGGACGTAATAATAAGTGTAGATTGCAACTGTTTATATGTATTGCCGAATTATTCTCCAAAAGCTCCCTTTAACGAGGGTGATTAAAATATCCCTTATAAGAACTTCGCTTAAGGATGAGCGTAAATCGTAATAACTCCGTCATAAACTCGACCGTAAGAGCAAGCGTTTGGAAATGTTTCTATAAGAGTCACCGCGAAGCATGCTGCTTGCCAGTGGAATATTCATAGTCCCTTTAAATTTAACATTTACCATGAAAGTTAAAATTATAATAACTATATATCTTCGTCAAAGAAAGTGTTGGAAATAATGCCGTCGTGGCGGTGCACATCTACACCTTAAAAACATTTCGATTATTCACAACAATTAATGTTGTTTTTAATTTACGTCCTCTAACGATAAGTCATATCGGACGATGAATGAAATGGATGAAATGATGCTCAAATGATTCCGGGGTCCATGGAGCTTAGAGTTACCCGACATTCGTCTTACAGGATAAGGGAAAACCCCGGAAAAACCGTATCCAGGTAATTCACCCTGACCGAGATTCGAACTCGGGACCTCTTGAACGCTACCAACACCACCACACTACCAAGGCGGGCTTTTTCTCCGATGCCATCGAGCTTTTCCTCTTTAAGAACACGGCGATTTACTTTCGGTTTGTTATCAGAATAGATCCCGTTTCCCTAATTTATTCATAGCATTACGAAACGTTCCTCTGCGAGTCAGAGGAAGAGCAGGAAATCAGTCAGCGCTTCGATTTTGGGTTATGACACAGACCGACACACAGAAGTGTGCACATGCGCGGACCTTCATCTAAAAACCCTTTTGGGGAGGGATTCAGGGATCATGTACTTCCGGACCCGCCTCGGTAGCGTAGTGGTAGCGTGTCTGCCTCACGTTCAAGAGGTCCCGAGTTCGAATCTCGGTCAGGGTGTTTTACCTGGATAAGGCTTTTCCGGGGTTTTCCCTTATCCTGAAAGACCAATGTCGGGTAGCTCTAAGCTCCATGGACCCCGGACGCATTGAGCATCATTTCATTCATCGTCCGATATGACTAAATGTTGGAGGACGTAAATTACAAAAAAAATGTACTTCCGGTTAAATTTCGATATCCAGTTTTTGAGTGGAGTACAATACCTTCACTACCAGGTACTAGTACAGAAAGTAAAAATAACCAGGAATGTTAGATTGACTTGATGCATGTAATATGTATGTTTTAAATATTACATTTTATAGTTATAGCATCTGAAAACATCCTCAGATTTGCTTCTTATGCTCGCTACTTATGTTCTAAGATTATATTTCATAAAATTCCGTAACCATACTAAAGCAATGGCCGTAGAGATAGATCTAAAATAAGGAGAACAGATAAGAAATAAAGTATAGGGATTTGCCAGTTTCGCAACAAACCGAATTTCTCTCTGTCTTTGTGTTTTTCTTAAAACCCATTCCTTCGCTGAAAGATAATTAATTCTCCGAAGAAACATAGCATTGCACCTCAGAAGGCTGAAACAAAAACACTCTAGAAGAGCTTTTCCCCTTTCTTTCTTGCTTATATTTCTTTGTTACCTTCTTTCCTACTATATTTTTTAGCAGCTTGGGTTTCTCAAGATAGAAGAGAGAATAAGCTCTCGCGGAAACGACGTTACCTCGTTTTTTTAATCAAACACAAATTCACCAGAATGGAAACTAACGACAAAAGCGTTTAGCAGCACAAAACAAAACGCATGAGTCGGGCTCTCTTTAAAACAATTGCACTACTAACATAATGAGATTAAGGAGGGGATATTCCGAACGTCTGGTTTTCTTTTCATTTCGGTTTCTTTCATTTATCATTCTGTGTTGTTTTTGTGACTACGTGTTCACGATTCGTCACTCGGTACACATTTGTCTGTAAGGCACACAAAATGCATTAAAAATAAGGCAGAATACTAATATAAAAGCTGCTTTTTTCCGTTTGTCGTTAACCTTAGATAGCTATGTACGCTGATTGCTTATGTAGAAAATATTATTATTATTTACAAAACTGATGCCGCAGACTTAAAATTTTGCGATAATTGGAACATTAAAAAATGCTTTATTTTGAACTAGCAGAACCCACAGGTATGTTTGCATTATCCTGCTATTACTGAATAGGAATTGGCAGAAAATAACGTAACGGTTAAATTATAACATTATCAATTAATGGTTACGAAAGTAAGGAATATAAACTAGTTATCCCGTAAACGGTTCCTAAATCAACGGAAGCTAACGAGTTTGGGTGACATCATTCATTGCATTTGAATCGCTTTTCAGGAATTAGAAATCAATTTCCTCCGTAAGATATCAACTAATTTATATATTTTATATTTTAAAATGGATTAACCTTTTAAAATATTGTCGCGAAGCCGTTATCTACCATAGCGCGGCTAGTGTACACAAAGAGCCGGCAAATAAAGATAGTTGAGATAAAGGACTTGCCGGCATAGATTAAGTTACGCTTCTGGAAGGTGATAGAATACTCTCTTTCTTCATTATTTCGGAAATATTTCAAATTTATGAATGAGATACATAAGAGATTGTGACACGCCAGCGGACAGTTGTAAAACGAGAGTGAGTCGCGAGAGGTAAGCAGAGAACAGCTGAGAGTGTTGTAACGAGAGCTGATGTAAACTGAGCGCTGTTTGTTATTGTCATCGAGCTTGGGAGATTGTGTAGTATATGTGATGTAATGTTGTTACGTGAGAATTGAACAGTGTATTTCTACGGAAATAAAGAACATTTAGAATTTCGGCAAATTGGACTTTTAATTCTACGAACCCACAAAGTCACAATATAATTTTAGTAATGAAATTGGTTTATTGAGTACTAAGTATACATTTCACATTTTTGGCCACTCATGATTATAGTCAGTCCTTATCGTCACTGAGCAGCCAAATATCACTCTTATAATTTACATATTTGAAGTGCTAATTGCTTATTTCTCCAATGTTTTCAATGTTTACTTCCATAGTAACGGAACCCTCCCTATAGCGCAATGATTATGATATTAGCTTTCAAGTAAAAGGTAAATGAGCTCGAGTCTCCTTCACTTTTTTGTTGTTTTTGTTTATTTTGTTTTGTTGGCGTTTTTCGTTTGGTTGCTTTTCAATACTTTGTCTATGCTTTTAATTCTCGTATAAATATATGCATTTTACACTTTAATTTCACCTTGTAGTACAATTAATTACAATTCTTTCTAACAAAGGTTAATCCTGCTTAAAACGTTCACATACTGTACATATAAATGGGAGGTGGTTTAAAGACGAACTTATATAAACTAAAAAGGAAATGCAACTTCTTACGTCAGGTTTATAGGAACTGCTCGAAATGGCGACCTGCGTTTTCAATTCAAAGTTGACAGCGGCGATGGAACGACTGTCGTACTCTGTCCAAAATTCTTTGTGTGTTTAATAAATTCACATGCTACTATTATTCGGACAGTTAGTTACGAATCATGTCATTTCTTCCTATTAGAATTTACGTATTAAAAAGACGAAGAAAAAATAACAAGACAGGAACCGAACCAATGACCTTTGAAACGCCAGTTTTCGGCATTACGAATAGGGCTATCAGAGCAGTTACTGAAGCACCACTAGAATAGACTCCATGATGCAAGATTGCAGTTAATCGCTGTTCAGTGTCGCACTGGCAGAGATTAGTTCGAGATTTGAGAGATCTTTGAGGCATTAAATGTTGAGAACGCCAATAACAAACTACTAAGAATCGATATTTCTAAACTTGGAAGCAGTTTTAAAGACATTCTAATCCAATAATTTCAACCATCTTGTTTAAATACCAACTTATCAGCATCCGATGTTAAACAGATTTAACACAACTAACCGCATATGTTTAGACGCATACCATGCATAGCCTATCTCAACTTGCTTATATTAGTCACGTTTAAAATCGCTGAAATTATTTCGGTGTAGTTCATTAACACTCTGTATATAATCAACTGAAATTATCAAAGCTTTTGTGATCTAGGAGAATAATGTGTATTTGGGCGTTAGTATTTCCCTTCTCTAGCAACATCGACTTCCAAAACGTAATTGGCATATTTTATCCAATGTCTTACCTTAATATTTATGATATAATTAATTTCAATCGTGTTGATAATGGCAACAGTGGTGTATTTTCTTTGGCCGCGTCTACATCTCGTGATTAAATATAGGGCCCCATATCGCTGAGTTCACCTGTACAGTGCAACCGTTTAATATGATCTTAGAGTGGCAAAATCAGTAAACTGATGAAAGTCAATTCAATGTGAACGCTTGTTAAAACATACAAATGTTGTACCTGCTTTCTTTTCTTTATGCTTAACATACTTTAACCTTAGGTCATATCAGATGAAGCATAAATGAAACGATACTCAAATGAATCTGGGTCCATAGAACTTAAAGAAATCCGACATTCGTCTTCTCAGGTTAAGGGAAACACGAAAACCTTCTATCCAGGTAACTCACCCTGAAGTAATAATCCTCGCGATAAGCGCCATTTTTAACCAGTATTCTTTCGATGTAATGATTGCCACAATTTTTAAGCACCGCTCCACTTTATCTGGTCCGTTGGGTTCTCGAAGTCATCTTTGCAGTTCGGCTCTGCTGCTTTATAGGTAAAGCTGTGAAATCTATCTCTCATGGTATGCGTGATTGTAGTGTAAAGTTTAATTCGCTAATACAATTATTTATTACTTGCGACAATTGGTTAGAAAGAGTTGTCGACTATTAATGTCCAAAATTGAATTATTTCCGCAACAATAACGAAGCTAAGCTTTAGTTTCTCTAGGTCGGAGATACAAAATCACCTCAGTTGCGAAAACTTAGATGGTCGAAGAGTATGTGTCCCGAATCGTAACATTTCTACTCCCGTCAACTTTCCTACATTATGTGGACCAATCACATAAATATAACTTCCCTGTTTTATGTTGTTAAATTCTAGACTTTTATACTTTCTCTTTCTCTATAGAGTTTTTAAGACTGAGTCAGCATACCCTCAGCATACCCGCCTTCTACAAAACATTATTATAAAGTGCTAATTACCTCACTGCCCCTTAAATTCGTTTAACAACCTTGATCGTGAACCATCGGCAAATGTTATCAATACATTGATTTAACATGCAGAAGTTATTTATTGTCATTATTTATATTTTACTATAATTTGTTAATTTGTTTATTCCTTCCAGTCAATACATACGATATCAACCCTAAGAGAGATTCAAACTGAGACCTCTTGAATGTGAGGCACACGCCTACCCCCACATCACAGAGGAAGGTGTGATGTATGTGTTGTATGTAACCTTTCTCTGGTTAATATTTGCTTAATTCATCATTTAAGGTGTTCAAAAAATGGTAGTATTTATTTATCGCACAAACTGTTTACTCACAAATAAGTTTTTTTTTTTCCTTGTTCCCCGCCTTTAACTGCTATGATCATATCGGCGGCCGTTCTCCTTTGGAACATACTGAAGGTGTTAACTCGTTATCTTTGGTTTTTAATCATTAGATCACGCACACATTCACACTCTCATTCATACTTCCAGACTCTGGGGAAGATGGGGAATTATCTTGGTCGGAGAAAAATCCCCACCCCCGCCGCCGGGAATCGAACCCGGGACCCCTAGCACGGCAGGCAGGTGCTCTACTGACTGATTTACGGGGCCAGCCAGTATTTGTTATGAACACCTGATTGTTGTTTCCACAACGTATACGCCTGGCCATTATTTACCGTGATTAACTTGAAGTGAATAGAGTATGTTTTAATATAGGTACATAAGGTGTGCCTGTAAAAGCTATGATATTGTATACAAAACTTTACGTTACATAAAAATATAAAACAAGTGAATGATGTAACCTAATATGTACAAAATACTAGTAAATTAATATGTTTGGAGATGATGACGCAGATAGATAAAATTTCTCGCCGACTACTTAGCGATATTCGCTGTGAATTGCGGTAGATAATTTCCATTAAAAGGAAAGGAGAATATGCAGTAGAATAATAACGAACTTTGCGGTATGATAAGAACATAAGATGATGGGGGGGGGGGGGGCATTCTGCTTCATAATAAATTCAAACAGACTTTTCCTTCATATCGCTGTAGTGGCCACGGACTTGAAAACCAAGTGCTTACGGTATGAATTTTTAATAACAGAGAGAAAAAGAAGGGGTGGAAGAGAAAGAACGGTAAAGTTGGCGAGATATTTGCGATCTGTAAGAAGAAGGGAAGACGTGTCAATGTGAGAAACGTGTTCAAACTTTCTTTTATATTCTCCTCTTTCAATCGCAAATTACTGTCCTTAGCCGTTCCTTTTAATTTCTCACACCTGAAAGTAAACTAACGGCAAGTTTCTTCTTGATTGCGTTCTCTTTTCAATAGGGGATATATTCTTTCATCCAGGGTAGCTCCAACCTTTTATGTGGCGTGACTTTTCATTATCAAAGAGTTGATGACATCGTTGCCTTTAATAGGGTGCTTCTACCATCTTTTTATTACGTCTCATCTTTGATGGTTCCTCCTCCGAGAGGAACAACTCCCTCTTTGCTGTATCTGTTCGCTTTTAACATCCAAGCTCAATGAAGCGTGGTGAGCGATATATTTAGATGTTTAAATGTGATGAAACTTTAAAACAAACTCTCGTTCTAGTCCCGTAATTACGGAACACATTCATACAGATCTACAAAACAGAATACTACGCTCGTAGTTCGTATTGTACTATACAGGCAAGATGAATAATTCCAACCTAAAAATGCATACCATTTTTCAGTTATGGTGCTAAGTGTGCAATTTAACTAACACTTCGATATTAAGATTTCACTGGAAAAAAAAAGGTTCTGAGACTTCTATAGCTTTAAAAGAAGCATTTGTTTATTATTATTATTATTATTATTATTATTATTATTATTATTATTATTATTATTATTATTATTATATTATTATTATTATTATTATTATTATTATTATTATTATTATTATTATTATTATTATTATTATTATTATTATTATTATTATTATTATTATTATTATTATTATTATTATTATTATTATTATTATTATTATTATTATTATTATTATTATTATTATTATTATTATTATTATTATTATTATTATTATTATTATTATTATTATTATTATTATTATTATATTATTATTATTATTATTATTATTATTATTATTATTATTATTATTATTATTATTATTATTATTATTATTATTATTATTATTATTATTATTATTATTATTATTATTATTATTATTATTATTATTATTATTATTATTATTATTATTATTATTATTATTATTATTATTATTATTATTATTATTATTATTATTATTATTATTATTATTATTATTATTATTATTATTATTATTATTATTATTATTATTATTATTATTATTATTATTATTATTATTATTATTATTATTATTATTATTATTATTATTATTATTATTATTATTATTATTATTATTATTATTATTATTATTATTATTATTATTATTATTATTATTATTATTATTATTATTATTATTATTATTATTATTATTATTATTATTATTATTATTATTATTATTATTATTATTATTATTATTATTATTATTATTATTATTATTATTATTATTATTATTATTATTATTATTATTATTATTATTATTATTATTATTATCATCATCATCATCATCATCATCATCATCATCATTATTATTAATTATCATCATTATTATTCCTGTGGTACAGAAAATACATACAATTCACTAGTTTAGCACTGATACATTCTTGTTTAATCTGTTTGAAACTAAAACGATTCTGTTGAAAAAATATGGGACGAGAGAAAGAGACATTCTAACGGACAGTTTATAAAGACAAGGAAAACATTTGTTGTAGCACATGTCACAAGATTAATAGTTTATTCTGTGATATGTATGCGAGATTCCTTGTAAAGTGTCGGTCCATAGAATTGAGAAATAGATGCTGGTCATGCGGCATAGGTCTAGTAGTGCTTCCTATCTATTGATTCTCGTGGGCGAATGGAAGCCATTTTGCCAGGTGAGTGAAAAACACTGGTCCTATTTGCGCCGGGTCTTCTCCTGACTTGCTGAACACTGTTTAGCCAAGAGCAGGGAGTATCATTACTGGAGAATCCATTACGGTGCTAGCGAGGGCGGCATAATGGCATGGAGAAAGAGGAAGTGGATGTAGGAATTATCAAGATCCGACTTCCTCCTGACAAAAGGGGCGTGCAGACAAAGTCTCTTGTCAGATAACGTCTGTACCACTGAAGGTAGGAAGGGTACCTATATATCCTGTACTCAGGTCGTCGCATTTACTCCCGAGTTGGTTATGCAATGTGGGCAAGGTGACACGTGGGCGTGCAGTCCCCTAATACGAGCAGACATCTGTGATAACTTGATAAGTGTACAACATACCATACACGTATGAGGTTCTAATTTGGGACGGGTACATTAACTGCATAATACAAAATGAAAAGAGTTATAAGGGCATTAATAAATTCAAGGGGCCGTTAAAATAATATTTGTTGTCCGCCTTTCTCTCTCTCTCTCTCTCTCTCTCTCTCTATCTCTCTCTCTCTCTCTCTCTCTCTCTCTCTCTCTCTCTCTCTCTCTCTCTCTCTCTCTCTCTCTCTCTCTCTCTCTCTCTCTCTCTCTCCTCTCTCTCTCTCTCTCTCTCTCTCTCTCTC